>OZ030392.1:130599-624528 GCA_964023965.1 Melinopterus prodromus
TTGCCTGGGTAGTAGTTAGGGATGTAAGAGCATAATTTAACGGGTAAATTACTAAATAAATTACCGTTACTATGAGAAATTTCCGGATTGTTAATTACTTAATTCAGTGGAGCCAATAATGCAAATTTTAAATTAGAAGCCTCTACTATCAAATTTATGATTGATAGAAATGTTCTGGTGATCCAAATTTCAAAATCGACGGCCTGTGATTGGTGCACTTAGCATTAGCAGATTCTGTTAAGTTGAAGTTGAGTGAACAAATCCGTACATTTCGTTGAGTTTTCGTACACTAAGTGAATGTAAATGAACAGATACAATGCAATACACTAATTTTTAAGTTCTCGTACGTTACGTTGAGTTAAGTGGATGTAAAAACGATACTTAACATAGACTATGTCAGGACTGAATTATATTCGAAACGCACTTTACTCCGCGATAACATCCTGCGTGTAGTGTAGGACACTTATATTAAGCTGACCAGACTGTCCTTCAGAAGGACACGCATGCAAAACGCACCCTTATTCACATCAAACATAAGAGATGAGGCATCTGGTCGCTTGGCTGAGTGTCGAGGCCTTGATGAAGAGTGATGGTCCTGTCGAGCTGGGATTCAATTCAACGGGATTCAAGTTCATATCTGAAATAAGAAAATGATGTTGTTTTGTTTAATGTAAATAAATGTTAGAGATTGGTAGTTTAGTTTTATTTTAGTTAGAATAAGAATTTAGAAATGATGTTTAAACAAGCTACGTAAGCATTCTGGCGTGCATTTGCCTTCAAAAACAATTACCATTGATTAGCAAGTTGTACATTAAATAATTATTGAAATTATTCATAAAACAAACTCCTACAAAAAACTACCACAATAAAAATTTGACTAGAAACAAAATACACGTAACCACAAATGCTGGTTGAAAACCAGTTCCAATAAATTGACATCTACTAGAATAATCCTGATGGCAACAGAAACTGAATCTAATAAGCAAAATATTGAGAAAAGTATTCACTGATATTCTTAAAACTTCATAAGGTGTATAATAAGGATAATAATAATTGTTTCGAATTGTTAGAATGGTTTTTATTTCAACTCTCTCATAAACCCAAACAATGTTTAACGCAAACGCATACCAATATACAGGGTGAGTTATTCGTATCCCGGCGATCGATAGTTAATAAATCGCGTGAGAAACGAAAAGCTGTTTTATACAAAAGTTGTTTAACTTTCCCGCTTCTATAACGCAACATTATTTTCATTTATACAGGGTGTTGTATTTAGGTATGACGGAAAGTATGTACTTTTTTTAAATGGTATATTTTATTATATTATGAACACTACTAAATTTGGTTTATCCAACGATCTATGTTGCTAAGTCAGAGCATTAATAGTTCCAGAGATATCATCTGTTTTTTTCAAAACATGCAGGATCTTTTTAAAAACTATGTACAAACGACATGTTTGCCGATTTTGTCTTTAAACTATGTGAAACAATAGTCAATAGTAGTTACTTGATAGTATTCACAGATATTAGATACGCTATGCAGGCTGTAACCTGTATAACGTGGCTGTAATAACCCTTGACTTTGCTCCAATTTACATATAGTATGTCATACACCTAATGTTACTAGTTTTTGTGATATTTAATTATTTTACATCATGCTACCCAACACACTGTATACAGAGCAATATTAAGATACAAAATAGCATAGTGGTCTTTAAATTGTAAATATCACAAAAACTAGTGGACCTATAGACCGCCTATTGGGTAGATCGCAGGAATCGATAGATCGCAGGAATCGATAGACCGCATAGACAGTGGGTATCTACAAAAAAAGACTTCTTTTGCAAAATCAAATTTTCAAGTTGATGTAAAGTTTTTAACAATAGTAGGTTGTGAAATAAAAGTATAAACATATATAATTCTAATACGACCTTGAGGAAGACATTAAATAAACGTTGAGATAATTAGCATTAGAATAATGTTCTTCCTGTCTTCAAAGTTTTTTATGGAATGTCCATTTGACAATTCAAATTGTATAGTAAGCTTTGTCACAGACGTAAAGTTAACCTAAAGAAATGTGAATTAAATTACTATTCAGGGTTACCTGTGATCACAATACCGGAAACGTATAGATCCACAAAGGTTTATTATAATAATAAATTCCACAATGATGTTGATAAAAAATTGTAAAAAATTCTTTTATGTGATGAATCTTCAAAAGGTTTTACGTAAAGCAAGCATCATGTTTTGTTTCGTGTGAGTGATCACCGTTAGAAGAAAAATCATGCTAAGGACAACATTCCTAGTCTTTGTAGGCTTGTTTTTTGGCCTGCTATCAATTCCCAATCACACTACTTGAACTTTTCCAACGTTATCCGTTTTCAGATTTCTTCCTTCTCATTGCGGCAAAATTTTACATTGTGTTCTTCTCATGTTACACTTGGCTTCACTAACAATTACTTTATTGTATTGATATTGACATGTAGCTATTTCCATTACCTTTTGTTGTCTCTAATACATCTATATTGTTTGCATTCGGTCACGGTAGAATGACTTGTGTATGTATGCTAAAAATATTTAATAAATGTGGACTACCGTAAACAAACCTTCATAATAACATGTAATAAACTTACGATATGCCATTTGTATTGGCAAAGTCGGCAAAGTGAATCCATATTTATAAACATAAATATGTTAGGTTATGCAGAGGTTATGTACGGTTGACGTTTAATAGCGCTGGTAGGGCCATCTGTCGACTAATCGGCTAAAACGTCCGAATTCTTGTAGAAATGCATTTTGTGGGCAATTTATCGATCGATTGAAAATGGTAGCCACGCCATACCGTACTACACTTTACCCGGGTACATTATACGTTAAATAAGTAACGTAGTTGGAAAGAATAAGGTAAACATATGATATATATACAAGGCGTTCAATTTAAAAACTTACATACTTTCAGTCACGCCTAAATGCAACAGCCTGCATAAATGAAAATAATTTTGCGTTATAGAAATTGATAAGTCAAACAACTCTTGTATAAAACATTATTTTTTTCTGTGATGGGAAAAAAGTTTGACATTTTATCTCTGTTGAGAAATTATATTTTTATGAAATTACTTTTTCCCTGGGAAAAAAATGAGTACTTTTTTCCCGGATATATCGTTGGTCTAATTTGAAAATTGTGTATGTCCGTTTTTACTCAAAATGGGGTTTTAACTTTATCTGGTAGATTTTTTTTGTTCTGTCGAATATACAGCATACATACATCAAAAAGAATTTGATATTTGCGGCAGAATTATGATTTTGATATTTGCGCCAAACAGTAGCTTATGTCTCCTGTAAAATTGTGTTCTTTGAACATGCACAATTTTCAAATTAGGCTGACGATATATACATAGGTATGTACACATAAGTAAAGGTAGACATTTCCTTAGCAACGCCAGGTCTAATTGTGTCAGTTTAAAAATTCAAATGTCACATCGATTGACTTTAATATGCTGTAGTAATATGTTTTTCAATATAAAATCGTCATTTTTCCCGGTCACTGAGAAAAATAGTGTATTATACTCGGGAAAAATATTAGATTTAAGGTCTGGTTTTTTTTCTCCATCCGCTTCGCGTTGGGAGACAGCACAACTTCGAGCTAAAATCTAATACCTTTTTCCCTTGTATAATAAATAACTATTTCTTTCTCAAATGATTAGGTAACTATCGACCGCCGGGATACTAATAACTCACCACTAGCGTCTGGGATGTCTGTCACTTTATAATCCCGAACATTCACGAGCGCCGGGGTCATTGAGCGAACAAAATTTAAATGTGGCCGTTGCGGTCAGGTTGGAGTACCGGTAGTCCGGTAAGCAAATTTGTGTTCATTTGTGTTTACAGTGCTTGTTGATGTCTTTAGAAAAACACATGTAAGTTAATAATTTATATAGCAATTAATTAATTGATAGAACACAAAATCATTTCAATTTATTCAGCAAAAATACATACTTCAAATTTGTTTGAAACTACGAATTAACGTTCTGTTTTCGTATATTATATAATAGTGAATACGATTATGCAAGGTATCCTGCAACTTTCGACGAGTTGTGCACGCTACGTATCTTCACAATTTCAACATCAGCTGTTCTTGTATTATAAGCGGTGAAAATGGAGGCAGGGTACGTGATGGGGCAGTCAGATAAGTTGCCGAAAGTAGATGCCATTATGGTAGCGGATTATTTCGCAACTAATCCGCATTTACGTCGGCAGAAATAAGAGGCGTGAAAACAATGTGGTACGTATGAAGTTTTATCGGTATTCGACGTAGGTATGATGTAACATTATACATTATATATAACATAGATAGATATTTTATAGTTAAATAATCAATGCCGAAATAACTTACGTCAAAATGATCTTCGCAAACAAAGCAACCTGTTTTCATTGCGATATCTTTGGGATTTCGTCTACCGCTCTAATCAAAATTTCAAAATTTTACGTGTTCTTCTTTTCTCTTTGGGAACCGTAAGGAAAACTTTGTCTGGCCTTTGTATCGAGGTGTTGTTACAATGTGATACAAATGCACCACTTATATCCCGTACTTTCATCCATTGCCATTTATAAGTTGTCCACACAGATATGAACCACGTAGCCAAATGAGCGCCCGCCGCCAGTGTAGTAGATTTTACGAGTGTTCCAAATTACTCATCTATTTCTGCTGTTATTTTCCACATACGTTACTGAACAATCTCATAAAGTGACGAGTGTTCGAACCAGGGACTAAAAACGAAAAGTATTTTGTTCGTTTCCGATCAGAACGAAAACAAAAAATTTCGTTTTCGTTCTTTTCGTTCACACCCAAAAAATATCGTTTTCGTGAACCGAAATGAAATAACGGTTAAAACCGGTTTTTTACTATTTTTCTAATAAAAGTATGCCAACATGCATTTTTAATTTTTTTTATATTTGACAAATAACTCACATGTCAGAATTTTAATCATAGGTGGCAAAAATTACTAACATAAAATTTATGCTTTTAAAAACTTAAATGTTAAAAATTTCAATTAACTGCATTTCAAGTGGTGACGGCATTTTTGCTTTTTATAAATATTAAAAATAAAATTTAGAATGAATTGTTTGGGACCGTTTCTGTATTGGAGAGGCACGAATCTGTTTTAGTTTCTTTCATTTATTCCTATGAAATTTAGTTACTTGAAAACCACGCACAAACTGCTATGCAGTTTAGTGGTATGCCAGTGACAGATTTTTTTTGTTTTTTTTTTGCTTCATATTTTAAATAATAATATTTGTTTCTTTTCTCTCTGATCTTGCTTTATTTCAATTAACTTTTACTTATTTAAAATTTTGTGTCATGGTTAATTTTTGGTTATTTGTAAATAAAGTAATTATTCTTATTAAAAATAAGAGAAAAAAAATTGTAACCTATTTATTTTATAGCAAAAATATATATATATATATATATATATATAAATAATTCAGCATTCCAAAATAAATAAAAATTTTAGTTAATTAAACTAAAGATATATTCTAAAGTCGAGCGTTATTACAAAACCACATAAATCGGGTACCTTTTCTTACTTCTCTCGCGCTCATGTTTAAACCGACAGGCAGAAAAAATTGATAGTCCCGAATATTATGTAGAAATGATTGAGAAGTATAACACACTTTATTTCGTGTATTTTTGTTCAGTCATTGCAGAGTTACGACCATCGAAAGACAGGGCGCAATACTTTTGCACCGATAGTATACCCATACGCCGTGTTTCGCGGCCGCTCTCTAAACTCGCTGCACTTCTCACCAAACCTATGACGTCACGCCTTGATAGACAGCGTTTTGGCGTGTTTTAGTCCGGTTTAAACTTTGATGTTCAATAACAATTCAGTGCGACAATATTAAACGGAAATATTTTACACACGGTTTTCTTACCACCTAAGGGTTTTATTTGTGAACTTAGGTAAAATCATGTAAGACCCCTATTATTATAAGGGATTGTCATTCTGTTATAGGCAGTTACAGGTGGTGGTTTTACATTTACGCATAAATGTATATGTATATACTAGGGCCTCGATTTGCGTCGGGGTTACGTTCCGGGAAAATGCGACGCATATCGAAACAACGCAAATCGAATCACATTTTTCCATAAGACACCATACAAATTTTTCAGATGCGTTCCGCAGACGTCGGATTTAATTTTTGATATGAAATAATGTCTCACACAAAATAATTCGTGGGATTAATGTTGGGAAGTATTTTAATAAAACATACAACAACAAAGATAATTTTTTGCCAATATTAAAAAAAAACAAAATATTACCTTAATAAAGTGACACAAACATTCCTATGTATAACAAAAGTAAACTTCTATAAACACTAACATATGAAAATCACCACTATCGTTTTAAGTTTTACTTTTTTTAAAAACGAGAATTTATGCCTCCGGTACCTTACAGTAATATTACCAAAATTACCTGTAATATTGCCCCGGTAATATTACCATACTGCATCTCTAGTCGCGACCCCAATCAGCGGAGCGAGATATCAGACTGTCGTAAGGGGGAGAAGGACAGCCGAAGCAGGTTGGGAACCGATGAATTGTAAACAAACGGACGAATCGACGCAGTGTGTTCGAGGGAATCCCCGATTTATTTCGTCTGAGAGGATGCATATCAAATCATAACAACGCAAACCAGATTTACGGTCCTATATTTTCGATCAACGCAAATCGAGGCCCTAGTGTACTGTAAATGTATGTTTGTATAGATAATATGGCCATATTAGCCAGCAAGCATGGCTGCAAGCATTCGCACATAACGGATATAAATCGCTCGCATGATTACACGCTCGCCTACGGTTCACGTGTAAACTTCATGCTCGCGACTTATATCCTTAATTATGTGCTCATCAAATAATATACTATTATCTGTTTCCTTTCCTTATTCAATTATTAATATTAGTTTTTGGAAATACTAAATACTATTTAGCTATTATAATTTCTATATATTTGTTTGAAAGTAAATATTGGTTGGAACTAATATATAGAAATATTTATACTTGCATTATTTTGGTATACATAATGGTCCTAATAGAACACTATATAATTTCAGAGCTTTATATAAGAATTAGTGAATGTTTTAATTGATACAATATTCATGTATGTAAGTAAGAATGTTTGCGGTGCACTTAATACATTCTAGAACTTTAGAATCATAGTTATGAAACACGAAAACAGGACGACTTAATAACTATAAATTTCATATTTTCACACCGCGTGTACTTCATTGTAAATGATACTTAATTTAATAAAATGGTAAATAACTTTGTGAGCGCGGATAAATGAATAAACAAAGAACGTTGGAATAATATTATTTATTAACGTCAAAAATTATTGTTTAGTTTACATGTTCGGAATATCATCCATTGTTAATATTTATTTATCCATCACCTACCTTTATTTCTTTGTTTATTACTTCATATAAATGTTCAGTGTCTGACCAACAAAGTGGAAGCAATTGAAATACTAGCCCATGAGCAAATGGTTGATGTACTTTGTGTGGTCGAACATTGGATGAATGCGCACAACAAACATGTCTTCAACATGGAACAGTTTACATTAAGCAGCTGTTTTACACGCACCAAACACAAACATGGAGGTGTAGGAATCTATGTACGTAATAATCTTCAATACAATGAATTGAAACACTTGGAAACTACTTCAACCGAGAAAGACTGCGAAATATGTGGAATTTACCTGACAAGACAGCACACTATAATAGCCACGGTGTATAGATCACCAGACGCCAACATAGCAATATTCATGGAGTCTATATCGGCAATACTTACTAATCTAATATCATCATATCCTCCACAAACAAGAATTATCTTCACGGGTGACTATAATATTGACACCTCACAGCGCACAGCTACCGCACTACAGCTGACGGACAAAATGAATAGTTTTGGCCTTAAAAGATTAATAGAAGAATACACTAGAGTCACCCCAACATCGACAACAACAATTGACAATATTTATACTAATGCAAATATATTGTCAGCTGAAACCATAAACACTGCAATATCTGATCATTTCGGAATCCTTCTCAAAATTGTGCATAACGAAAGTGACCAACCGACAACTGGGAAGAACAGAACTCTTACCAATGCCAGATGTGAGCAATTTGGAAGTTTACTGCAATGGGAAGACTGGGGATTTCTAAATGAAGAGAACAGCGCAGCCTCAAAATATAATCAATTTCTGCAGCACTACCTATCCATCGTTAATCAAGCGTTCCCACTAACTTCACCACCCAAGAAAAAGAGAAAATATCAACAACCATCGCCTGAAGCTGTTCAAGTCAAAGATACCTTAAACCTAATTCAAGAGACCTACAATATCCAAGGAGGAGATGATCTTAAAAACATCCTAAGGACCTACAAAGAATTCTATCTCAAATTTTCTCAAAATGAAAAAAGATCCAGACTCAACAACAGATTAGCGACAACGACCAACCATCAATTAGAAGTATGGAATATTATAAAAACGGAGACCCAAAAGAACCGGAAACAGTCAACATGTCACCCCTCAGCAGACGACCTCAACCGATTCTTTGTTAACGTGGGCAGCTCGACTGCAAATCAGACACCGCCAGTTGTACGTCAGATAGAAATGCAGCAACACTCAATGTTTTTAACACCTGTCACTCCACGAGAGATATACCATATTATAAAAAACCTAAAAACAAGAAACACAATGGACATTGACTACCTTAGTACAAAAATCGTTCAATGTGGCTCGGAGTACATCGTTGATCCCCTAAGCTCGATAATCAATTGCTGTTTTGTGCAAGGAAAAGTACCCGACTCCATGAAAATTGCAAAGATAACAGCGATTCACAAGGCGGGAGACCCCAAAGACTGTTCAAATTATCGTCCCATAGCGGTACTTCCTGTGTTTTCAAAGATCTTGGAAGCCGCCCTACTGGCGAGATTGACTTCATACCTGGAGAACCACCACATCCTAAACAATCAACAATTCGGTTTCCGAAAGGGTTGTAGCACCATAGACGCCATCCAATCCCTACTAGATTTCACATGGACTGCTGCTGAGGAAGGTGACGACGTCCAAGTAGTGCTTTGCGATCTCTCTAAAGCCTTTGATTGCATGCAACACACGATACTGCTCGAAAAACTGGAACGTTATGGGGTCAGAGGGCGTCCACACGAACTAATAAGATCGTACCTCACCAACAGGAAACAGGCTGTTTTTGAGAGCGGGAAGCTTGGGTCTTTTTTGCCCAGTACCAATGGTGTTGCCCAGGGGTCACTGGTGGGTCCTCTAACTTTCTGTCTCTACATCAACGACCTGCCCAAAAGTGTGCCAGGCCATGTTGTGTTATTTGCTGACGATACCACTTTAGCTACTAGAGATGCAAAACAACCAACCCTCAACCAGAAGGCCTCAACAATGCTATCAGCTGCAAAGACATGGTTCACACAAAATGGTTTAACTTTAAATGACAACAAAATAGCCCATATCAAATTCACCACCAAACGCAACACCGTCATAACAAAAAGTTCTGCAAAATTGTTGGGAGTAACTCTAGACACCCGTTTAACATGGAAACACCAAATAGAGGACTTGTCATCCAAACTGGCCACTGCAATATACGCGGTGCGAAGGATGAAACAGATTGTGGGCACTAATGCAGCACTCATCGCCTATCATTCTATGTTCCATACACGGATGAGTTATGGCCTGCGATTATGGGGAGAATCTGCGCATGCCACAAAAATTTTTATCCTACAGAAGGAGGCCGTAAGAGCGGTTGAACAAGCGTCACAAACCACACACTGCAAGCCCTTATTTAAAAAATACAGAATTCTCACACTGGCATCAGAATATATATATAGTCAACTAAAAAGGGCAAAAAAGAACACAACAGAAACCAAGTCAAGATACCAATCTACATCATTAACTCTGAGAAACGCCAACCAGATCACACTACCATTCCATCGTATATCTACAACAGTAGCCCAACATCGCCATTTAGAACTCCTAAATAGTCTTCCTGAGGACTGGTTGCGGAAGACGGAAAGAAAATTTTTACAGGACCTAAGGACGCTACTCAAGGTGGAGTGCTTCTATAGTGTACAAGAATTCATTCAATGCATGTCACAAAATTGAACATTTATCCCACCATACTGAATCTTTGACGATCCACAGTTACATATGCACATATTTTCATATCTACCATATTATGTTGTATTTGTATTTTGTATTTTGTGATGGATAAATATTATTATTATTATTATTATTATTATTTATTATTGTAGTCGTAATCACAAAACTTTAAAATGTCTCGAAAATTAAAGCCGTTCGAAAAAATGAGATATCGAGTTATTTATAAATCAGCCTGTATATATACGTAAATTATCAACCAAGTGTTTATCAAGTTTATGTAAGAATTTAAAATTTTATGAGTAAGTGATAGAAAAAAGTTATCGTCTACACTATACTCTCTAAGAGCATTCCAGCGTAGCGTGCCGACCGATCGTAACGACCAACTCGCCGGTGCACGGACACGTTCGAAATTCTGTAGTGACAGACATCCTAGACGCTAGTATAACTCACCCTGTATACCAATATATCTAATTTGATTCAAACAAGGGTAAAAAACAAAAATCTTACCTCGTCTTTTCTTTTAGAACGGTCGACATTCTCCTGCGGATTGTCTCCTTGTCACCGATTCACTTCTAAAATTCTCGGCAGTCGTCATACGTATTGTTGGGTACTAAACTACTATCGTCTATCTTCTTCGTGCCATCCTCTGCCTGCTGCCTTCGGCTGTTTAACATCCTTAACGCGAACAGTCTGCCTGCCCATCTTTGTCGTCTTTACCTTCTGCAACATATTGATCTTCTACGGCACCTGTCCGACCAGCGGCTTAATATCCTTATTGAAGTTAGCGGGAGCAATTAGCAAGATCATGACCTTTTCTACAGGGTCCTCTTCACAGACTTCTCACATCGTAGTAACCAATCTGCGTTTTCAAGAAATAATATTAGTAGTAATATGCGATTTTTACAAAATGCGTG
This sequence comes from Melinopterus prodromus, assembly GCA_964023965.1. Lineage (NCBI taxonomy): Eukaryota > Metazoa > Arthropoda > Insecta > Coleoptera > Scarabaeidae > Melinopterus > Melinopterus prodromus. The sequence goes on from OZ030392.1 coordinate 141,699, forward strand.
ATCATTTTAACGGTGTAAAAGATAAAAATCAATTTCCAGTTTAATATCGAGAGAATGTTGGCCTCATTAATAGTTAAGTTCGTACATCAAATCTTATGGAATTAAATACATGAATAACAAAGTTTTGCTCCAAGGCAAACAACTCCTGAGTAAAGATGTTGTTCCAACTTTTACAAATAAGGAAAGGTTGCTCATGTTGTACCACTGCCTAACTCGTACCTTTTAAATTTTGAAAGTAATACGGCAACAACCAAATGTACATTTCACCCGTTTGAATTTATTTACGTTCCGGCACCCTTAAGTATAATTTTTCGTACGGTTAGTTAATCGTACCACTACTAAGTTTTTGAAAATTTACTTTGTTTTATGTGAAAGCATTTCGATTTTCGCTATAATCAATATCAATCATGTTCAAACAAGTTTTGAATAACATATATACTTCTTGTTTATTTGATAAATCCTAGCATTTATACAACTTGTTTCTTAAGGGGTACGACTTGAGCAACCTTACCCTATTGTTGCAACTTTCTATTATAAATCAAAGGGTAGGTAAGTAATTATAAAGTATATATTAAAAAGAGCAATTAATGATCGAGACTGTTTAATGCACGAGCGATCAGCAAGTGCGTTAATTGTCGAGATTATTAATCGACAAATAATATTGTTAGCTGCAGACAAACTTCGTCGATCGTGTATTGTTCTGGCGGTATCTACATAGCTTTTTATTCGCTGATGTCTATTGAGGTTATATGACAATTTATGTAATTTGACACTGACAGTTTTCTACTACGGTTCTGGATGACGGAGTGTTTTGATTGAATGGTTTCATTTAACGTAAGTTTGATAGGCTATAATAAACTCGTTTGATCATTCATTATTAGAAATTGTGCATTTATAAAGCTGTTTAATAAACGATTTTCTATTCACTAAATATACTCATAAATGAACGATCGACGAACAAGGTTGTTTACGTAATTTGACTCAAACAAAAGTAAGAAATCATAAAATCTTACCTCGTATTTTTTCTTAGCCTGATTGAAATTCTCCTGCGGATTGTTTCCTTATCTCTGATCCACTTCTCAAATTCTCGTCATGTATTGTTTGGTACTAAACTGCTATTGTCCATCTTCCTCTTGACTGCCTGCTGCCTCGGCTGTTAAACAATCTTAACGGAAACGGTCTGCTTGCCCGTCTGTGTCTTCTTTACCTTCTGCAACATATTGATCCACCTGTGGTACCTCTATCTTCTTAACGTAATTAGCAGGAACAAAACCTTCCATGCCGGACACAGCACTAATCCGAATTGCTCTTATTTAGCAGGATCATGACATTACTATTGACCGTTGTAAAACTGTGATTGTTGAAACAGTATAAATTGAAACGGCACTTGAAGGATTAGTTTCTCCTGCTGGACCACCTTCTGTTCCACTTTTTCTACAGGTTCCTCTTCCCCATACGGTGAGAATCATCCTGCGTTTCAAAGAAAAAAACTTCGTAATTTGGGATTTTTACAAAAAAACAAAAGGGTATCGAAGTCAATTTTGAGGTTATTTACCAAGAGGATGTCGATCTAACTAGTAATTAATTAGAATGTAAAGAAACATACATAATAAGCAACGAGGCACATAAGACTATCATCAATTTTTCAGAACTAAGATGTCAAAATTTCCAATCTTACTTTTCAGTATTGCAAGCTTTCCCAAAAGCATCAGCCCGTAAAATCGTAACAAATCGGTGATACGAAACATCAGGATTGTGGTAAATAACTCGCGATTAATGCGAAAAACGAATAAATTCCGCTTACGGCAAAAACAATACGCTTTCGTAGATATCGCGCTTCCGCCATGTTTGTTTCCATTTTCCATTCTATAAATAAACCGGTGCGATATTAGTTGCATATACTAACGGGTATGTGAACTTGATATGCGCATAGGCGGCTCGTTCTAAAGGGGGTTTGAACGATACAAAAGTGTAATATTCTAAAGTTGAAACTATTGGAACTGCAATCTTATGTTGAAGTGACGCGACTAACAATAAATTTAAGTTTATATAGTAAATTAGGTTAGAATTATACAACCAATATCTTTGTTCCTGCTATATCTCTTTATTTGACAGTACTTGCTATTCATGTCTTACGTTCTGGTCTAATAACTATGAGTACCTATTTATCAAAGGGAATTAAATGAAAAAATGAACTTTCTATAACAATAGAGTGGTTTCTGTGAACAAAATTATTAAATTTAATGAAGGTGTGCGCTATAAGCCATTGTATGACATTAAAAGTAATTAGGTAAAAAATAGATGACAAACTTATAGATATTAGATTATTTAAATAACTAAGTGTATTTACGTAATCAAAAACTTACTAGTACAAAAATCGAATTATCTTTGAGATGTGAAATAACACATATGTGACCCAATACGAAGGAATCGCCCTAACTACCATCTCTCGATTCGATAGTGTTTGACTCCTGTGTTTGAAGGCGTATAACTCTAAAACCACTGAACAGAACAAATTTGAATAAAGTGTGTTATACTCTGAATGATTTCTATATAAGTTGTACAAATGTCAACATTGTTTGCCTCCCAGCGTGAGCGCGAGAAAAATGACAAACGGTACCCGATTTTTGCCGTTTTAAATTAACTCTCGTCTTTCCAATTTTTTTCCTCGTAAACCGCTTGCCACAAAAATTTCAAATTTTGTTCAGGTTGCTTTTAGAGCCTCTTCTATATATTGGCGTCTTTGTTTTCTTCAGTTTTTGTGTAATAAAGGTTGCAAACAAGATGCAAGCGGATATCTCGGTAAGGAATATTAGCACGATAACGGGATATGCACATAAACAATTGTCATATTTTATTTAATACGATTATAGAAAAAGAATTCCATAATAATTTTTAAGTCATTTGTCAAGCGGTTTAATGAATGATATAAATTTCGTGCAGCGATGACTACCTCAATCGTAACGGTAAATGGCAACGTAGCTGGGACAGTGGAAGATTATTTACTATTAGTACGATATGATCGAAACAATTTAAATGCGAAATTTTGAATAGTAGTGCGAGTTAAATGTAGTTTGTTAATGAGATATCGGCTTTTAGCAAATAAATAAGCATTAACAAATATTGACACAAGGCATAACCCAGAAGCAGTTTATTTTCTGAATGATTCTGGCCGTGAAAGCCTACGTACTTCTTAAATTATCTTAAAATTATCTTAAAATAAATTGAAAGCATAACCAATTTGAAAAATGTGTTTCTAACACTCTGCGACAATATGTTTTAAATCATTTCTCGAAAAAAAAAATAACTGAAATCACCCATTTTGGAAACTAAACGGCACTAAACAAAAAAACGACTTACCAAAGAATATTCTGGTGCTGACGCAGCTGAATGTACATCCGATGTCCCTCCGATCTTTGTGACCTTGTGGTCTCAACGAGAGACAGCATCATAATCCGGTACTATACAATCTTGACAACAGCTTGGTTTGCAAATGAGCGTTCGGATACAAGTAACGTCCCACCTATGATAAACATTTTCACGAGAATACAGTACAGAAGTTATAAAACGCACTTTTAACCATACTTACAACTAGAGGGTGCTGAGGATTGCACTGTCATTCCGCCGCTGTTCGCACTATTGGGGCCAAGTGGGATAAGCCTTCTGGAAGACCTCATTCGCTTGGTTGACTTTGATGCAATCTAATTCTTCACTCAATCTATCTACTAACTAAATATGGATGATAATAATTTCTAACTCACTCTACTACTGGTGTTAGGGTTGCCAACATTGTGCGTATGCTTACCCGGAGAAAAATAATTATATTATTTATGGAACGTAAGTTTCAATTAATAACAGCCACCGCAAAAATGTCCGGCTGGAGAATAGTCACCAAACCCGAAGTCTCCGGGTCAACATGACCAAGTTGGCAACCCTAACTGGTGCTCGTAATGTCAAAAAAGGAAACTATGACAAAGTGAATAATATATGAATAATATTACTATACAAATATATATGACTATATGAATGAAGTAAGTGTATTGGGGGTGCAACCTGATAGAGGATAAGTAAAACACTTCCTTTGATCAAACTCTAAGCTTTCGACAAATTTTATTGTCTTCTTCAGAGGGTATGCTGCAAAACAGTTAAAATAGAACAAAAGAAAACAATTAAACATCCAATTTCTATCTAGAAGCAAGTAAGATAGCAGTAGAAGTATATATTTAATTTCATGGTTAATAATTAATTATTTTGCCTTTTGTTTGAATTTGAATCTGATGGCACAAATTAGTCATCTGAAGACTATTGTGTAATAGTTGAAAAAGAGGTGGCAAAAAATGTAATTTTGGATGGATCCATTTAGAACGTCAAAAGTTAAAAATGTCTTTTCCGTTTTGCAATCCATTCCAGAGATATGTATCAGTAAAAACTATTAGAGTGAAACAAAAAATACAGATTGTGTTTAATACTAAATACTAAAAAGTAATATAATTAAAAACTATACTTTACACCCTGTATAAAACATTGATACAAAATCTCAGTTCATCACTCAACCATCTGTCGTAAATGTTTTTAGCGTCTCCCATGTTCCAGTATCTATGGAAGGACACAATATTCGACTGGCTTTCAAGAAGGGATCTTGCATAGTCATTCGGTTTGCCCTGTACGAACAAACAAAAAATTACCATGACAATACAAACAACTTTTAGTTAAAAAAAACTAGTGTCGGTTGCAACAGTACTGAGCGCTGTGTTTGGAGACTTGTAACGCTGCAACAACTGAACAAAAAAAATTAATTGACAAGTGTTGTACTCATGAATGATTTCTACATAAGATGAGTGACTACTAAAATTTTGTGCCCGTATGTAACGAAAACTTAACCTATAAAGTTAAGTTCATCGGTTATGCTGTCTGCCGTTGGAACGTTACAAGATTACAGGATTAGGTTTGGACAGTATGTTTGGTTTAGACAGTTGCGAGGCGAACTGTCAAATAACTGCCATCCACGGAGGCTTTGACAGACTTTGACACTAGCGTTGTGTAATGATGACAGTTCGTTCAAATAATGAGGTCATTATTTGAACGAACTGTCATCATTATACAACGCTAGTGTCGTTAATAATCATTGGCGCGTATAATGATAGGGATTATATAGTCATAGATATGTAATGCAATGAATTATTATATGTGATTGTTCGTAGTCAAGGGGGTGAAATAAACCTCTTAATTCTTGCTCTTCAGTTTATTTTGGTTTTATAAAGGATACATGTTTCGGCTATAATGAGCCTTCTTCAGTCCTAAATCTACAAACAATTAACAAAGTCAACAAATATACATAATTGTGCAAACTTAACCTAAAAGAACATAATACAACATTATGGACACTTACTGTCTAATCTGCGGAGAATCATACAAAAATAATGTCTCTGTCGAAGTCTTCTGTTGCTGTTGTCTATCATGTCAATATTTCACGTGTAAAAGAACCATAAATCAGTTGGATAAATGAGGATTAATTATCACAAATCAAAGCAAAAGTCGGCGTCTGTCGTGAGAAAAGAGATATACATCTAGTGGCATCTGGTGGACGTTAAAAGAAGCAAAAGCGAAACTGAATTATGTGTGGATTGGCATAGGCAACTCGTTGTGTATGTGGATGTATGTGATTGCCTATGTATCTAGGCGTTTATGAAAAATAATTATAGTTGGTGGGAAAATTATAAGTTTAAATATGTGAATAGCGGTCTTATAAAGAAGTCTGTTTGTTCGTTCATTAAAGATGTCATTGGGTCTCGATTGTTCTTATAAATGTGTAGTTGCTCTGTGAGATCCATCTTTAGTCCTTTATTACACTTATGTATGATTTTGAAATCGTGGTAATTTATCTTATGTCCCGTTTGTATGGCATGTTGATAGATATTTGATGAAGTACGGTTGGCATGTTCTCGTAATCGTTTTTCAATTGGTCTACCTGTTTGGCCTATATAAATAGCATTACAATTTGAGCAACATACAGAGTATACACCACTTTGCATACCTGATGGGGTCTTATCGTATCTGAAGCTATCAGACTTCAGATACGATAAGACCCCATCAGGTATGCAAAGTGGTGTATACTCTGTATGTTGCTCAAATTGTAATGCTATTTATATAGGCCAAACAGGTAGACCAATTGAAAAACGATTACGAGAACATGCCAACCGTACTTCATCAAATATCTATCAACATGCCATACAAACGGGACATAAGATAAATTACCACGATTTCAAAATCATACATAAGTGTAATAAAGGACTAAAGATGGATCTCACAGAGCAACTACACATTTATAAGAACAATCGAGACCCAATGACATCTTTAATGAACGAACAAACAGACTTCTTTATAAGACCGCTATTCACATATTTAAACTTATAATTTTCCCACCAACTATAATTATTTTTCATAAACGCCTAGATACATAGGCAATCACATACATCCACATACACAACGAGTTGCCTATGCCAATCCACACATAATTCAGTTTCGCTTTTGCTTCTTTTAACGTCCACCAGATGCCACTAGATGTATATCTCTTTTCTCACGACAGACGCCGACTTTTGCTTTGATTTGTGATAATTAATCCTCATTTATCCAACTGATTTATGGTTCTTTTACACGTGAAATATTGACATGATAGACAACAGCAACAGAAGACTTCGACAGAGACATTATTTTTGTATGATTCTCCGCAGATTAGACAGTAAGTGTCCATAATGTTGTATTATGTTCTTTTAGGTTAAGTTTGCACAATTATGTATATTTGTTGACTTTGTTAATTGTTTGTAGATTTAGGACTGAAGAAGGCTCATTATAGCCGAAACATGTATCCTTTATAAAACCAAAATAAACTGAAGAGCAAGAATTAAGAGGTTTATTTCACCCCCTTGACTACGAACAATCATAATACGACTTGCAATATGGATTTTACCACATATTATATGTGAGTCGTAGATAAAATAACAAAAGAAATTATTGCTGCTCATACATTATAGTATATTATTTGACGAGCACATAATTACGGATATAAATCACCAGCATGAAGTTTACACGCGAGCCGTAGGCGAGCGTATAATCATGCGAGCGATTTATATCCGTTATGTGCGAGTCAAATACGACGTTTTATCTACGACTCATAAATTCCCTTTTATATCAAGTATTTTAAATGTATTTGTCAATGATGGCGAGGCGATCTGTCACATTACTGTCATCGACGTTGGTTTTGACAGACTTTGACACTAGCGTTATTTAATGATGACAGTTCGTTCAAATAGTGAGGTCATTATTTGAACGAACTGTCATTATTATACAACGCTGGTGTCGTTAATAATCATTGGCGCGTATAATGATGGGGATTATATAGTTATAGATACGTATAATTCCATATGCAATTATGCAGTTATAGATACGTATGCAATTAACTTATTATATGTGAGTCGTAGATAAAATAATATGCGTAACAGGTTGAGTTTGGGTAAAATCAAGATTAAATAAATACTGAAATATTCTATTGATAACTAATTTCTGGAATAAAGTTTCTTGAGTACTAAGTTTCTGGTGTACGTGTTTTGCGACTCTTCAGCAAAAATGTTGAAGAAAATTTATATTAATATCAGAAATGTCTTTCTTAATTAACTATAGCACGCACAGCTGTTGTATTTGTCAAAAATCACCATCAAAAGAAGGTACTTCTAACAGATTTTAGAACAAAAAAATCAGATACAGTGAAGTAAAGTTACTGTGGTTACCGGTAGCCCATTGTGAGTTTAAAGCAATCGAATTAATCTAGGCTTACGTAGAAAATAAAGTTGCAAAAAGCCACAATACATTTAAAATTCAAGTTATGTTAAATTTATGCAACAAAGCACTATATCAAAAGAGATATGGCAAGATTGTGTTGCACTTATAAAGCATTTTACCAAATTTTATTTTGTTCAGTCGTTCAGAGTTACGGTCCTCAAACACAGGGCTGAATACTTGTGCAACCGCTAGTAGTAAGAAAATTATCTTCAACGGAGGCAATGTTAAAATACCAAAAAAAAATGGACTTAACTGATTTTGCGCAGTCACGACCTAGTCTTTACTTTTTAACACATAAGCATGTAGGTATACCAGATTTCAGTTCAGGTGTTTAAGAATTACGGTACTTATCGTGTACATAAACAGACTGACAATATACCACAGCAAATGTGGGGGTATAAAGAAAATCATACCTGATGGAATAGCGGGGAATGGGTGAGCTCCACGCCCATCATGGCCAGACAAATTCCGATGTACATGTCATCGGGTTGCTGCTGTTTGGGACAGACGCAAGCCCCGGGCTTTGCCAATCGGTCAATGAGATTTCTGCTGAACGCCATGCCACCTCCCATCGTAATGTAGTTGTAACCTTGCGGCGAGTAGACGTTGTAGCCATATCGTTCGCCGAGGGCGACCGGCGTCCAAGAATCGTAACAGGTCAACAGTTGTCTCAAACGATCCACACTAAAAATAATAAAGTAGGTTATTAGTTAGTACAAAAAGATAATATCGATGGCCTAGCTGCAATACCACATATCACCTATGCTTTAACCAAGATGATACATGGTATTGAACAGTGGCGGCTTGTGCATTGGTTAGCAGGTTTGTTCAACGCAGGAAAAAAAAAAAGAGAAAACGAAGAGTTTAATATTATATAATAATAGCGTAATAGTCAATATGCAACGATTAATAGCTAATTAAATAATATTAAATAGTTGCATGAGCAAATTCTATTTCATCGACATCGCTTGTACTGCATTAAAACCAGTTAGCCAGGATTTGTCAGATATTGTGAGTATTATCCATATACGTATTAGGGATTATACGGAGGTTGTCCTATAGCGCCAATGTGTAGTCTCGGTTCCAACAGTGTGAGACGGAGATGTATATTTTGTCTATCGATGTGGTGCTCGGGATCAAACTGCGCATACATGGCCAGTAGTTATTAGGACCGTCAACAGATGGCGCTATTGTAGCTTAAAGTGCGCGGTCAGTATTACCGCGGCCGTTAGTCGGTAATACTCATGGCATCACTAACGCCAAACCAGTGACAGCCCATGACCTTATACATGTGGCAGCGGGTGGCAGCACTGTGGCAGCCTATGGATCCAATGCAACCAATCGAAACCATGGATAAAGTTGACGCATGCGTAGTGTGTCCAGTGGCACTACGTCGGATGAGATAAAGATATATGTTGCAACGCTAGTGTTGGAACAGCGTGCTGTTACCAACATTCTCTATATTATTTTGTATTTATATGATATTATAAAAATATCTGTCAAATCCTGGCTAACTTGTTTTATTTGATCAAATGCATACAATAAATGCATGTTTAATTTTGTTTAGTACAGGAAGATATCGACGGCGTTAGCTGCAACGCCACGTATCACCTATGCTTTACTCAAGAGGATTGATGGTATTGCAGGTAAATCGTCGACACGCAGATACAAAAATAGACTCGTTTACCTATTCAAAAGACAAAAACGAAAGATCAGATAGAAGAGGACAGGCTAGACAGCTCAGACTGACTCAAAGGTTCGATAATTTTCTCCTCGATAATATTTTCCTCCGGATACTTCCACTTGAAAAACTCCTCCCTCAACTCATCCTCCTGCTTAATAGTATCCTTCAGCAGCTCGCTATTCGTCAGGCACTTGTGCGAGCAGATCATCTTGTGCGACTGATACTTGGTCTCCGTCCGCGGATTAAAAAACTTCCTATACAGCCTCTCGTCGATTTCGGGCGGACCCCACTTCGGATGCGGCTGAAAGATCCCCAACAGATTCCTCTTCTTCACGTTAATAAACATCTCCATAAAGACGAACACGAAAAACGGCGCCAGGCACGAGCCGATCACCGTCACATTCGCCATCACCTGATACAGCTCCCCCGAAACCAACAGGAGATAGAAGCACACGCAAATCAGGATCAGGAATACGAGCGGGATGATGTACCAGAGTATCTTCCAGAATTTGGTCGGCTGGGCGCCCTTCATGAACTGAATGTCGTCCGACAGTCGGCCGACGCCGTACACCCAATAGACGGTCACCGACCATATGGCCAGGCAGAAGTCCATCAGGTTCTCGATGACGTTCTCCAAAGAGTACTGGCAGAGCTTGTGCATTCCCTTCGGGAGTAGGCAGGCGCCGACTATGAAGCTGGTCAGGCAGCAGCCGCCGATCAGGTACGTGCGGTACTTCTCGAAGTTCGGGTACATGTCGGCGATGGTCATCTGGATGCTGACCAGATGGAGGATCTGATTGGAAACCACCTAGTACGTTCGAATTAGCACGTTAAGGGTGGCCATTGACTCAATACTTTTTGCGTCGGATCCCAAATGGGCAGCAATATTGGACTTATTTCTCATCTTGTTTGAATATATAAACCCAGGATAAATAAAGAGACATGGATGGCCAATGGCAGGTAGAAATTTGCGAACATATAAAATCACCGGGAGGTACTATCGTGGCCATATACTATATCCCCTCTTTTGAACACTACTTTCTCTCAAATCTAGGGGCGAAAAAATTTGAAAAAATTCTGATGCTGTCCTTGATTAATATGCTATAACTCACAAAAATAACAAAGCTGTATATGTTGGCGTTTTCCCGATTTTTCCAAATAAGAGGAATTGGCGCTGTTTTTGCCCGGTAAACTTTATTCGTTTAACTTCAGCAATTAATTACTCCGGAAATAATTTATAGATTTCAACGAATTAAAAAGTAAAATCACCTGCGGAATGCTAGCTTTCAATGTGCATCTTTGTAAAATCATTGGATTAGTGCTTGGTCCACAAAAAGCTATATTATGCAATGCCAGTAATTCCTTTATTACAAGAGCTAGAATAATGAAATATAGACTATAGGCTACCCACTAATTCATAGGTTTAAAGCTTATCACATAATCATTGTTTATCTTGTATTTTCCCTACAAAAGATCGAGTTGAAGCATCTCATGATAGAGTCTTAGAGCTTGACGATTGTAATATACATAATATATCAAGAGTTGTATTTATTTTATATTGTTTGTGCATGTATTTAAATATTATTAATAAATAAACTGTTGAAGCTGTTATAATAGTTTGAATATTTATATAACAAAATCAGGCATACATTTTCTATATTTTTTGGGTTTATCAAGCAAATTTAATTTAGTATTCACCACTAATCGGAAAATCTGCTAACTCCATTTTGTTAGATCTATTCGCTTCCATCAAAAAGTTGTCTACAACCTTATTGTATAAAACTGAAGAAAACATAAACGCCAATCGATAGAAGAGATTTCTCTCGTACCGGGTCACATATTATAATCAAAATTATGCAAAAATTAAGAATGTAATTGTTAGTTAAAATTACTACCTTGACAAGTTATCGTTCTTTTTGTGTATTGATAATAAGCTGCCCCGGTTCTCTCAGCTTTGTCGGTTCTCTCCGACATGACAGCACCACTAACGCCTCCCTTCCCCACAGCACCCCAAAGACCGTAGAGCGTCGGAATTCTTAAACGAATAAAATTTACGGGGCAAAAACACCACCAATTCTTCTTAATTTGGAAAAATCGGGAAAACGCCAACATATACAGCTTCCTAATTTTTATGAGTTGTAGCATATTAATCAAGGACAGTATCAGAATTTTTTCAAATATTTTCGCCCCTAGTTCTGCGAGAAAATGGACGCCAAAAGAAGGGACATAATATATGGCCACGATAGTACATTAGGTTATGCGACCAATTTAACAGCTGCGTATAGAACGGTAGTATCACGGTAGTATTCAGTTCATATGAAGCGGCAAACACAAATTTTCGCAATTGATATCCTACTTCGCCCTACTTCGACTACAAGCACAACACGCTAGCTATCTATACCCATTGGCCATCCGCGTTTCCTCATTCGTGCGACGTACTAACCATGCAGATCAGCGATCCGTAGAAGACGGCGCACCATCCCTGCGGGAACGACAGATAACTCAAGCCTTGCGGTATCACGACGAGGATGTGCCCGACGCCTATGCCCAGCTGGTTCGGCGTCTGCACCGAAATCGGATGCCGCGTGTTCGAGTCGATCGCGTAGTAGCAGATGTACGTCAACGCGGACGCCTGAAGGTTGCAGACGCCGACCATAAAGGCGCACCCGAGCGACAGCGTGCCGGACTGCGCGTTCTGCGAAAGGTGCGCCCCCGAATACATATTGTACAGTTCGGCGAGGCAGAGGTCCGCCATCACGTACCGCACCGTTACCATCCACGTCTTTATCTCCAGGATTTCGTTGAACTTCGCGAAGAGCAACTCGACGTAGTTGTAGTTACGCGCCGCCGAACTGTACATCGACACCAGCAACACCGACATCCCCGAGAAGTAGATATAGAATAGCGCGCGCGTTATCTTCTTGTGCTTCGTATAGGATATAGCGGCAACGGCGAACATGAATCCCCACTGCAGGCAGAAGCTGATGATCGTCGACACGTCCGGCGGGGTGAAGTCGGCGGTGAGCTCCGTCGTGGTATTGCCAGCGTAGACGTACTTCCAGAAGACGTAAGCGGTGTGCGGCTGGCCATCCGTCAAATTACGGTTCTCGCAGATATGCGTATAACCGTCGGGGCACTCGGTCCACGGCAACACCGGTTGAAAGCACATCAAGAAGTAGAGTAACGAATCCGTCAAAACGAAACCGCAACGTATCGTCTTCAAGATGACGCACACCAAGAAGATGTACATGAGGCCTCTGGACATGGGCATCAGGTAGCGGAAGTTGAGCATGCCCGTCTGGCTGAACTGGCCGAGGACCGTCTGCGTGTAGAAGATGGGCAGGCCGACTAGCGTCGTGACGGCCAGGTACTGCCAGACGCCCGGCTTGTCCTCCGAACCGAACGTGTTGTAGCCGGTATAGGAGACGCTGTAGCAGACGGTGCCCATCAGGAAATGCCAGTTGGAGAGCCATCTGAAGCGACCCCCCGGTCTGCCCTTCTCGTACGAACCGAGCGACGTCGAGCGGGATAAGCTGCTAGACATTTTTCGCTTCTACTCTTCGCTATCTAATCCGTCTGACAATATTCAATCGATGCTGACATATGGCTAACATTGACGTATGAAAGTTCTTGTACCGACTGGATGTAACCGGATGTGACGCAGAGAACATCGTAATTGAAACATGTTCGGTTGAGGGCCGTTTATTGGCCCGCTGCACAGTACGGAGTGGCCGACTGAGAAACGATTTGGATGCCACTGGCGGAATATGAATTCCTCCAGAAGTTTTCTCCGTTAGGGCTGCACGCAAAAGCGCTGCGATCGACTTTGTTATTTCTTATTAAAATTCTTCAGTACAACGTAAGAAAACGCGGCTTAATTTCACTACGAACCACAACAAACACACTACTTGCTTTTACCCATTTACGTACAACAACAACTTTGTACGTGCTGTGTTTGTTTTTGTAAATCGACCGGTCATTCATATTGGCACGTCAGCATATGCGCCGTAACTACCGCTGAGCGTCCTACAGAACACGAAATTTGTTAATCTGTAATGTTTTCAATCTCCCAAACCGAATGTGAACAACAGGAAATGGACGAAAACACTCTGGAAATGTTGCCAGCCCCAACAAATAAATAAATGCGGAATGCTTTAGAAGTTTTGCGTCGTGGTGGATTATTTCTAATTTTGTTTGTGTGCCTACATACCTCAAGTAAAGCATCAATATTTATTTTACTTTATGAATAATAAGATGTATGTACATAATATATTAACTGCATGAATATTCGTACTGTGTTTCTTCGGTTATTGTTATCAAAAGGCCGAGTAAGAATACGAATTACCTAAGTATCGTGTCGTCATCCGCGATAACGACCCACTTCACGTCGGGCAGGTCTCGGATCTCGGCGGAGACGCGCCGCACGATGTCCATCGTCTTCCGGCAGAGGTCCTTCGCGTTCGAGAGATTCTGGACGACGGTCGGTATCGCGTCGTCTGCGGTAAAGGAAATGGGCCAATAGAGTGAAAGAGAGGTGAGGAACGATGGGCAAATTGAAAAGTTCGCCTTCGCCACTTACCTTCGCCGTCGCTAAAGAATCTGAGCAGCTTGGCGTGAGCGCCCCACGTGCTCTTGACCACCGGCACCCTGTCCCGATGGAATCTGGAGCAAGTTTTCACCGCGAAGTAGACGCTCTCGTTCGGAAGCGGGTCGTCCTGCGGAAGAACATTTTCTTTTATTATTACTTCGTTTCCGACGAGGATTCTAAGGTTCTAAGTTCTAAAGTAAAAAATACGCAGCTGCGACCGAATGGTTATGCGCACGTAAAATTAAAAACTTGCAAGTGGTTCTCAAATGAAAAACTGTATTTATCAAAGAAATGCTAATGGGAAAATTAAAACTGATGTAAAAATAATTAATTAGTATATTTCAAGAACCTGGGAAATAATAATTCGAAGACACAAAATGAAGATAATAAAATCTAAAAGTTGGATAGCCAGTTAGTATCCCAGCGGTAGATAGTTACTAAATGGTTCTCACCAGTTTCTATAACGGAAAATTATTTTCATCCATACAGGGTGATGCATTTCAGCGTGACGGAAAGTATGAACAGTTTTTAAACTGAACGCCCTGTATATCATACCATAATATGAATTCTAAGGAAATAGTATTGTCAAATATGTAGGTTGTACCTGAGTAATGTCAATAGTTTCTGAGATAATGAATTGTTCGTCAAGAAAATGGCAATTGCAACAATTTTTGCATATTACTAAAACCATAGGTACATGCTGATGAAAAATTAGATACGCCATATAAGGTGATTGTAGCATGCAGTAATTTTTTAACATTTCCTAATTGCTTTTTCTTGGGTTTTTTAAATTGAATACCTCTTTAATTTTTATTCAGTATGTCCTATATGTAGGCTTACCATACGTCCCGGTTTGACCGGGACAGTCCCGGTTTGAGGCAACGGTCCCGGCGTCCCGGCCGGTTTGGTACTATGTCCCGGTTCAAATTTGTAACAAATTTTTATATCAGTAATCAGATCAGTACTCAGAAGTCGCAATATTGAGTATAGACTGCCAAAGATACACATAGTGAGTTGACGCTGAAAATTGTTTATATCCTTTTTAAAAACGTTATTACTTATTACATACGTCAAAATATAGATTATCTCGATTAGTTAGTCAACCTTTCACGTTCTATAGTGAGCAACTCCTAAATCGCAATAATTTATCGACTATCTCTGTAAGTTTGAAATATATTAAGAGACTACGGCTACGGAAAAAATGTTATAACTTTGACCGAAATTGTTGTATTGTCTTTGCTATGTCTTTGCTTCATATGTCAAATACTAGGTAATTAATCGTTGTATTTAAAAATCGTTGTATAAACTGAGGGTATTGCAATAATAAGATGACTTGTGGCAGCAGAAGGTATTATCATTATTCAAAAATAATTCAAAGCTTTAATTATTTTAAATAGAGGAATCTTTTCCGCACGTTGGGATTAAAAAGAAACTATTCGTTTTGTGTCAACCCACTACTCATACTTGTAGTTTATTAGAAGAAACTGTAAGTACGTCGGCGCTTCCAAACGATTCTGTGTATGTGAAACCAAAAAATGTTAACTTCTAAAATATCTCTGTCTTAAGTGTTTCAGTATAAAGAAGGCAAAGATTTTAGTTTTACTATCATAGTACTTCATTAAAAACATCAATTTAAGATAAGTAATATGACGACTACAGTAAAGTTTGTTTATTTTTTGTGTTTATTGATCTTTATTTTGAATTCTTTCTCATAGCATGATATTTATACATCAAATAACCCATAAGTACTGATAAATATGTTATTACTAATTAGGTAGGTACTAATTTATTATTGATTTTTGATCGAAAATTTAACATTAGAAGAACTACCAACGATATTTACTACAAGTTTTGTGTGCTGACCAAATCTGTTAAATGTACAGTTGTAGAATTATACAGTTTTCTTTAGGTTCCAGATTTCGACTTACTTTGTTCTTCCACTAACCGGTTCATTTGAAACTTTTTCAAACGTTCTATATTTTCTATCGTACATCATTTTTTTTTAGGTTTTGGTTGTTAATTTTTTGGTAACATTATGCACTTAAGTACTTAAATTCATATTATATTGCTTGTATACACAATTTACTAATTTAAACAAATGAGAGTATTTTTTAAATAAATAAGTAGCGTCGGTTTTATGTATAAAGAAACGTTTCACTGCTTTAAATTTGCAACGTTTACCACAAAAAAAGTCGTTAAAATTCGAGTATTTCCATATTTCCAACAGATTTCGCGATCACGAACTATCTCTGGCTAATTTAAATCCACTAGTAAGAGCAATATTATTCTGCAAAATAAATTTTGGTATGGAATGCTCCAAATTTTATGAGCTTATATTATAATAGAAATAAATACCGACACTAAAGCGAAAAATACGAGAGGGCTGAGGGTCAATCAGTAATTAAATTGTTTCTGTTTTTTGTCACAAAAAGTAAACGTAATTTAGATTATTTTTTGTAAATTCTCTCATTTGGACAATGTCGACTTCTAGCTTGGCATCTATGAAAACAAAATGAAGTAAAATGTGACAAAATAAGTGTTATCACGTCTTAGTGTTGCACAGTTGTTTTGTGAGAAATTACGTATGATTTGGTATTCAAGTACGTTTAGCATCCCAATCGTAGATAATTTTGATATTCCTGGTGTTCGGATTATATATAAAGATGAAATATATAAAAGAACAGATGAGAAGCAACAAAAAGTTTAAAAAATAAAGAATACAAAACGCTTTATTGTTTTTTCAAGGTTTTTATAAAATTTTTATAAAATTAATAATTGTCCCGGTCTGAAATTTAAAAATTATGGTAAGCCTACCTATATGTATTTTTACTAGTTTTTGTAATATTTGCAATATTGCTTTATATACAGTGTGTTTGGTTGCTTTCACATTCAGTATACGAGGGTTATTACAGCCAACACATATTATACAGGCTGTTGCAACTAAAAAATGAAAGAAAAGGACGTTTAAAAACATCAAAACTTACTAAGTTCTATAAACAGCCTGTATAGTGCATCTAATATCTTTAGATACTAGCATCTACCTACAGGCTTTGTATATTATCTGACATAGTTTCAAAACAAAATCGGCAAAAATTTAGTTTTTACATAGTTAAAAAAAATCGACAGTGGGCATACTTTGGAAAAACGTATGATAAAAATGTACATACTTTCCGTCACGTCTCAATGCAACACCTTGTATAAATGAAAATAATTTACATTATAGAAATTAGCGAGTCAAACAACTCTTGTATAAAACATTTTTACTTTATCATAAGTAGTTTTATAAAGTATTGTAATCGTGTCGACAATTTTTTTTAGATTTTACCGGAATTATGTTCTTTTGGGTCCCCTGAACATTTTTGAGCAAGGTACAAAAATGTCTGCGTGTATGTGTGCGTGTGTGCATGCACGTTTGTGTGTGTATGCACCTAGTTTTTTGTGGCGACGATTCCGGAGAAACTACTAATACTATCATGACCAAACGTAGAGCTGAAAAGCTTTTTGTTCAAAAGGATCCAAAGGAACTGGATGTTTACTCTTAGCGTTTTTTAACGATTTTGCACATGTGCAGCCACTTCTGTAATTTCGTCCAAATAGTTAAATAATAAATTAAAGTAGAGGACATTCTGAATAATTTATGTCTATGAATTTTTTTTGGTAAAATTAATAGTTTTGCTGCAAATTCTATTTGAGCGAGATCGGTCGTGTCTGCATTAATATAAAACTAGTTAGCCAGGCTTTGACAGATATTTTCGTTCTAATGACAGTAGGTAGTATATTTCCCACTTTTAGTTTTTTAAAAGTAGGTAGTTATTTTTTTATAGGAAACACTTAATATTTTTTTTTATTTCGTCTGAAAACATTTGAAAACGGTCTTAACCGGCCTTTTCGAAATTGAGAATTACAAAACCGATTTTTTAAAAGTCTGACTTTGTATAAACCCTAATCGAGATGTTGACGACGTGAACCAAAAAACAATAATAAAAGTTCTCATAGCTTCCTTAAAAGTTAAAACAAGCACTTAGCACTTCAACGATCGCGTTTATTGCGCCAGTTGTTACCCCTAGAAAACACTTTCCGAATTGCTTCGATTTCGATTCAGGTCGTTCAGATAGTATAGGAAGGTAGGGCGAACGTTTATTTTCATTGGGTATTTCGAACGAGTCGGTTAGATTAGTTAGAGTTAAGACTATTAAAGAATTAGAAGTACTCACGCAAGCACGGAACGGTTTAGCGTTGGTCGCGCAACCGGGTCCGGCTGCGACGCAAAACGCCGCCTCGTGCTGGAGTGTTTTCCCTCTGCCGTCGTCCCAAACGAACAGCGCCAATTCGTGAGCCGGGTCTATGCTGAAATCAGCCGCGCGCTTCAAGCTGTTTAGTCGAGCCGCCAGACTGTCGACGGAGTTGAGAGGGACATCGAAGAATTCAATTAATACACGATTATTCGATTCGATTTGATTATTTGATTAGAAAAATTGGCTACACACAGAGAAAGGAATGCTCAATTCAAATAAAATTGCTTTGCATCAAAACAACGGTTGATTTCCATATCCACTTCAACCGAGACAATATTTTCTCAGTACAAATGTGTTAAGTGCTTCGTTCGAGATAAAATTAGTTGCAACGAATAAACTATTGACTTGCACCAAATAGTCATCAACTCGAAAGGACTATAATGTTGTTTTGAATGAAACTTTGTAGTATTATTTCAAATATTTCAACATTTGGACCAAATTAATATTGTTTTAATGCAACCATATGATGTCTTAAAGAGAGTAATAGAGCTATCGGAATAAGTAATAGGTTATTTTGCTTGGAAGAACCAATGTTTCAGAGAAACATTTGTAATTTTGGTTCAACACCTTTAGTGTTCTGAATAGAGTATTTTGTTCTCAAAGCAAGTAACTGTCATTTTAAACGAAGTGCGTTAAAAATTCAAAGCAAGTAATAGTAATTTACATTGAACATAATATATTGATTTGAAGTGAATGTTTTTGTTGTTTTGTTAAAACTATCTACCGCTGCTGCAAAGGTTACATAAAAAATAAGTCTATCAAAACAAATGCTGAAAGAACTACACGATTATAATAGCACATTACTTTCTTAATCATATTTACTAGCAAGAATAATTCTTCTGGCTGACAAATCTAATCAAAACATAATATGTGGTATTACATCAAAGTTCTTTAAGCAATTATTTTGTAAGACATATATTTTTTTTTGTCATGTAGCAAAGACAATGGGTAAAAAAAGTTCATATATACCAATACATTAATTTATTATAAAAATAAAAATACATTTCAAACAAGTAGGTGTCATACTGATATAAACCCAATAACTTGTTGTAAAAGAAAAAAAATACATTTAAAATACAATCAAAAATACAAAAAAATGTCATCCTGATACAGTAATTAGTACAGTTAAGAGCTAAGCAGTCAACAAGACTTGATGGGCCTTTCTGCAACTGGCCATTATAATACGGTTTCTCACCTTAGATGTTTCTAAATCTCCTCTTAGCTTCACCGCTTCCCGGAAAACAATCCGATCTCCAATAGCCGGAATAAGTTCTTTTATCTCTTCTTCTGTAAGTTTTGTTATGTTTTGCACAGTTATTTTATGGTCTGCAAACATAGAATGCACATAGTGTATTAACATTCGCATAAAAAGTAGATATACGCATATACTTACTGTCAAATATCGTTTTAAGATGATCTGATGAAATTGAAAAATCATCCACGCTGTCCATTATCACATGTAAAACTGCAGATACAATCAAGCGTATATCAAAGCGACACTGCTTACCACTATAACCAATATATTTGCATGGAGTTAACGTTGTGAGGGTTGTGAGTGAGACTGGAGAATGTAGTCCTCATACACTGCGTATCTAAAAACTGTCGCCGTTCTACGTCGCGTCAGTCTGGTGCCACAAAACGCGCAAACTCTTAAGTTTTCCGCACAATGAAACCACCCGATATTTTAAACTAAGCATTTGGTTACTTGGTTCACACAAAACGTCTCTTGCATCAACCAACTAGTTTTACTTGTTTTGAACACCATATTTTACATATATGATCTTGTTTCAATGCAATAGTTGTTTTCATTGGAATATATTGAATTGTTCAATGCAACACACTATATTCTTAAAAGAACTCATAAGAACTTTTAATATTATCCAATGTAGTTTTACTTGGAAACAAAATGTTGTCGCTTCAAAGGAGAAATTTGTGAGTTTTGATTCAAAAAGCTTATCTAAATTGAAAATTTTATTGATTTGTTCGGAGTAAATTTCGGCAAGACAACGAATGTCTTAAACATTTCTCTGTGTGTAGCGATAATTAAGTTTTGATGGGGGGACTCACCGTTTTAAAAGCTTCGTACTGATGGCGAAACCGGTCGCAAAGTTCGGATACTGGACGTCCTCCTCCATGTAGAAGTGGTGTATGATGGTCGGGTTGGCGTCTTCTAGCGTAAACCCGATAAATAATTCCTACAATCGTATACGGTCATATTATAAACTATTGTATGCCATATAGATCTTAGGATGTTATATTGTTATACCTCACTTTTGTTGTAATTTCTCAACACATCCATGAGCACGTCGAGTTTAATCTCGGTTTGATCTTCGGCAAACAGTATCCACGCGCTCCGATCGCCGTAAACTTGGTCGATGGCAGGTATCAGTGGTATCACCGTCCAGTCGCCGATATGAGGGAAATCTTCGTGCGATAAATGGACATATGGAGATTCCTAAAGCAGAATGAAAACCAAATTTTATCGTCAACTTCAACGGAGATAGTCATGGAAAAAAGGAAAACGAGAAAACGTTGGCAGGTAACCAGGGACCCAGCAATCAAAACTAAATTAAATTGGTTAACTCAGGAATTACGTAGAACGATTCAAGCGATTAAACAACAGTGAATAAACAAAAAAGGCGCCTGGTTTTGATCTGATAACAGGTGAGATTTTAAAAGAATTGCCAAAAAAAGCCATAGTTAAGATAACTAACCTCTGCAACGCAGCATTTAGGCTTAAATATATGCCATCTGTTTGGAAACCTGCGGAGGTAGTGATGATTCCCAAGCTAGGAAAACCACCAAATGAAGCATCCTCCTACACGCCAATTTCTTTACTGCCCACATTGTCAAAACTGTTTGAAAAGCTACTTGCAAAACGACTGAAGCCAATCTTAGATGAAAGAAACATCATACCCACCATCAGTTTGGATTCAGAAACAAACATTCCACAATTGATCAGGTGCACAGAATAACAATGATCATAGAAAGAACTTTAGAAGAAAAAAAGTATGCTCCTCCATATTCCTGGATGTGGCAAAAGCCTTCGACAAAGTTTGGCACGAAGGTCTACTCTATAAGCTGGATCGGCTACTACCCTTCGAGTATAGCAAACTATTAGGATCATATCTTTCTGACAGATACTTCCGCATAAAGCAAGATAATGAGTACTCAATCTTCAAATGTATTAAAGCTGGAGTACCACAAGGTAGTGTACTTGGCCCAATTCTTTACCTTCTATATACACATGATCTTCCGCAACCAGATGGTGTTACCGTTGCCACGTTTGCTGATTACACTGTTATCACGGCAGTAGATACAAATGTTGAAGGATCAACACTAAAGCTGCAGAATGCTGTCAACGATATTAGTGACTGGATGCAACGGTGGCTAATTAAATTGAACGAAACCAGATCAGTTCACATAAACTTTACCAACAAGCGAATACGATACGTTCCAGTTACAATAAATTTCACCACCGCACCCTACTCGAACACGGCAAAATACCTCGGTATGACGCTAGACACCAAGCTCCGCTGGAAAGCACATGTTAAAAAGAAACGAGAAGAATTGGGCATAAGATACAAAAAATTGTACTGGCTTATTGGTAGGAACTCGTCTTTGTAGACATATATTAACCCTACTTTACAAGCAGATACTTAAATCTGTGTGGACCTATGGTATCCAACTGTGGGGCTGCACTAAGCCAAGCCATATCACCATCATTCAACGCTTCCAAAATAAGGTGCTAAGAACCATCGTGGGTGCACCGTGGTATATAAGAAACAGGTATCTTGAGATGGAATTAGTAATGAACGAAATTGGAAAGTTTGCAGAGAATCATCAGAACAGACTTCTCCAGCACACGAATGTCGAGGCAATGCAGCTTCTTGACAATTGTGACAGTGTGCGAAGACTCAAAACAACCAAACCTTTTCAGTCGGTGAAGTGATGTTAAAAAAGCAGAGCACAGTGTTATGTGAGTGAAAGCCGATAGGTGAACAAAGCAGAGCAACGTGCAGTGTTTGAAGTTTAAAGCGTTAGCATCCAAATTAAATTTAAGTTACACCAATGGGGAACACTTAATATCGAACACCTTTTATACGTAGCAATTTAGGTTAGATTAATATAGCTAGATAGTCATCAGACGTGTTAGACACAAGTACCTGTGGGGGTGCTGTTAATTAATAAAAAAAAAACTTCAACAGCAAAGTCGCGGTTTACCAAATTAAAAATTAGCCGTCGCACACCGGTTGCGGAGCACTGGTATATTATTCATTCGTAAAGGGTTGTGTAACACGTCAACCGCAGAAAACTAAATTAGAGATGTATTATACCGCTGTAACTGAAGTAGATTGCGCGAGCGGTAACTTCGTATCTCTGGAATAGGAAATTGCAGTGTCTTGGGTGATTTAAACCGCGGCTAAAAATTAAGAGGATGGTTCAAGATAACTTCGGGATTGTTCTGGTGCTCCACTATTGGTCTAACTATTCAAACTGTACAATGCAATATTCCAATCGAAATTAGGAGATTACATAAAAATACTACTATCGTATCAGACATCAATCAGGTTTGTGCCTAAAGAAGTATACTATTATTTTATTAAAAACACCATGTCAATTGTTAGGTTAGCTAGCAGAATACACATACTAACAGTGCCGTTTTATCCATTCTACTACCAGAGAATTCAAGCTCCAACTATGGTATGATCCAAAAGCTCATTATGGGTTTTGTAATTGGATGCAAATTACATTACGGAGAATCAAAATCCCGACGTACTATTTTGTTGATCGAAGAGGATTGCTAGACAACTGTTGTGATCACTAATTTTCATAATTTCCATGAACTGACAATAAAATCACCGAGGTATGCTGACCACTACCGATCTTTTATCAAGTGTGAATTGAAAATATGCGGGTAGGTGAATAGAAATGTTACCTTGTCGTATAGCTTTCGCGCCTGGTCCAGGATGGCATCCTTAGAATCCAACGCTAGCTCGTGATGATATTCGTTCCTCTGGCTCAAAATAACAATTACCAGCTCGCTAACATCTGCAAAAATAAGATACATTCAATTAATCATTTCAGTCTTTTTGATCTGTTACTACACACACCAAAAAAATTGTTCAGGTACCATACAACATCATTCCATCACAAAACACAATGAAAACAAGGTTTAAACAAGGGCTAATCGGATTGGTAATGTTCGTAGAATTAATAAATAATACACAAGAGAACGAGAATTGTACCTGTCGCCGACCAGATTGCGGTTAAATATTTTAAGTGTAAATTTGTGTGCTATCGCAGTCGCATTATACGAAGGACCAACGGGACCGCGATACCAACACAGGCAAATTAAAATATACAGCCTCTGGTTATTTAGTATTTTTTACTTTATCATACGCAGTATGATAAAGTATTGTTATCGTGCGAACAATTTTAGCGGAAATATGACCCTGAACATTTGACCAAGGTACAAAAAAATGTGTGTGTGTAACTGTTTTTTGTGGCGACAAAAGGGTCCAAAGAAACTGGATGTTTCCTCTAAGCAGTTTTCAAGAATTGTGCAAATGATACAATTTTCTGTAATTTCGTCAAAAGAGATAAATAATAAATTAAAGTAGAGGAAATTTTGTATAAATTATGTCTATGACATTTTTTGGTAAAATTAATAGTTTAGCTGTATGAGCAAATTCTATTTGATCGAGATTGTGTCTACATTAAAAGTAGCTAGCCTTGAATTTGACAATTATTTTCATTCTAATGACGCTGATTTTTTGACAATACCTACTGTCAATATTATCGAAATATCTGTCAAATCCTGGCTAACTTGTTTTATTTTAATGTAGACAACATCGATCTCGATCGAATAGATCCTCATGCAGCTAAACTATTAATTTTATATATTGTATGATAAAGTCATGTGTCTGGCCACATCATCAGGTTTTGTTTTTTTTTTTTTTTTCATTTAAAACTGGCTTTTCAATAAAAGTATACTTTTCGGGCGTAAATTTTCAGATCGGCGATCAGAAATTAGCCGTTTCCGATCCCTCGCGGCTCGATTTATTGTCCGGAACGACACTTTTCGCAAAAGTGGAACTTTGCCGAATAATTCGCCAAAGTTTCCCCTTCCCCCCGCCGCTTCTTCACACAGAGGGCCGCCAATTCCGACCTCATTAGCACCGGGGCCGCGAACTTCGCAACTTATACAAATCGCGAACAATAAAACCCGGGATTTGATTAATTCTAGCCCATTTGTTAGATAGAATATTGTGTCGGCCCCCCCCTCCACTAAGTTGTAGTACCAACGTTGAAACAGCAGAACGGCGGCATGATGAATGGTTTGGGAGAGCTTTCGGCGAAAGGCGAGAGAGGGCAAGAAAGGCGCCCGACGCGCCAAGACACTAGAAACTCGACAGGTCGCGGACGTACGCGGCCGCACGGAATAGTGCCGGAGTTTCGACACCAATAGATTCTATGGATTATACCAAGCAAATCGTAGATGATCGATGATAGGGGTAGGGATAAACAAAAAGCCTGTCTCTAACTCGCTCAATAAATAACTTACGAACAATGCTTGGCAATGCGGTGATTTTAATAATTAATTATTTGTAAATCAGATTATTAAGTAATATATTCTGTTATTCAGCGTTTATGGAATTGGTGTCGGGAGACTGGCCAATATGTAAGAAGATCTGGACAAGATCGAAATCGAAAAATTTCTCAAAATCAAGACCGATTTCTTGTCCTTTCCTCTCTACGTCAGCGTACTACCACAGCACGAGACCTAAACGACCTAAGACGAGCAAGTGGAATAGAAATTTCTGATCAAACTGTTAGAAACAGATTAAAAGAAGCGAATTTGAAACCAAGGAGACCTATCCGCGCACCACGCCTTACGCAGCATTACAAAGCAGCGCGAATGAGGTTTGCTCTGGATCACAGAGATGTATAACTTCGTCACTGGACGAATGTACTGTTTACAGACGACTCGTTGCGACGCACATAGGGGTATTAGACCCAAAAAGCTGGCCATAAATCAAATTTCCAAATTGTTAAATTACAAAAAGTAAACAAGTTTCTGGGATAGGTAAAAGACCGATGTATTAAAAGGCGGCAATATGTTTTCACCTGAGCCCTGAGCCACGTGTCTTTGTCAGCCAAAAGTTATATTTTACTATGGCTGAACATAGATGCACATAAGTTGACGCTCTTAAAAACGGTTGCAATTTTATATTTAAACGATAAATGTGACTTGTTTGTTATACATTCTTTAGAACCAAGTATGAACTTTCATTCGACTTTATTTTTATTAAACTTTACCCACAATTTTGTTTATTGCAGGGCCGAGAACATTCGCTGTTATAAAAAAAACAGTTTTATGCAGAACTTGAGTGTTTTAGTTTAGTGTTTAGCTTTGTTAAGCTGTTGAAAGTGGCTCAAATTACAGTATACATATTTGACATTACAATTACTGCAAAATCTGCTGCGGATAGGTGCGGATGCTGTTTTTATGATTTTATTTCTAATACGTTGTAAGGGAAAATCCAAAAATTGATGTACCGGCTTATATGTAATTTGGTGCAATTTCTTGATACCGTGATAGTAGAGGTAATGTAGAACATATTTAACCATATTTACTTAAATACAAATGGTTACGGTTATCGAGATATTGCCAACCTTATGTTCAATGCATCTTGTATGTTGTAAATGCCGTTATGTACGTATATTTTTCCGTTTTGGATCATGTATAGCAAACAACCCTGATGACCTAGACTCTTAAAAATTATCCGAAAAAAACCTTAAACCTTGTATTTCGAATTTTTGTATTTTCGAAATTTAGAAATTGGTTGCTTGAAACCAATCGGATTCATATTCAAGGCAAGAAAATACATCGAAAGCACCTACTCGCATACACAGTTCACTGGTTTAAATTGGATGCTTGTTGAGGAGAGACAATAGTAAGTTTGTGAATAGAAACTGGTTAGGCGTTTTCGATAAATGTGTTTATGCGGAATACGAATGCGGGTTCAAAATATGCTTATTAGGGTCATACCACTCAAAAACGACCGTTTCAGCTTGAAGTAAGAACATGCGTTGTTTTTGCAATTTTCTTTGGTTAAATATATGCCGTTGAAGTATACCAAAATTTGATTTGCCTAGGACAATTATTTAAAAAGTTACAGGTTTCGAAAAAAGTCTCCAACAAAGCAGTGGATTCTGGAAATTGTTGGACCGGCGCATCCACCAAAATTGCTAAATTAGATTTATTAACAATGGGAGAATTATACCAAGTTTCACCTTTTTAATTTTCGAAAGACAAACGATTTGGGCACATTATCAGAGAGTTTTGTAAATAAATTCCTAAAATTGTCAGTGTTATAGCATTTTCCGCGAGGCTGAAAACGATCAAGAGTTATCAATTACCCGTAGAGGATAAATCCGAACACCTCTGGCCCGATGCCAGGCATACATATACGTACAGACACGTCCTCCGAACGAGTGCAAATGCAAAAGCGAGCAAAACGAAAAACTGGGCCGCGATATTGCGATAGTTCGAACTGGAAGTACCCGATAGCCAGTCTGATAGCCGGTAAACAAGAGTTAGGGGCAAGTAGCCGAATATCCGATCGTCGCAAAATCGTCGTCAGCGCGAAACGGCTTTCCGCGCAATCCAGCGCCCATAATTCGGGCATCTCTCCCCTTTATCTGTTTCCAATAGCCGTTAAGTATGCACAGTGTGGACACCTCTCGAGCACACCTATCGGTACTTTTTAACGTATAGATCCAAACAATTATTCATTGTTTATTTTGTTTGATATGTTGTCGTAGATACGAGTTGTCTGCTTTGTCAGTTAGACATATTTTCAATATTTTTTACTTTATCATACGCAGTAAGATAAAGTATTGTAATCGTGCCAAAAAAAAAAAAAATGTATTTAGCGGAAATAGGTCTTTTTGGGTCCCCTGAACATTTTTGACCAAGGTACAAAAAATGTCTGTGTGTGTGTGTAAACGATTTTTGTGGCGACGATTCCGGAGAAACTACTAAAGGTATCGGGACGAAAGTTCATATTTAGAAGTTTCATGACTTAATTTAAAGCTGAAAAACTTTTGGTTCAAAAGAGTCCAAAGGAACTGGTTATTTACTCTTAGCATTTGTCAACGATTTTGCAAATGAGCCGTCATGTCTGTAATTTCGTCAAAATAGATAAATAATAAATTAAAGTAGAGGAAATTTTGTATAATTTATGTCTACAACATTTTTTGGTAAAATTAATAGTTTAGCTGCAGGAGCACATTCTATTTGATCGAAATCGTGTCTACATTAATAGTAGGTAGCCAGGAAATTTTGAAACTTTTGACAGTATTCAGAACGTCAGCGGTTGCGAAACGTCAATTCAACACGCAAATGCATGGAGAATGTGATGAGGAGGAGAAACACGCGCGCACGTACGCTATGTGATACAATATTGAAACAGCTTGGTGTTTCCATGGTGTTTACAAAGTCAATGTGTATTTCAAGTGCGGATTGCGGATAGCAATATTGTTATGCATTTTTCAAGGATTTTGCAAATGAGCCACTATTTCTGTAATTTCGTCAAAATAGTTAAATAATAAATTAAAGTAGAGGAAATTTTGTATAATTTATGTCAATGACATTTTTTGGTAAAATTAATAGTTTAGTTGTAGGAGCAAATTCTATTTGATCGAGATCGCGTCTGCATTAATATAGGATTTGCCAGATATTTTTATTCTAATGACAGTACGTAGTGTTAAAGGCTGATTTTTTGACAATACCTACTGTCAATATCTGTCAAATCCTGGCTAATTCGTTTTATTTGAATGCAACAAACACAATCGATCTCGATAGAATCTCATGCAGCTAGACTATTAATTTTATATATTGTATGATAAAGTTATGTGCTCCTGGCCACATCAGATTTTTTTCAATATTTTCTGTTTCTAGTTTTTTGACAAGAACTTGTCAAAGAAAATTGACAAAACTTCGATAAATAATGTTAATTCATGCACCTTAACTATAAAACTTTATTTATATTAGGTTACATCAAGGCGGGCAATCTCTCCGGAATGGTCTTTGATAGTTTCACAGAGTTTACTAAAGGGACGTCGTATTCCGCACGGCCGCATCATACATAATAAAGTTCCGAAATTCCGAAATTATCCCCATAAATTTTGTATTGCCGAACGAACGGTGGAAATCGTCTAAATTAGAGCGAACGGCGCGCAGTTTTGCCGATTAGACACTAATAATTGCAGAAGTTATATGCAGACGGGGCGGCCTTAACGGCCCGACCCGCACGTCTAAGCAAATAATCCAATTTTAACGATGAGTTATAACTTTAAGGGCCCGCGCGGCTACGGCCCCCGCCTCCGTTTGCTTCGTTGCGAATTCTGGCGCGCGAACTTTAACTAAGACCCGTGCAGATTAAGGGCTACGTAAACATGGAAATATGGCGGAGGCAACTTTCTACGGAATTTGCCAAATTGCGCCAGACATCGTATTTGTGTTTCGAGTGTTTCTTCCCAGCCACTTTTGTGTCGTGAATGACGAATTTTGTCGAAAATTTGGGTTCGTTTACGTATAACAAACATCACAAAAATTATATTACTTACCATCTGATAAGTAAAGTATTGTTGAGAAGTATAGTTTAATTACATTGTATAATTGAGGCCTGGTCATCCAATCCATCCAATCTGCAGACAATTGCTTAGAGAGAAATGCATACGTCAGGGTTTTCAAATCGGATCAGATATTCCTTTGTGGCACGCGTTCATAAAGTGCAAATTAACTATAACTTATATCAACAGCCGTGTGCAACCAAAAATCCTAACTCAGGATTCTTGGGGGCCCAAAACAGGTCACGACGTCTTGCCAAATTCATATAAAAACCACGGCATGTGATGGGAGGAGGATCAATCAGTAATTTGCAGCACCTGAGTATAGTATACGCTCAGCTATAGTGTTCCACAGACTCACTTCACATTTTTCGAAACCTGTAACTTTTAAAATAATACCATTTAGTCTACCAGGAACCACAACAAGATCAGTTCTATTGTCTATACTGATTCCAGCCAAAACCATCACAGATCCACGACTAACCCTTTCATCGGAGGATGGGTGCACCGTCGAGCACGCTTACGCTGAGAACTCTACCACATGTCATGATCAGAATTGAAAACTGAATCGATTTGGCTATGTCCGTCTGTCTGTACGTTAGTTTACACGATAACTGCCGTAATTTTGACGTTATTGATCTGAAATTTGGTATACAAGCTTATCGCTTAAAAAGTAAGGACAAGTTCGTGAATGGGCAAAACCGGTTCACATTTTCTTTTCCTTTTTAATATTTTATGGTGATGGGTATTTTAAATTCAACACGGCTCAGTCCAAAGTTTGTCGTTTTCTATTCTTCAGAAAAAAGATGTGAAATTCATACTTCTATAGAATGTTATATTGACCACAAAACCCAAAGATATAGCAACGCGTATGTGTCCGTTAGTGCCGACATAGCGGTCCGAGCATGTAATAGCGAAGTAACAACGCGGCGCGGTACTGCAAACATGTCGCTGCGTTGCGATTTATGATACGAGAAAACATTGCGCCTAACTAACTTGCGGAATCTGAAATTTACCATCCGCGTACGTAAATCAACGGCATAAATCTTCCTTTATTCCAAACTTGCGCACACGGCCCTATCCGCACGACCTAGTCCGAACTAATTACTTTATAATTTCGGAAATTTCCAACGACCGGAAATGACACAAATCGAATACACGGCTTGCATTTATTTCGTCATGCAAACGCAAACTTTAAAAAATTGTAAATGTTTTTTGATTGGCATGACAACTGATACTACTATTCAATCTATACATTAGGGTGGTTCAAATTGGCTATTTTTATTTAGAAAGCAACGATCCCCCCCAAATCGTTTCCAAATCCAAAAAAGGTGGACACGTAATTTTTTCGAAATTTTTGTTTCTTAATGGTGCCTGTCGAGGCATCAAATTTATATAAGAAAAGGCATGGGAATTTTTTGGTAATTTTGGAATGATTGTTCGGGGTTTGGGAAAAATTAAGACTAAAGTTATAGGACTTGTAGAGGACTTTCCAAGCAAGAATTTGACCTATCGTACATATGGATTTGATGCCCCCATTCCCACAGTGCCCTGAAAACTACCCTTAAATGAAAAAATTTAGCTTCTTCAGAAAATTGACCCTTCTAATTATTTCATTCTCTTTTTTTCTTATAGAAATCATTATTATAACTCTAGTTAATTGTTTATAAAAATTTGTCAGTTAATTTCCATTTGTTTAAACAAATTTCACCTTTTTAATTAATTCGCTTTCGTTGACAGTTATCTTATGACATTAACATTATCTTAGAGTGACATCATTCATTTAAAATCCGTCTATTGTTTAAACAATAAATTATTATTCATTTTCAACTTTTTTCTAGTTCTGGTAGAAAATTCAGCTTTTTTCAGAAATTAACTTATAAATTTCATGTTCGAGATATCTTGAAACATATATGCATTTGAATAATATTCTATTATTTAAACAATGGAAATTATCCCAAATTATAAATGATGTCGCTTGACAATACCAGTTGACCAGACCGATCTAAAAGAATGAATGTTAGGAGAATTGCATGAAAATTATTTAAACAATTGGAATTTGTTTAAACAAATAAGGGTTTATTAGCTAATAACATAAGCAAGATACCTCGAAAAAGAAATTTATAAGTTAATTTTACAAAAAAAAACAGACAAAACAAAACAGTTGAAAATTATTAATCATTGATTGTTTAAACAATAGGAAAAATTTGTTTAATGAATAATGTTACTCTAAGATAACAAACTGCCATTTTAAATGGACTCTTACCTGACAAAAGTTTATAAACATTCAACTAGACTTATAGTAATGATTTCTATAAGAAAAAAAAAGAATGAAATAATTAGAAGAGTAAATTTTCTGAAGAATGTACA
This sequence comes from Melinopterus prodromus, assembly GCA_964023965.1. Lineage (NCBI taxonomy): Eukaryota > Metazoa > Arthropoda > Insecta > Coleoptera > Scarabaeidae > Melinopterus > Melinopterus prodromus. The sequence continues at coordinate 173,113 of OZ030392.1, forward strand.
TTTTACATTTAAAGGTAGTTTTCAGGGCACTGTGGGGGTGCGTTGGCGGCGTCAAAGCCACAAACTCTTCCTTGGAAAGTCGTCTACAAGTCCTATAACTTTAATCTTAAGTTTTCCCAAACCCCGGGCAATTATTCGAAAAATATCAAAACAATATATCTTTTTTCCCATGCATTTTCTTATGTAAATTTGATGCATCGATAGGCACCATTAAAATAAAAATTTCGAAACAAAAAACAAATACGTGTCTACTATTTTTGGATATGGAAACGATTTGGGGGGATCCTTGCTTTCTATCACAAAATTTTTTGCAATGCATTTTTGAACCACTCTACTATACATAGGTACTATTATAGAACGTTCAGGATAGATCGGAAGTGGGATATACGCATTGTCGGAACGTTCCACCTTCCGGTCAAATAAATCTGCGAAACAAGTGGCTTAATTACTGCGCCGGGACAGTTCGCGTGCTGTTAGCGGTCGGTGCCTAGAACCTCGGGCCACGGATATTCCGTGTTCCGCGGGGAATAGATGAGCGCGCCCGCCCGTGCATCCAAAATTTACCATTAAACTACGATTAGAGCCGTCCGGAGATTGGTCGGATTGGTGGGAGGGACGACGCAGTCGAGTTTTTGATTAGTTTCGCTGAATTAGATTTGCGAAACTCTGTAACGGTGAAGAAAAGTTTTGACAATCTGCATAAGTAGGGGATGTTCGAATATTTGTGCGAATGCAGCGCCATGCAAAGTGTGAGCGTGTATATATTTACGACGACAGCATATAACTTTTCTAAAGTCGTGTACTTACTTATTCAATATTCGGTACTTTATCAATCCAGGAACTTGTTGAAATATACACTGCTACACGGTTTTCGCAACCTACAACTTTTTAAATAATAGTTCTAGGCAAATCAAATTTGGTATTCTGCAGCGGCATATATTTAACTAAAGAAAATTTCAAAAACAATGTTACAACCCTTAGTCCCTTCTAAGTTACACTTAAAATATAAATTAATAACGCAAAACAAAATGAAAAAAATGTCAAGTATATGCTTTGCATTCACGTATGAAAACCTACTAAACATGCCACATTAAATCACCAGAAACTTTTTACAAGAACGTCGAATTCAGGTCCTGACCTCATTCTTATTGAATACGTGCGGGATCAGCTTGACGGACGTGTTCGCAAGCGCCCTAATCCACCACTAACCAAACAGGAACTGACACAAGCCGTGATTGAGGAATGGGAAAGAGTACCCCAAGAATCTCTTCGCAGAATAGTGCGAAGCATGCCACGCAGGTGTGAGGGCATACACTGTATTAAACCTCACCAATCCACAGAAAACCAGACTGTCATCGATACTATGACAGTCACATATGGATGAGTCTGGTTATCTACTCAATTGAGTGCGCCAATTGTAATGCCTTATACGGGAAGAAAGCTTTCAAAAAGAATTTCAAAACATAAAAATCGTTCACCTCCTAATGTATATCTACACAAGATAGAATACTGGACATAAAATTAATGACGATGACACCAAATTAATTCATAGATGCATATAAAAAATATAAAAAGATGAATAATCAGATTAATTTTTCCTTCAGACCACTCTTCTTCTATTTAACTTTCTGACCGACCTGCACCTATACATTTTAAAAATAGTTTATGCTCGGGTTGTGACCTTTCATGTTTTTGTTCGTCCGCTCAGTTGCCTTTCATATTGCACAAAAACCGGTACCCATTAATATATATTTTTACTACAAAGGATAACGAGGATTTTATTTTCTCCGTTTTACATATTATTTAAAAAGTTACAGGTTTCGTAAAAAGTGTTCCCCTAATTTTTTTGAGCTGTGTATAACTTGAAAATGCCAATTCGTATTCAAATGAAGTTTGATATGTTTTCCGAAGCGAATAGCCGTATGTGTCACGCTAATATAGTCGAATCAATTTAACTTTGCGTGTTGTCAAAAGTGACATGCATTCCCACTCTTTCTACGGCGTACTAAACTATTGACACTAACGTTGGACGTATGTCTCGACTGGCTAAGACACACGATCTCGGATGCTAATATGTATACTAGTGCGCAGAAGAAAGACAGAACTACAGTACGTCGGTCATTGGGTAGTTTGGATCTCCAGCGGCGTCGCTGGCGGGAGATTCCAGGGGAACTATCAGTTGTGCTGGTATCACTTTAAAATGCCGGGAAAATATTTAAATCCTCAAACTAAACAGGTTGTGGCCAATTTTATAGACTATTTTACAGTGGAAAAGGAAAATATGCGTTCCCTAATTTCCCTTAATGCAATTCAGCAATTAATTATTGTCCATTCGTCCTATTGCGAACATTGTTACATTATTTCTTAAAGAGTTGGCGATGCATTCTAAGGACATTATCTAATATTAAAATTGCCAGGGAGGCAAACGAATCATTTTGCACCAGAAGAAAATCTCGAACTCGGAGGAAACCAAAAACTGAAGACGTTGATGAGGGTGCAAAGATGCAAGTTCGCAACACATTGTCTAACCTTTACGCTGCAAGTACGCTATTGCATTATCCTGTAGATAACATTTAGCAATACTTAATTCTAGGAAAGCATGTTACTACCATTACATCATTAAAGGAAGAGCTGCGTGAAAAGTCGCTTTTTAATTTTAGTTATCGCTACCTACGAACACTTCTTTTTCACCTTGGATTTAAGTCTAAAAATGACGATAACTGAAGGGCATTAATGACGACACCCGCCATAGCACCTATGAGAGCTGACTTTCTTAGAATGCACATGAAAAATAAAAATTCTCCATTTAGCCGCACTTTTATGTTTCTGGATGAAATAGTGTTAAAAGTGTTTGGAAAGCTGGGGGATTTGACGGGAAACGTTTTATTATTTTACATGTTGGACACAAGTGTGGTATTGTAGAAAATGCAAGTTCAATATACACTACAAAATCAAATTAATTCTTGCAAGGTGCTCTGTTGCGTAAGGATGTTCTGTGCAGTTTGTCATCTTGATGTTTGTCTCTTCATTTTGCCTACAAATGTGTTTCGCATAAATTTTATTGTATTAACACTTTGTTTTGGCCAACCATATTCACAAATAAGTGTACGTTCGGTTGCATGTACTACAAATTTTCGTTCAGTACCCTTACAGACGAGCCGTTCAGTTCGAATAGCAAATAGCAGTAAGTTTTGGTATATGTTTTGCAGAAAACAGTATTTTTTCATAGACGCTAGAATTTGATGACCCCTGTATGTGTATGCAGACGTATGCTTTTCCTTTGGCAAAATTTATGTGATTACGCCACTGGCTGAATGTCAACAGTCGATTGCACAGACGACTGTCACTTTTGACAACACGCAAAGTTAAATTGATTCAACTATATTCAACATCCGACTACATGCATTAGATAAGACCGACGCGACGGAGAGGTTCCTTTTCTTATTACCCTCTTCCGGCGCGGGCGCTATCAATTCGCTAATTAACCAAGTTCTACAGCGGAAGCAGACAGTCTCGCGTAGTATAGTACGCGATCGAACTAGACAAATCACGCCGCGCCTCGCCTCGCCGCAAACAAACTTATTCCCGGCCAAAGTTCCACCCGATCCATCCACTCGTACCTCGGGCTCTATATTACTACTCCTTGGTTCGTGAGAATGAAAGATCCCCGCGGGCCGCGCGCTGGTACAAGTCCGCTCATTTGATCATCCCCGTCCTTCCGACGGATTACCACGGACCGTCGTCCGCCGGTCGGCTCCTGCCCCGCTACGTGAGCTGATTCGGAAAATTTACCCGCGCTCTCGCCCGACACACCGATCGGATATTGAATTTCACGGAGAAGGTTTTTCGAATTCCCGACGCCCCGCGGGTGACGGATCTGACGCCCGCTCCTCCACCTATCGGCGTGTTGTTTTATTTAACGAAGTTAACGGCCCGCGGCGAGTGCTCGAGCGCTTTATCATGCGACGCGCGTCTGTCAAATGCAGTTTCCCTACTATCTATGCGCCCTATGCCGTCAATTCGGTTATCTAGCTTCTGATACTAGTCGATCGAATGACTGGCCGACGTGCATTATTGATTTGATTTGGCCGATTATTCTTGGGATAATGGAACGGCACCGTGATGGTTAATTATAGGTTATTGTTCGACCGGCGCATCCGCCAATATGCATCAAACACGTTGACAATCCTGTCTATCGCAAACATCATTCTTTAGTGGTTGTTAAAGAAGAAAATAAAGCAACTATCATTATTTTGTGACTAAAGTCTACTATAAACACTACCTCGGCCGATTACATAATAAAATTACAGTACATTGATTTATACTGGGAGAACCGAAATGATGCTTTTTGCCTAACTTTAAGAGACCGGGCGGAGTAACTAAGCAACTTGTGGAAGTGCTCAAGTTCTAAGTTACAAAGTCATCGCAATGCTTAACATTTCGTTTTCAAATTAATCCCAATGTATGTATTTTCTTAGAAGATAAGTTTCGAGTACTGTAATAAATAATTAAGTGTCCGCATTTTTAATGAGTTTTTAATGGGTTTGGCAAACTCAACTTAAATGTGTTACCATCAAAAAATAGGGACGCTTAATTATTTATTACAGTTGTTGTCTCTATTCGCCCCTCTGTCCGTATTCATAGAGCATACAAGCATAGAAACATTGAATAGGCAATGGAAGACTAACAGAAAATGTCAAAATATACAAGCTGTTCTATTTCAAATTCAAAAGTTTGAGGTTATATCTCAGAAACTTTAAACGTTGGATCAACGATAATTACGCCAGCGACTTCAAAGGTTGCAAAATACTGATTTCCAAAATTTCGTTAAATTCGGTCGAGCCGTTCCGGAGATTTTGGCACTTTTATTTCATAACCTTCAATTGTATTTTTCTCGAACATTTGCTTATGTAAGGCCATAAAAATATTATGCTACCATTAAGACACTTAAAAAGATATGTCAAATTCATTAAAGAAAATATAGGGTTGTCATTAAAAAACATGTCTGTTAAAAACATTTGAAGGTATTTATCTTTGGCAATTAACTGGAAATTACGGTAATAAAAGAATTTCAAATTACTATTAATTTATTTGGTAATTTACCCGATAAACTGCGCTTTTACATCCCTGCTTATTCTACAGGGTGTCATCAAAATATACCAAAAACATCAGTTTGGTTTAGCCGGTATAATCAGGTTACCATTTTTGTTACTCAAAATTTACAAAAGTTAGTGAACATTACAGTTTAGTTTTAAAATAGTTATGAGGCGTTTATCATCAGTTTCATAATCCAATTTTAAAGACAAAATTAAATTATGTCCCACTCTACCACCAAAAGTCTGCCTTTTTAATATTACTATATATAACACAAGACTTCAAATGGAACAGCCATATAAAACAAATGAGAAAAAAGAACGCAGCAACGATATCAAATATTGCTAAAATAAAACGCCTAATACCAACGAAAATGAGAAAAACAATATACCCTACTAAATAAAATCATGCTGCTCCACAAAATACAGACGAATAGAATACGCACCAACATGAAGTTAACATTGACTTGCGATATACATAACATATACACCAGACAGCGCACCCTATTAAGGCCACAAGCATATAAAACCACTAAATACAAACTAAGCACAACAACTACAGCAATCGAAAAGTACAACAAAATAGATAGCAAAATAAAAAATCTACAACTCGCACACTTTAAAACGCAAGTTAAAGCAATGATACTGACGGGGAAGATCCGACCCTAGCTGACGCCGATCCAGAATGAGATACCGATATGAATGAGATACTCGATACCGATAGCCCGGGGAGAAGAATTTCTTCACCCGAGGCGAGGCCAGAGGGAGGAAACGTGTGAAGACATCGCCACTGTTGATACTTCACGCACTGCTATGCATATGTTTTATTTTATTGTTGTATAATATAATTTATGTATGGTTAAAACGAATAAATTATTATTATTAATCCTAACCTACAAATATCTCTTGGCGTACTTCTGTTAATAGTTTTGTCCAATTTGCTCAAATATTGAACTTGATAAATAAAAGTTCGTCATCTGAAGATGAGGCAACAAAACGAACCACAATTAACTAAAAAACTCAGGATAACCAACTTGAAAACAACATTCACACATACCAACCACAACACGAGCGAAATAGCGGGCTCAGTATTATTATTATTATTATCATCGGAAATACTCCGGCCGAAATTGAATCCCATCAAATTTATCCATCGATATGGACCGCGCGGCATTTACCGAGGGCGGTAAGTGGGTACGCTCATGAATTATCCAGAAATCGTAAAACCGGGACGTCGTAAGAAATATTTATCGGTTGATGAGCGGTAAAAGTTTTAAATCCGGGGGGCGCGCGCGAACGAGGAAAAGTCGTTACGCCCGGCGCCTTCGCGGACTCGGTAGCGCAAATCCGGAGCCGGCCGCGTAACCATATAGCCATATGCCCGTAGCCGGGGGATGATCCGTCCGCGCGTATACGTGAAAATAAATATTAAGCGCGCCGCGCGATCCGATCCTATCGCCCCGCTTTGTGCGCGAACGTAAATACCGGAGTAGTGATGGGAGAGACAGAAAAATGCTTATAACTTTTGAACCAATTGTTGCATAATTTTCTATAATACCTCAAATTGTAGATAATAATTAAAACATCTGGTAGCCGTTAGACGATCGGAGTTTTTCCCCATGGACAAGAACCCGTAAATCGCGATGATGTCTGTTCGAATAGCCAACATATTCCATGCAGTTGCAACAGAAAAATGTTTATACCTTTTGAACCAATCATTGCATAAATTTCTATCATACTTCATATTGTAGATAATTAAAAGATCCCGTAGTCGTTACACGTTCGGAGTTTTGCCCCATGGACAAGAACCCGTAAATCGCCATGATGTCCGTTCAAATAGCAAACATACTCCATATGGTTGCAACAGAAAAATGTTTATAACTTTTGCAAAAATTATTTCATAAATTTCTATTATACCTCAAATTGTTGGTAATTAAGAGACCTAATATCCCTATGACGTTCAGAGTTTTGCCCCCCCTAAATTGCGATAATTTTCGTTCCTATAGCAAACGTATTTCAATCAGTTTCCACAGAAAAATGTTTATAACTTCTGCAAAAATATTTGCATAAATTTCTATCATACCTCAAATTGTTGGTAATTAAGAAACCTAACATCCCTATGACGTTCAGTTTTGCCCCCCTCCCTAAATTGCGATAATTTTCGTTCCTATAGCTAACGTATTTCAAACAGTTTCCACAGAAAAATGTTTATAACTTCTGCAAAAATATTTGCATAAATTTCTATCATACCTCAAATTGTAGGTAATTAAGAGACCTAACATCCCTATGACGTTCAGTTTTGCCCCCCCCCCCCCTAAATTGCGATAATTTTCGTTCCTATAGCTAACGTATTTCAAACAGTTTCCACAGAAAAATGTTTATAACTTCTGCAAAAATATTTGCATAAATTTCTATCATACCTCAAATTGTAGGTAATTAAGAGACCTAACATCCCTATGACGTTCAGTTTTGCCCCCCTCCCTAAATTGCGATAATTTTCGTTCCTATAGCTAACGTATTTCAAACAGTTTCCACAGAAAAATGTTTATAACTTCTGCAAAAATATTTACCTACATAAATTTCTATCATACCTCAAATTGTAGGTAATTAAGAGACCTAACATCCCTATGACGTTCAGTTTTGCCCCCCCCCCCTAAATTACGATAATTTTCGTTCCTATAGCTAACGTATTTCAAACAGTTTCCACAGAAAAATGTTTATAACTTTTTCAAAAATTATTGCATAAATTTCTATCATACCTCAAATTGTTGGTAATTAAGAGACCTAACATCCCTATGACGTTCAGTTTTGCCCCCCCCCCCCCCTAAATTGCGATAATTTTCGTTCCTATAGCTAACGTATTTCAAACAGTTTCCACAGAAAAATGTTTATAACTTTTTCAAAAATTATTGCATAAATTTCTATCATACCTCAAATTGTTGGTAATTAAGAGACCTAACATCCCTATGACGTTCAGTTTTGCCCCCCCCCCCCCCCCTAAATTGCGATAATTTTCGTTCCTATAGCTAACGTATTTCAAACAGTTTCCACAGAAAAATGTTTATAACTTTTTCAAAAATTATTGCATAAATTTCTATCATACCTCAAATTGTTGGTAATTAAGAGACCTAACATCCCTATGACGTTCAGTTTTGCCCCCCCCCCCCCCCTAAATTGCGATAATTTTCGTTCCTATAGCTAACGTATTTCAAACAGTTTCCACAGAAAAATGTTTATAACTTTTTCAAAAATTATTGCATAAATTTCTATCATACCTCAAATTGTTGGTAATTAAGAGACCTAACATCCCTATGACGTTCAGTTTTGCCCCCCCCCCCCCCCCCTAAATTGCGATAATTTTCGTTCCTATAGCTAACGTATTTCAAACAGTTTCCACAGAAAAATGTTTATAACTTTTTCAAAAATTATTGCATAAATTTCTATCATACCTCAAATTGTTGGTAATTAAGAGACCTAACATCCCTATGACGTTCAGTTTTGCCCCCCCCCCCCCTAAATTGCGATAATTTTCGTTCCTATAGCTAACGTATTTCAAACAGTTTCCACAGAAAAATGTTTATAACTTTTTCAAAAATTATTGCATAAATTTCTATCATACCTCAAATTGTTGGTAATTAAGAGACCTAATATCCCTATGACGTTCAGAGTTTTGCCCCCCCTAAATTGCGATAATTTTCGTTCCTATAGCTAACGTATTCAATCAGTTTCCACAGAAAAATGTTTATAACTTCTGTAAAAATATTTGCATAAATTTCTATCATACCTCAAATTGTAGGAAATTAAGAGACCTAATATCCCTATGACGTCAGAGTTTTGCCCTTCCTAAATCGCGATGATGTCTGTTCGAATAGCAAACATATTCCATACAGTTGCAACAGAAAACTGTTTATAACTTTTGCAAACATTATTGCATACATTTCTATCATACGTCAAATTGTAGGTAATTAAAAGATCTAGTAGCCGTTAGACGATCGGAGTTTTGCCCCATGGACAAGAACCCGTAAATCGCCATGATGTCCGATCGAATAGCAAACATACTCCATACGATTGCAACAGAAAACGGTTTATAACTTTTGCAAAAATTATTGCATAAATTTCTATCATACCGCAAATTGTAGGTAATTAAAATATCTAGTAGTAGTTCGACGATAGGAGTTTTGCCCCATGGACAAAAACCCCTAAACATTGATAATGTCTGTTTGAACAGCAAACGTATTTTCAGCGACACGTACATTACCTAGCGCGAATACCATACGATATACGATATATTGGTTCGGTCGTATCCCATCCGTTACGTCTGATTTTACGACCGCGTGGACGAACAAGAATAAGACATCGACAACGTCATCGCGCCAAATGTAACGTCCTTTATTTTCCGTGTCAGCGGAGACATCCCGTGCACTATAAAATTCTTTTCTTGTTTTCCAGGGGGAGAGTATAAATGCCACTTTCGTCGATCGTTCGATTTGGCCGCGCACTCAACACCTCTCCGTGCCCGCGTTGGCTGAAGCCAGAATACTTGATTATAATAGGTTAAAAATATACCTTAAAAAGTCAAATCTCGATATCGCGCAGAATGTAAACGTAATGTAGTAAGTTTAAACGTAAACGTATTGGAAATTAGGGTCTAGTTTATTAAAAATAAGTACACCGACAGACAATTTTGAAGAAACGTGTTTATAAGTCAAAACAAATATATTATTCTAAAGGAAAGTAATTTTTGTTTGTATCCAATATATTTATTTCACTTAATTAAATATTCGAAGTAAATTCATCCCTACAAGCAAAAAATTAAGTGGAGTATTCAATGAAGTAAATATTCTTGACGTCAAAGAAATATGTTTTTATCCAAAAGAATATATTTCTTAAAAAGAAGAAATATTTTCTATCTGTGCAATAAACGCTTACAGTAAATATTATTTTTTTTTTTAAACTGAACTAATTAAGTAATTCCAATTAACTTTTTGAAATGACATTTTCTACGAGTTTGTTTTTTTTTTCCAAACACGATACCCATTAATATACGTTTCGGCGACCTGTGGCACGATTTATTACACAAGAAATAATACAACATCAAAACCTTCTATCTCTCTCCAGGTTCCACTATTGTTTCACGATATTGGATTTGTGTCACTATTTTCAGTCTCGCATCTAGGCTGAGATGACCCAATAAATTTGCCACGTACATTGCTATACGTACCTACAGGATGTTCTATAACTATCGTAAACAATAAATCTCCCATAGATAATATTTAATTTTGTTCCGTCACTTACAACGTAAACTAGAGACGCATGAAACGTATTTAATAAAATATGAATAACTTGAAATAAATTCGTGTTGTGTACTTTTTTTCGTATAAAATGTTTCGAAACATTACTACAGCATATTATTCATAGTTGATTTTTATTAACTATTGCGCACTTTTACCTGAAACGCCCGAAAAGGACCGAAAAAAGCCAAGTGGACCCAGTGGGTTGGGCTAAAAAAAAGGGTTTTTTCAAACCCTGATTTTTTGCCTCTTGGTGTAAATATGACAACGGCGAGAGAAATGAGAAAAGGTATCCAATTTTTGCACTTTTAAATTAACGCTCGTCCTTTCAATTGTTTCCTTGTAAACCGCTTGTCACAAAATTGAAATTTTTGTTCAGATTGGCGTTTTATTTTTCTTCAGTTTTTGTATAATAAAGGTTTTGAACAAGATTTTCATGGAAGTGGATATCTTAGTAACGAATATTAGCACGATAACGAGATATGAACGTAAATAATGGTCATATTTTATTTAACGCGACTGCAGAAAAATACCTACATAATAATTTTTAAGTAACTTTTAAAGCGATTTAATATGAATGATATAAATTTCGTGCAGCGCGCACTACGTCAATCGTAACGGTAAATGGAAACGTAGCTGGGACAGTGGAAGATTATTTACTATTAGCGCGAAACGATCAGAACAATTTAATTGCGAAATTTTGAATAGTACATAGTGTGTTAATTATAGATAATGAATTTAGGTGTAGGTGCAATTAATAATAAATAATAATAGAAGCCAAAAACAGCGCAAAATATTGTTCATGATTATTTCGGTCTTAAAAATTAACAAATAGTCGGAATGCTATTAAATTCAAGGGATGTGTAACTACGCTGTTCTGCTAAAATTCGTTATTGAGATATCGGCGTCCATCAAAATCTCGTTCGCAACCTTTATTACATAAAACCTGAGAAAACAAAAACGCCAATCTATCGAAGAGAAAAATGCAACCTGAACAAAAACCGAAATTTTTGTGGTAAGTTAAAACGAATTGCGAGATAACAATAGAACAAAAAGGAAAAAACTTTTGTAATAAATTGTAACGACTAAAGAAAAAGTTGAATAATTGCACACCAGAGAAAAGAACAAATGAAATTGAGTTTTTATGTAGCTACATAGGTACTGGAAAATAAATAATTAGTCTCCATTGTACCTGTTTGAAACGAGTTTATTGTTCGTCGGTTCGTTGAACAGAAATTAATTTTACTCAACTTTAAATCGAAATTTAAAACATGTTGCTTTTCTCCTATTAAAAATCTATTATTTTTCTATTCGTGCAGTACGGAGAGATGGTAAATGCAAAGAAAACAAACAAAACACAAAATAAACGAGGATAAATAGAATACAAATTAATAATCACTTACTGAGTGGAGAGGAACAGCCACTGGTTGTGCACAGTACCGATAAGAAGACCCATGTCATCGTCAGCATTGTATCTGAAATGTTCGAAAATACACGTGTCAACAAAACGTTACTACCAAATTATTATCTGCCTGAACTTCTGCCCGAACAGTTAGCGCGCGTATGTTGAATGAAGTGCCCGGCAAAATACAAATATTCGCGCACTGGAGGGCGCAATCCCCGCAAAGCATGCGCCCTTACCTCCAATTCATTAATTTCAAACTTTTTCTTTTATGATCTCGATTATAAATATGGATGATCGCGATATTTAACAACTTTAGTACGAAAAAGGGACACATTACATAAACTATCCCAGGCAGAGAAATAGTGTACAAAAAAAATTTAAATTTGTTTGTATGTTATCAAGTAGAAATAATATATTATTCTATGACCAAGTAATGTAAGCAATTACTCAACAGAACGAAGAAACTTTGAAGCGAATAAATGACATTACTTGCGAATGAAATACTATATTTTTTTTCTACGAGCCTGCAATGACATATTATATATTAATTTATTAAACATAGGCAGTGACGCTTTATCCTATGGCCAAAATCAGCATTTGGCCAGGGCCCCAATAACGGGGGGGGGGGGGGGGGAGGCAAGCCAGTATTTTGGAAATTGAAGTCTTGCTTATGGGGCACCAAAGAGAGCGGAGGCAGTTTTAGCAATTTAACTCATGTTTTTTTGCAATAAAAGAAATTATATCTAATACTGTACGAGACTAATGAGAAACTCTTGACTAAGTTAGAAGAGAAAACCCCTATGAGTTCTTTGAAGATTTTCAGTCGACACTTTTCCTTTTGTGAATTGTATTTTTGAATTCTATTCTGTAAAGATTAATGCTCCCACAGAGTCTGTAAAATAAAAATTCCGATCTGCAAAATGCTGCAAATCTTTCAAAGTCCTGATTATTACACAGTGTGTATAAAAAGCAACGTAACCACTCAACATACCTATTTCTAAAAAAGTTGACAAGAAAAAGATTCCAATAAATTTTTTAGGGAATTGCTTAAGTTACAAATTTGCAATGCTAAGAAATGGAACACACTTTATATTTAAAAGTTTTTCGTATTTATAATTTAAGTCATTTTCAAAAACGACGAGCTATTGACACGGTAGAAATCCTTTTAACATTGTTTAATTGCTTTCTTTTGACATTTAATCGACTTGCTACTATATTCAAAAAATGGAATTTGGTCTGCTTCCTACAAATACATAACCCTGTATATTCAAAAGTCATTCACGTTTCTAGCTTAAAGCTTTTCATAAACCTTTTATTTTGTTACTTTCTTCTAAACTTTGAGGACCAGATATTGACATGTCACGTATCTTCTTGTTATAACTGTTATAACAGAAGCCATTCGGAATAATTGTATTTTTTCGATTATATGAAATCGGACTCTTAGGCAATGTTAGAAAAAGAAATAGGAAATTACATTTTATTAGAAGTTACATATCCAAAAAACAATAAAACTGCACCACAAATTTAATAACTACATATTCAGAGGACGTATGTATACAATGATTGTTTTTGAAATATTTAAAATGTTAAAAATATATCTATTTGTTAAGAATAATATGTATTTACAAAGATAATATATTTTACTTGCTACGAATTTTTAATTTTAATAAGTATGTTAAATTATCTACTTATTTTGTAATTCTTAAGACTAATCTGTTGTTACTTTAAATAATCGTGTAGGTAGTACTTATATTAAATGTTGTTGCAAAAAGGTCGATATCTTACCTATTATTTATGATTTTTCTCAATTGTTCCGAAATGTTATATCAGTATTATTAGTACATATTATTTTTGTATAAAAAAGTAATTCTTCTTAATTTAACATTGTACATGGGGGCCCCCGAATTCAAAATTGCCCAGGGCCCCATGATGGCATAACGCGCCGCTGTACCCAAGTTCAAAGTTTTGTCTGTCAATAAACAAAGTTCTAGCACAACCATAACCTATAATGGCGCTCTCTAACTATTACTATGACTAACAACGTACACACAAAAACACAACTTACAGTTATCATCCATCGCTCGCTCGTCGTAAAAACTATAATCGCTAAAACGATCAAATAAAACTAACAAATAATAAAAATCGCACACTCCGAAACTTCCTCACAGCCACATTCACAGCTGACAGTTTGTTTACCGCCGCGAGCGCCATCTATCGCGCTCGCCTCGAACGAGCTCACCGGGTAAATACGAGAATCCACGTCAATAAAATCACCTGAAGACATAACCTACAAACCGACTTATCCTTCAATCAAATGTGCCGGTGATAACAAATACTTTAGAGAGCGGACAATCAATCTGAATGCCACGTACATAAGAAAGGATGACGCCAAAATGGTTACCTGCCGCATTTCTCCTCATTTTTAGCCCGTTATTGACGAACGTGGACGGCCTAGGTCAAATTATTTACGCGATAAACTGCGGCGGGGACTCGCACACCGACAGCTATGGGATTAATTACGATAGGGACCCCTTACAGGGAAAAGTCGGCACTGAATCCGACTACGGAAAGAGGTTATCGATAGGACGGGTGCCCCCGCAGGACCATATCCTCTACCAGACGGAGAGGTATCATACGAACACGTTTGGGTACGATATTCCGATTAATGCAGACGGGGAGTATGTGCTCGTTTTGAAGTTTTCCGAGGTCTATTTCAACGCGCAAGATCAGAAAGTGTTCGACGTTACGCTCAACGGAGACGTAACGGTTATCTCGGACTTGGATATTTTCGATAAGGTTGGCAGGGGTGTCGCACACGACGAGTACGTCCCGTTTAAAATTTCTAAAGGTGAGTCGACTAGGTTTTTCTATTGATATATTCGTACGAGGAAAATTGACGTTTGATTCTATTTATGCTGTTATTACCGAATATGCCCTCTCTAGTAGACTTTACTAGGGTACAAGGGTATTCTGGCTTTAATATTTTCCAATTTGTTATAATAAATAACAAAAATTTAAATAATAAATATACCAATAAATTTTGGATAATTAAATTATAATCTATGATATTACTAATGCCATCTAGGAGTGCAACAGTAATGCAAAGCAGTGTACAGTCATTATATATAAATAATTTATTATGAATACATAATTTATGTTATTGCACTCACCTCTACAAACAAAGGAACCAATAATTTGTTGAATAAATGATTGTGCAATTATAATTCACTTATTGTCATATATGCTTTTTTTTATCTTTCAAATTGCCCAAAATAAAATTTGTACTACCTATTCGTATTTAGCGTGTGTTGTAATTTTCCTATTTAAACTGCTAAGGTACATATAGGTAAATTCAAATTAGTTCAAGTGTTTATACTTCGATAAAGTCATCATTCTTCATTAGCTACGTTACGTTATCTTGTCTTGTTTTATCACTTTTATCTTGTTTAATTTTTTTTATGTTGATATTAATGTTAGGACAACAGTTTACCACATTATCAGCTTTTGAATAAAATTCCAAAATTTTATTAATTATTTAGAACTTATTTAGAACTTATTTAATCAAATTTATTCCTATACAAAGGTTCACTTGGCATACGATTGCAAAAAAATTGCAAAATAATTCATGTACAAATTGTTAATATCTTGATAACCGGAATACTTTGTATAAGGAAAAATCTAATTAAAAAATCGGTGAATGATTTTTACAGCCAGCGACCAACCGATTTTTACAGATTTTTACTGTACGCAACCAGCCAATCATATACAGGCTGTTCCATTTAAAAAAACCACAAAAAAGCAATTTGAAAATGTTAAACAATCAACACGCATATTTTTTTAAATTAATCTCTCGTCATTCTCTCTTCTTCCAGGCAAATTGTACTTTAACGAGGAGGAATCGGAGGTGAGAGGCAACAGGGTACGCGTGGAATTCCTCAAAGGCTACAAGGACAACCCGAAGATCAACGCCATGTACGTCATGCGTGGTCGGATCGAGCAGGTTCCCAAATTATTAGCGCTCGAGCCAGAACATGTCGAGGATGAACCGGAAATCGTCCAGCCCAAAAATAGGAGGCCTAGCGGGCCCAAACAGCCCGACCCGTACGAAATCGACGACTCGTCGACCATGCTACCGGTTTTCATAGCGATCGGACTGTTCATACCGTTGCTCTTCTGTTTATGTAAATTGTGATCGTGATCTCTCTCTCTATTATTACAGATTTTAAGACGTTGTGATTAGGTAATTTATCTACACTTACACCACGGACATAATATCAAACGCCTTATATATTGCTAAACTTAAAAAAAAAATTATAACGTTTATCACAATTTTTTTATATTTTGTTATAGTCCAAAATTACTAAAAAGTTTAGCAAAATTGTAGGTGGATTTTTTTGTTTGTCCGGTGATTTATAACGGTGGTAATGGCACACAAACTCGGTGGTTACTTTGATTTTTTATATTACCCCCTCTCCTACCCATATTTTTTGTTTGTTGTAATTTTGCCGCGCCTGTGAAAGTATTTCCGCAATAGTGTGTTGAGTTTTGAGGGCACGAAGCGCGTGCATTTTGAAGTACGACATGCACATGTAATATTGTACTTAAACGACGATTTGTAAGATTTTTTTTTATAGAATTTTAATATATTGTTATGAATAGGGATCCAAAGTGTGTTCTTGGGTTGTTAATTATACTTTGCCATAGAGCCTTGTAATAAAATATTTTTAAAAGAGATTTTGGGTGGTTTTGTTTTATTGAAAAATTGACCAATTTAACTAATAGAAAATTTATAGAACAATGATTGAGATTCACTGAATTATCGAAACATAGTATGTTTAAAGACGGAAATTAAAATAACAATAATACCCAGAAGTCAGGTAATTAATCCTAAAAATTACAGTTTTCTGTTTTGAAAAAGCGACACGTCGCAAGGGATATTGGATATTTTACATTCATGATTAATCAATACCCCATAGATGGCGCAAGTAGTAAAAGACTATCATTTCTTTTGTTACAGCGTCTTTCACGACGAGCTGCTATTTTATATTTTGATTTTTTGTTTACTTCCGGTTTCACCGGAAATGGCGTCAACTTTCATATGTCAAATGTAACATCCTGTATTTTATAGCATTTTTATAATCTTTAATATATTTGAGATCAATTGTATGCTACATACCCTATAAATAGGATGTCATTTTTAATATTACTATTTTTCAATAACAAAATAACAACTGAAGGTTACTTTCAATTATTTATAAATTATTTGCCGTGGTTGTTGGGAAAAAGTTGTTTGGCTAAACTATTGTAAAGGAAATTTATCGTAATATCAGTAGAGTTCTTCGAAAATTTTTACAGGGTGTTCAAATTATAAGAACAAGTCTAAACTCGTAAAATCTGATGTGGCCATACACATAACTTTATCATACTATGCAGCTGTGTCAAACTCTAATGTTTTAACAATGCTGTCAATAGAATCAAAAGATCTGTCAACTCCAGCTAACTAGTTTTAATGCAGTATGAGCGATCTCGATGAAGTGGAATTTGCTCAAGCAGCCAAACTATTAATTTACCCAAAAAATGTCAAATTATTACATATGATAAAGTAAAAAAGTACTAAAAGTCTAGCTAAAAGGAAAATTTTAGATCAACTTTGTGTACAACGTCCTACCCATACCATACCACAGTGACTGTAATTGCTCGACTTTAAATAAATTTATTATTACCTAAAATGCTATTTTACCTATTTAAAGTGATAGTTAAACATCACAATAGAATGAAAACTACCAAGTCTAGATTGCGTTGGAAAACAACTAAACATTTAGTCATTCTGATTAAATTAGTCTTTTTATAAAATTATACAAGTAGCAACAATGAAACAGACAAAATTAAAAATAAAAAGAACATGGATTAAGTAAAATCCAAAAACTATTTATTTCTATGTTAATAATAATGAAAATTGGAAATATAATAATGTTCGAAAACATGCTATTTTCTCCTAAAGATGTTAATCTACGACTCTCTTATAATAAGGTCATTGCATACATATCTATGACTATATAATCCACATCATTATACGCGCCAATGATTATAATTTACATACATATTATAAACATTTTACACAAAATTGATTTAAAATTTTCCATAGAATTCTAAAATGCGTTCATATGATAGGGTTGCCATTTGAAAAAATCGACTTTTACTGTGTTGCCTTCACAATAATTTTACCAAACAATTTTTTTCCAACGGACACAGCGTTATTTATAAATAAGTTATCTTGCAACTGTCATTTTTTATTGAAAATATTGAATCTCTTAAAAATGATACGTCAAGTATAAAGTATGTAACATACCGAAGAACGGAGATTTCAAAACTGCTATAAAATACAGGGTGTTCCATATGATATGAAAGTTGACACAACTACCAATAAAACCGGAAGTACCCAAAAAAACAATATTTTAGTTAAAATATTCGTATGCAACAATATAAGTCCACAAAATTTCAATCCCTTATTTCATCTTGTTCTCCATATACTTGGTTTTGTTGATTTATTTGCTTGAACTAGAGTAGCGGGTAAACTTACACAAAAAAGTAAATCAACACTGAGGGCGCTTAAAACATAATGAAGGGAAGTTGCATGTCATGGATAGGTAGATACTTCGCATGCATCTGTAAACACTAATATTTGGACAGTAAAACTAAAGCAGGGAAACACTTCTTGAAGTAATTCGGTGTAAAGCTCCTCAGCGCAGACCGGAAGTAGCGTGCTGCCCGCAAAACACGCACCTGGAAGTTCGACCACCCCATTGATCTACTTTACTTACTATATCGGGGTTTTTATCCTTAAGAATCGCGAATCAAAAAAAAAAATTGACCATTATAATACGATCTACATACGCGTTAAGCGCAGATCATTAAAAATGAGTCAAGAGTAGAACATTAAACTGTATTTGGCATGCATTAAACAGGCCAAACTATGAAACCCAGTGCAAAAAAGTAGGTATACTATTCTAACATTATGAGAAATGTAGGTCGTGTGAGGTATCGTAGGATAGATCTTTTATAACCAAATAAGGTTTAAATATTTTTTAAATCTAATATCAGTGACGTCAGTTAGATTGAAACGTAAGTTGGCGAAATCTCTGGATGTATTACGTACCATTGTAATTTTGAAGAACAATATTTTACAGCTTATTACCCCAGGTAAATAGTAAAGGATGTTTTGAGACACTGTGAAATACCTAGTAGCTAGGATAAGTTCTTAAGTACTCTCTTAGAAAACCATAACATTAACTGAATGCATTCATATCTAGGAGTTACAGATCTTCAGAATTGGAGTAAAAAATTAAACATTTTTTTCTTTAATTGTATTTCAGGGAGGCTATTACTAACTTCACCTAGTCCGCGAGATTATTACGAAATGTTAAATATTTATATTTGACCATTTTAAATGACACACAGTATAAAATAAATCCTTAATCTTCTTCAGTCTGGCCTCTCTCCCTCATCTGTATGTTAATATTTCTTGCATCTTTTATTCTAATTTTTTATTAACAAATATTCTCCTCCAAGCATAATGTTACACACGAATATTTTCTTTTTACTTTATTTGGATGTTTCAAGCCAGAATAATGATTTTTTTTAAACGAAGATGTCATGAGTTCAACTGTTATCTTCAAAGGTGGTGTATTAATGCCAAACTTGCTACTCTCTGCTGCTAGTGTAATAATTAGGGATTATTGATGTCCGTATTTTCCGAGACTCGTGTCGGAATTTGGACAAAATGCGTATAATTAATTGTAAAGCAAAGGAAGTAAAATATGTTAATTTCTTATGTAAAGGCCGCAATAAAGCCATATGTATTACTTCTAACCGTGTGCACAATTCGGACACACATGTCTGATTTAAGGACGTGCTATATTTACATGTACCTAATTCCGACACCCCTAAATTTGTAAATAATAGTGGTTAAAAGAGCAGTACACTGTATTATTATAAAAATATCAAGCATTTTTAGTCAGCCTAAATAAATATTATTAGAATTTTCTTAATTCCTGTTATCCTGTAGCGATGCAAAACGAAGTCGAATTGCAGTTACCTTATAAGGAATAAGTCAAGTTTTAGCTAAACACTCAATTATCAAAATCAGTCAAACGTTTAGGCTATATTGTGACCGTTAGAACATTGGTAGAATAAGAAACGATTGTGTGTTGATAAGTGTAACATAATGAATATGACGAAAATAGAACCCAGGAGAGAAGTAATTTTAAAATTAATTAAAAGGATACGATCTCAGCCCGGATTCGAACCGGGGTCTTCTGCCATGCCGGGGCATTGCTCTACCGCGGAACTACCGAGCCCTGTGGTAAGGAATAGATTTAATTCGTCATTTCAAACGATAGTAACAGTAAGGATTGCTGTCTAACTAATAGTATTATGACATCTATTGGACACTGGTGGACACATAAGTGTAACGTCAAATCAACAAACCGGATGTCCTCAAATTAAGTTCAATCTTGTAGATTGCTTATTTTATCCGAGTAAACAGAAATATGTCAGAGTTTAGGACAGTGTCTCAATTTTGGACGTTTACCTTACAGACAACGCACACCTTTGTGTTTGCAGACTTTACAGTAGAATTGTGCAAGATTATGCTAATGCTTGCTGAAATAATCGCAACGGACCTGAAATCGATAATAATGTTACCTACTTCATTCTTATTTTTAGCTGGGAATAATCAAGGCTACATTGTGATTTCAGCAGAGATTAGCACAAGCACAAAGGAACGAACTTTTTTACGTTTTGGCTACTTATTGCTGTTTGGTTTCGGTACGGCCCTTTATCACTAATGGTACTTGAAAGAGTCCACCATATTATATTACACGATTACGTCCTTACAACTTCTTAGAGAATTCTTATCTCCGCACATTGGGGTATTAGACCCAAAAAGCTGGCGATAAATCAAATTTCTAAATTGTTAAATTCCAAAAAGTAAACCAGTTTCTGGGATAGGTAAAGGTCCGATGTATTAAAAGGCGGCAATATTTTTTCACCTGAGCCCTTAGCCACGTGTCCTTGTCAGCCAAAAGTTATATTTTACTATGGCTGAACATAGATGCACATAAGTTGACGCTCTTAAAAACGATTGCAATTTTGTATTTTAACGACAAATGTGACTTTTTGTTATACATTCTTTAGAACCAAGTATCAACTTTCTTTCGACATTATTTTAATTAAAATTTACCCATAATTTTGTTTATTGCAGGGCCGAGAACATTCGCTGTTATAAAAAAAACAGTTTTATGCAGAACTTGAGTGTTTTAGTTTAGTGTTTAGCTTTGTTAAGCTTTTGAAAGTGGTTCAAATTATAGTATACATATTTGACATTACAACTACTGGAAAATCTGCTGCGGATAGGTGCGGATGCGGGTTTTGTGATTTTATTTCTAATACGTTGTAAAGGAAAATCCAAAAATTGATGTACCGGCTTATATGTAATTTGGTGCAATTTCTTGATACCGTGATAGTAGAGGTAATTTAGAACATATTTAACCATATTTAGCTATATATACAAATGGTTACGGTTATCGAGATATTGACAACTTTATGTTCAATGCATCATGTATGTTGTACATGCCGTTATGTACGTATATTATCCGTTTTGGATCATGTATAGCAAACAACACCGATGACCTAGACTCTTAAAAATCATCCGAAAGAAACCTTAAACTTTGTACTTGTATATGCATTTCTTGGAAATTGGTTGCTTGAAGCCAATCGGATTCATATTCAAGGCAAGAAAATACATCGAAAGCACCTACTCGCATACACAGTTCACTGGTTTAAATTGGATTCTTGTTGAGGAGAGACAATAGTAAGTTTGTGAATAGAAACTGGCTAGGCGTTTTCGATAAATGTGTTTATGCGGAATGCGAATGCGGGTTCAAAACATGCGTATTAGGGCAGGGCCGGCCCTAGCGTTTTTGCCGCCGTAGGCAAATCTCAATAGTGCCGCCCCCCTGATTGATTAATTACTTTTATAACAAACCAACTGCAAATGATTGAAATCATTATTATCAAATAATAAATTCATGCATCACGATCCTTGCGTGTATTATTTTTTGTTATATTTTGCAAGACGCGTTAGTAATGTAGCGAAAACAAACATCCTACACACTACGTACCAAGATATCATTTTCTTGTCGAAAGTAAAACGTATTAAGAATTCTATAGCGCGAAAATTATTTCTTGCAGGCATAAGAATGTATTTTTCACCGGTGCATTCATGCGGCATTAATATGTTTACCTCAAATAGTCTGCCCAATATCGGCGTAGAAGGTATTACGGCCACAGAACTACAAGTTTTTGTCGAGCCAGCCGATGCGTTCGAGACCTTGCAACGTGTTTACAAGTCCAGATGTGCGATGTTAGGAATCGGCATTAAATGTTCATATTTTCGGTACAAATATTTGACAGTGCATATCTCGCAGTGTAATGTACTTAGATTAATAGGACAATAATCCTCGAAAACAAAAGACGATAGCTAATTTTGGTTTTCACCATTGAGTTTCTCTCAAAAAAAGACGATCTTACACAGTTTTCGATATCTCTTATAGTTACCGATATCTCCTATAGTAACATCGAATTTGGCCCACCTGTACATACTTAATTAATTACATACTTACAAAATAGTAGCTCAATTGATTAATTACTTTTATAACAAACCAACTGCCAAATCATTGAAATAATACTGGGTGCAGGGCCGGCCGTAGCGTTTTTGCCGCCAAAACAGATTTATACAAAATCATGATCCAGAAAAATACAGTCAGCACTCAGACAATATTTACGAAATTTATTTGTAATAAAAACACAACCTTTGGAGAGTATACTAGTACAAACAATACTTTTAAAACAACAACAAGTAGTACCATATACAAAGTTTAACCCTAAATTAAAATTAGTTCTTTCAAACCTTTTTTCTGCAAAACCGCGAGTAACTTCTTTCAGATCTAATGTATTACTCAATTCATATTCAGTGGCCTTCATTGCCAACCCATTAAGACAATTTTAAGTAGACATGGTTCTTAAGTACTTTTTATTAATATTAGTTTAGCAAACTGTCTATCGCCCGCTCAGGTAGCAACAGTTATAGGCAGGGTTAGAAGAAAACTGCTAAGCAATGTTTAAATTTGGCCCAATGTTAAGGGAGGTAATGAATTGTTAAAAACGTCAACTGGACCTTCTGGAAACAAGGTCTATGGACGCAAAATCATTTAACGTAATAATTAATTCGCCCGACTATGAAAATAGTACCAATAATACCATCAAAATGTTTACTGAATGAAGATATTATTATTGAAATTTATTATAAATCATCAATGAAATTTGTCATGAACTACTTGCATCAAATATCTCCGAAAGTATTAAGCTTAGCAGAACAAAATGTACACCATATTAAAGATGAAAAGAATTACTTAAAAATATTGAAAGATGTACATTTGGGAGGTTAAAAAACGGGTTTTCAGAACCGAAATATTATGTCACTATCTATACTGTTAAGTCATCTGTCATCAGCAAACTTCTGTTGTTTTTGACAGAATAGATATTGACATAATATCTCCGTTCTTTACATTTTCCCAAATCTAAATCTTTCAATATTTTAAGTAATTCTTTGTTTATCATGTACCAAAATCTTCATCAAAATTTTATCTTTAATATGATGTATAATTTGTTCTGCTACGAGTAATATTTTCGGAGATATTGATGCAAGCATTTAATGGGGATTTTTTAATCACATTAATTTCAGTAATAATATTATCAAAGACTCAGCACATTTTAATATTATTTTTATAGGCGGGCAAATTATGTGTCTACCCAAATAAAAATTAACTAGCTTACCATTTCGGCAGCAAATGCTAAACCGTTAAAATGGAGGATTCGCCAACTTTTAAAGCGGTTTCTATATCTTTGGAATGTGCCAGTAAATCATTTTTACTTATAACATTTTCTTTAAGTTTGTGGATATCGCATAAAAACTCAAAAGGATCGTTAGGCCTATTTTATATTTCTCTTTTGATTTTTGTATAGGATCACTACACTACAGTACACTTTCATATTATTTTTTCTAATTGATCATATATTTTTCCTAATTGATCCTAATTCTTTATAAAAGCTAATGAGCTATTTTATTTAAGTATGTCTATTGTAGGCTGCTATGCATATTAAAATATAGGAATGGCCTGAAGCCTGTCAATTCCGATTGTATTTGATTCTATTTTGCTATTCCTTTATTTTCTAGATTCAGGCAATATTTTAGAGCCCTTTTTATTGTAGTTCAGTTGGTTTTGCCGCCCCTAAACTTCGCCGCCGTAGGCACTTGCCTACCTTGCCTACCGCCTAGGGCCGGCCCTGATTAGGGCCATACCACTAAAAAGCGACCGTTTCAGCTTGAAGTATGATCAAATTTCGAAAGTTTTCATGGAAACAATAAGGAATTAATATTAGACAATTTTGAAATATTACTAAAAATAATAGATTTTATAGTATTAAATATGGTAAAATAGGTTCTTAATTGCCTCTACTATCACGTCTTAAAAGGAATGCTTCGAAGGAATGCTTAAAAGGAAAACCGCATAAATACCATATGTACCGTTTCAATACACAATATCGACTCGTGTAAACTTTCATTTTCTTCCTCTACCACTGGTCTTTAAAAATAATACTTTTTTTAGGATTTTCTTACAACATAACAAACTCAAACATGTTATCTCATATAACTCAAAAAGGACATGTATTGTTCAATTTTAAATCCGTATATGCTGCGTATTTAAACTGGACATGCCATATATTATTTTATGAATTTGACACGGTAAAACATAATAGAAATAAAATCACAAAAAATATTGATTTCAAATGCTGTAGCAGTAATAAATTTACAATAGGTGTAGTGCAGTGAAGTACAATTTTTAATACAGTGTGCTTTTTCCTATTTTGTACTGTTTTATTGCGTTTATTAAGTTATTAACCTTCAAATTCTTAGTATGACGGTTAAAATGTTATACATAAATAAAACAAAACATCTAAAGGCTTTTTAGGTGAAAAAATTATTTTGGCCAGGTTTTCAGGTCAAATACCCCACTGTGCTCCGGTCAAAATTTTGCAAAACTCTGCTTCAGCAACCCCAGTCTTTAAGTAAAATTCTCTTCCGTCCTCATCGATCGTTCAAATACTCTCGAATACCAATGCGTCACACACACACCGTCTTCGCGGAATATGTTAAATCCAGATTTCCTTTGAAACCAAAGCTGGTAAGTAAGCAAGTCGTCGTCGCAAGAAAGTACAACTAATCCATACGACCTAAGGGCAGATTTACCATAATTTTCTAGGTCACCGTGTCTACCCATATTACTCGACCACCTCGGCATTGTTGAATCACAGCCCCGCAGCAGGTAACCGTCGAGCCGGGGGTAGTAGGGGGTGAAATTTGTGTGCCGCCAACATTCGCGGCGAGAGAGAGCGAGTGGTGGTGGGGTGCAACAAAATCCTTTCGGATTGGCCAAGAAGGAAACCAAGCCGACCGAGCGTGCTCAAGATATTGCAAATAATCCTGCAGCAGTCATGCTGAAAAAGCCTTGTGGACAGAAGCTAACCTCCATGCTATAAGACTGTATAGAAGTATAGAGTATATAGACAGAGTCATGCATCTTGAGGCAACGAAAAATTGATTCGTGAACATAAACAAAAGGTATCGACTAAACAACACGCGTCGCGATCCTCGTCCACAGTTAGTGCGCGTCCTTTTGGAGAAACCATGCTACAAACTTCCGAACTCATCCTGAAATGCATTCAAGTTCTAATAGTATTCCTCCTAGCAAAGTTTAGATCCTTCAAACTTACTAAATCTTAATAATCATGGATTTGGTTGGGCTGGGTATACTTGCTGTGCTTACCGTGCTTAGTCGTGGTGTCTGAATGGAGATACCAGAGGAAATATGTCTCAAGGTGGTGGTAAGAAGGCTGCTGGAGTGAGTAAAACCAAAGACAAAGATAAGAAGGAGGTGAAGGAGGATGAATCTAAGGACGCTAAGGGTCAAATTAATAAGGCGGGTAGTAAGGATAATCTCAAGGATAAGGACGAGGCCGGTTCCGGGCCGGAGAACGAGGAGTCGCCCGTGGCCAAGCCTCAGAGTGCTGGCGCTTCTACGAGGGATGCCGCCCAGAAGGTGCTGGGGCTGTGCCAGAAGGGCGAATGGGGACCTGTGGATCAGATCCTCAAGTCCATGGAGAAGGTCATCGCGAACGCCGGAGAGGACGCGAATACGTTGCCGTTGTTAGGCATAGCCGACCAGGTATGTTAGCATAAGGTTATGTTAAGCTGAAGCCACGAACGTAAGAAGTCTATTCATCAAGAAGTTGCAGCGTGAATTACAGATAATTCTGCGAATTTCAATGTTTGAACCAAAACAAGTTTGGAGATCTATTGACGTATTCTTTGGTATTAAATGAGCTTATAGTTTTGTCTTGATCTTCGATATATTCCAGTCCAATAACAGAACATGTGACATATGTAATGACTAATGACACATTTTTGGTTTTGGTCAAAAAGAACAGTAGGGATTTTATAGCATCGCATACACGAAGATTTTTCCTTGTATACAGACACAAGAAAGCCAAGTAAATTCTCTGTCAACTTTACAGACACGAAATTTTAAGGTGTTGCCCCAGTATACGAGAAAAAACTACCTCTATGCTATGCATCTTATCAATCAAACATTGAAGAAATTTGTGTGATTTGAAATTAAATTCTATTTAGAATGGATGGTGCCATCAATTTCAACCTCTACTAGTTTGTATAGGTACAGCGTGGTCATAAGTTTGAAACTAATAAAACCTTAAAACCGTCTAAATAACATTTACTATATATTTATCAATTATATCTCAAACAGTTAGTTCATTAATTCAGATATAATTCATTTCTTAAAATGATGTGTTCTAGACAAATAAGGCAATGGATGACGGTCAGAATAAACATACGTAAAAACTAAGTAAAATAGTTCATATGAATACAAGCCTGTGAGCAAATACTTTTAAATGGCGTGTCTGACACAAATGGGAACAACTTTAACAATTTTGTTGAAAGTTTATACTTCATAAGAGCTCTTGAATGTCTTAAACCTAAAATGCAAATATTAGACTGTAATTATCTGCTTGCAAATACCGAGTGTTACCAAAACTATCAAAAAGTACATTTGTGTCCAAATCTATGCAAAAATGTTATTTGAAAAAGTATTTAGAAATATTAGAGGGCATCAAAAGCGAAATTATGATAACCATTTTTCTTCATAGCATATACCGGGTGTTTCTATTAACAATTAACATTTTTATTATCAATTTCTGAGAAAATGTTATTCTTCATAAAAGTGTCTGGATTGTCTTAAACCTAATATACAAATATTAGATTGCAGTATTTGCTAGTTTGTACCGGATGTTACCGAAACCATGAAAAACACTCTGAAGAGTAACATAAGCTCCAAGATTTTGGTCCATGGTACAGTTTTTGACGCTGATTACGCTGGAGTAACTGAATTTTCTCTATATGATACGGTACCGAAGTTACGACTTGCTTAAATATCAAAAACTGCCAATTCACTATATTTGGAATTGTCATAGCGAACTGTGTTTGATCTAACCATAAGATTTTGACAATTCCAACGGTACTGGATAGGAAATTGGCCTGAGTTTTTGTAGTTTTGGTAATTCCCGGTACATTCAAGCTGTATTCTAATTATTGCATATAATATCGTATGACTATCATAGCACATTTTGCTGTAGAGCGTTGCTTCGTACAACAAATGTTTTGTATTTTTGCCCACCTATATATGTCGAGATATTTTGATCTTTTTTTGTATGAAACCATTGTTTTGCATTGGTGATATCAGATTAATAGGAAGCAAAACCTAACCATAAACTTGGAAGTTAATGGACTCTGAAAGTGGACAATGCCACTTTGTAACGCAGAAGCTAATACATAAATTGTTTAAAAAATGTACTATGTTCTCAGCATATCAAAGCACAGCGTAATTATACAAATAAAGCCTTTTATTGAAATTAGTAGTACAAATATAGACCATGTAATAACCTTTATAGAAACAGTGAGACTTCTGTTGAATGAATAAAACAAGAATCTCAACAAGTTTCTGCCTTATTTATTTGATCTTTGAGATCAGGAAGCAACGAGAATTGTTACAAAAAATAAAAAAGAAAAACATTCACGACTCAAAGAGACGACTTAAAAAAATTCATCTTGTTTTAGTGCTTGAATCTTGAAAGTAATAAAGTGTGTATCGGGATATGAAAAGGGACCATAGATATGGAAGATATCAAAACACCTCTATACAAATATAATAATGTTGTTTGAATAATAATGCTGAAACATTTTCGTAGTACGAATGCAACGCAATTTGAAAACAAGCCCCCGGAAGGGAGGTGAATGTCACTCGAATCGAAACACGTGGTCGATATTGAACAAACTCTAACATAAATTTTGTGTCTCTAGGCGACCGGCATGACACCGCTGATGTATGCAGTAAAGGACAATAGAACATCTCTACTCGATAAACTGATCGACCTAGGCTCAGATGTCGGAGCCAGAAACAATGTAAGTAACATACATAGACAGAAAATTATGATTTCTTTTGCGTAAGTAAACCTTTTTTAAGCCAGACCAAAAATATTTCTTTAAGGGAAACAAATCTCTCCTTGTTTACAAACATTTAAATCAAACTTAGATTTGTTTGGTGTAGAGAAATGTTTTTACTATATATTTCTTAAAAGAAAGAAATCTTTTCTGTTCATCAACAAACAACGAAAATTTAGGTGTTATTATTCTTGATTCCCTAAAAGTTTTCCACGTTTTCCACAACCCTAATAAATTAATAAAACCGCTGCACATACGTTATTCTAACTGACATTTTCATTCACCTGTGGTTCCCCTTTCCATCAATAAAACCATAAACGCTTCCCATAGACGGGGGTTATATACCGAGTCACCCCGCTATGCTGATGAAGACCGCCCTGCATAACAATGTGCCTACCCCTATTTTCATGCTTAATTATTGCCTATATAGGAAATTGGGCGCAAAGTTGGATGAAAAATTACTTACTGTTCAAGAAGCAATTTGTATATTGCTCGATAATGAATTAGGTGCGCCCAATATCGCAAATTGCAAATATGTACGTGCCCCCCCCGGCTAGCCTATAATACGTTAAAATCAACCACCGAGAGATATGTATGTGATTTATTGCAGTTTGGCGTGTGCCGATACATTGACGAATGTCATGTGCGCATACATGTGTTCGTAGATAAGGTTACAGTCAATCAAAGGTTACAGAAGGGTACATACTCTGCTATAATATTTGAGTTTTCGTTAAAGTTTAGTTTTGTTTCTCAGACACATTTTTTTTTTTTTTTTTTCGAAATAGTGTCGTTATTATACCAGGAGAACAAATTATGTTTTGGTGGTCCAAGTTTAAGCACCCTATGGAGTAATTAAGAAATATTGACCAGATTATTTTCTAGTCCATAATAAGGCCTCTTGTTCCCACATTTCTTTAGAAGATACACAGTTTGGAGTAAAACATTGCAATAGTACCTAATTTTTAACTTAAAGAATCTTTCGTTTCTTTGTGGACTCTGACCTTATGGTATTTATTCATCATTTTTTATCTGCACATGACGAGTTGGCCGTCTAATTTGTAGGAACATATGTTTACCTATTTTATACAAGTATTTGTTAATACATCATAGTCATTAGGTAAATTTATAATTAATGAAAAAGAAGTCAAAAAATTATTGTGCATGTCAGACATTAATTAATCCTTCTTAGCTCGAATATTGCATAACTCCGGAGTTATTGACTACTTGAAATGTTTTTTTTTTATAATTGGAACGATTTCACCGTTAATGTTGCTACTTCAGATATTTTAAAATTGTAACAACTATTTTCTACTCTTAATTTGAACTTTGCCTACTGCTTTTTGAGTTCACATTTTAAGTTGTCACATTTTTTTTAGCTTTGAAATTGCATGCAGTGCATAACGGGAGATCTAAAATGACTGAGGACAGTTTGAATTTCCCGCTACAGTTTTGAACGTGTTTAGTGTTGCTAAGATGGTATGCGTGCAGGATACAGGTTATGATCACTGTCAGATACCATAGTGGACTCTGGTGGACTCGTCAGTGAGAGTTACGTTCCTCTGAACACTATTTTATCTCTTCGGGATTTAATTTGTAATAAATACTATATTATTTTATTTGATTTAAGTTAAGAACGATGATTTTTATTTGAAATTTACATAATGGGTTTTTTTGATTTGATTACATATGGGAGATTATTTGGTCTATTAATTTTGTTATATTTGGAAATTTATGTTTATACATATTATATTCATGAAATATACAATAGTTTTAAAACATGCTGTCTTGTTCAAGTTTTATTCATGTCCAATGTCTCAACCAAGACTAACCAAGATTAAAAGACTTCCAAACTTGTTTCAATTTAATATACCTAAGGATCCCTTGACAAGAAAGAATACCTACGCCACTATTGTAATTTAAAACTGTTTCTAGAAAAACCATTGAAAACAATGTTATTTGACACTTACTAAGCAAGTAATTTATTATTAGTGATGTTTCTGCTACCATATTCTCTTTATATAACGAAGTTATAAAAACAGGTGTACTCAATAATAATAATAACAGGAAGAACTATATCCCTTTTTAATATTCTCTTTAGTTGATTTCTTATTAGGCTTTTTTCTTCACATGACTTCTCTTATTAAGAATAACAAATACATTGCCCTCCCCGTCATTACCCAATACTTCTTGAATTTCTTAACAAATACATAATGTTGATAATTGTTAAATACTAAATGTTGATATAAAGCAGAGTACAGAGAAGCTGACCACGTTCCATAATTACTCTACAGGGTGTTTCAAACTTTGACCACCTAAACATTATTCTCTACCGGTATAACAAACTTTGAGATTGTTTTTCTTAAAATTTCAAGGCATGTAGTAATCCTAAATGACTTTTCGTACACAGTAGTGATCAAATCATCAAAATTTATTAAAGATTGCAAAAGATATTAAACGTAAAAGATAATACAATTTTAAAGTTTTGTTTGTAACCGTGCATCTTCTACAAACATACAGATATTGGGCTTAATAAAAAAAAAACAAAACGTAGGGAATTCATATGGTTTTTTAGCACATGGTTTAAGAACCTGCCTATGTTTCTTAATTACTCTACAGGAAGTCTTAAACTTATCTGTATACAGGTTCACCAGGTATTCATATAAATTATGAATTACATAAAAGTACATATCGACATTAAGAATTTTTTCACAGGACAACTACAATGTACTCCACATATCAGCAATGTATTCAAGGGAAGATGTGGTCAAATTACTGCTTACGAAAAAGGGTGTGGATCCCTACTCAACTGGTGGAGTAAGTACAGACATTTTAAAAAGTTTCAATTTTTTTTGTTGAAGTAAACATATTTCAGTAAAACATTATTATTTATATTGTGTTTTTTCTCTCAGTCAAGACAGCAAACGCCAGTACATCTTGTGGCATCAAGACAAACGGGAACTGCTACTGCGATCCTAAGAGCCCTTCTACAAGCCGCCGGCAAAGACATCAGATTAAAACCAGATGGCGTAAGTTATTTCAATTATTTAAGTTCATAAATATAGGCACAAGGAATGAGAACCATCAAAATACTGAAAATTGTGACTATTTTTGTGCACAAAGTACCAATGTAGTTGCTGGACGTGTTATTCCATACATAATTCCCGAATGTCTACATTATAAATCATTAAGTAGTTCAGTACTTTGCGAAAGAAAACCACGTTGAATTTACCATTCAAATCTTGCGCTCTTTATAAAAGACACCCTCTATACAAGTCATACATATCGGTGGCGGAAAGTGATACGTAAATATACAAATAACACGAACATCGGAGACTTTGTCGGCTCATGATATCGTGACACCAAAATATCTAAGCTTCTGCCTTCGAACTCACACACACACTAAAGGGGTAGTTAATATTGTTTGGTCGTTCGAATTCGCCGACTCGGATCTGTCGAAATTGTGTTAGTAGTTTTCCCTTTAGTTCGAACTGTTACGTTTACCCTTTCAGTGCTAACAAAATTCACGTTCAAAGCCAACCTTTTTCGGATAACAGTGATCACTAGTGTTCGTAGATTTCAAAAAAATGAACTCGATTTTTGAACATTATAAAGCACCAACATCTATTAAATCCATCGAAATGTTCGAATTGTTTACTTTAAACCGGGTCTAAGTATATCGTTCGTTAAATGTTTGACGATTACATACATAGGAGTCGCAATAGACAGATTAATCGGAACAAGATGGCGTTGTCAGTGGTCGCTTTTATGAAAATGAAACGTGTTGTGAAGAAGAAAGGTCCACCAATGATAAATGTACGTCTCCAAGAACAAAATTCCGAATGATCGAGACATATTTTTCATTATTTTTAGAAAGAGAAAATACCCTTGCTGTTAGCTGTGGAAGCGGGTAACCAATCAATGTGCAGAGAACTTCTAAGCACCCAAACTGCTGACCAGCTCAAAGCGGCAGCTGCGAATGGAGATACA
Source organism: Melinopterus prodromus (assembly GCA_964023965.1). NCBI lineage: Eukaryota > Metazoa > Arthropoda > Insecta > Coleoptera > Scarabaeidae > Melinopterus > Melinopterus prodromus. The sequence goes on from OZ030392.1 coordinate 205,582, forward strand.
GCACTCCATCTAGCAGCCAGAAGAAAAGATGTAGACATGGTATGTATACCTTCCGTTATCTTGCAAAAAAACAATGTTTAGAAATACTTCTCCATCTTCCAAGGTACGAATATTAGTGGACTACGGTACGAGCGTGGACATCAAGAACGGTGACGGCCAGACACCTCTTCATATAGCAGCCGCTGAAGGGGATGAAACCCTCGTCAAATATTTTTATGGTGTACGAGCTTCTGCCAGCGCTACAGATAACCAAGATCGAACCCCAATGCATCTGGCAGCTGAGAATGGCCACGCTGGTATAATCGAGCTGCTGGCCGACAAATTCAAAGCTAGTATCTTGGAGAGAACTAAAGATGGGTCGACACTGATGCATATTGCTTCCCTCAACGGCCATGCAGATTGTGCCATGATGCTCTTTAAAAAGGGTGTATATTTGCATATGCCCAACAAGGTGAATTCAAATGGTAGTTTTTGATGATAAATATTTTAATTATTGTATGTTAGGATGGTGCGAGAAGTATTCATACGGCTGCTAGGTATGGTCATGTGGGAATTATCAATACTTTGATCCAAAAGGGTGAGAAGGTTGACATAACAACAAACGTAAGTAAACCATTTTGTTTCTTTTTGATTTAGTGTTACTTTAAGTGCGAAAATTTCAGGAAAATTATACGGCTTTACATATAGCTGTGGAATCTTGCAAACCAGCGGTTGTGGAGACGTTGTTAGGTTATGGTGCTGATGTCCATGTTAGAGGTACAATTTCAAATATTATGTTTATAATACTAGAGTCAAATCAGACGAAAATCAGAACGAAAAAATTGGCGCTGTTTGTTTATTTAATAAATTTTTGCAATTGTTTAAATGATTAAATTGCGCACTACGAACATTTTGTGAAACCAACCCAAAAATATTACAATCGCCCACCGAAAGGAAGATGGTAATTCCTCAGGATTTGTCTAGACAGATTTTTGGAAAATATGGATTTTGTTAAAGTTATTTGCATCAAACCAACAAGCCTCCATATTGATTTAACACACAGGGTGTTCGCAAAACAAGAAATTGTTAAATTTGCTTACGTGTAAAGCATTAGTGTTTCACAATTAAATGTAAAATAGCATACTGAAAAGTTGTTATAAGTTAAATTTAACTCAGTACTGAATACTGTATTCAGTATTCAATTAGCTTTGCAGAAGTGAGCAACATGGTTCGCGAAAGGTCAGCATTTACAAATCTCGACAGGGCATAACTCGGAAGTAGTTTATTTTCTAAATGATTCTGGCCGTGAAAGCCTACGTACTTATTTAGTTTTAATTTAATTAATTAAAAACTATCAATAATTGGAGCGTCATTGCCAAATTACGAGCAGTTTCAGTTTGACTTTTCTAATTGAAACCAAAAAATACCGCTTATAGAGCAGCTAATTCTCTACAAATTTGTGGAATGATCATATAATCTGTAGTTTTTTTGTTTGTAATTAATTAAAATTAAGTTTTATGAACCCGAAAGACGTCAAACGATCAGCTGTCTAGTCGACTGACAGATTGCCCATTAGATCAGCGTTTCCTAAACTTTTTCAGTGGCCCAGTTATTTTTACTTTGTGACACACTAAAATTTCATTTTATTTTAGTTTTAGATTAAATTTTATGTTACCATTGGCGTACAAATTTTAATAGCTCGCGAAGAAAAAGTGTAAAAATAACCTGGCCCAGAAAAAAGTTTGGGAAACACCGTTTGACGTCATCGGCATTGAAAAAAACTCTCATAATTAATTGCAACAAAACTGCAGGGTCATTATAAATGTTTGTAGTCGAAGTAGGCCACGTCCATGTTAGAAAATTTTTGTCGCTAGACACCAACAACTATGAAACTTGACATTGGTTAAATATAGGTTAACCAATTTAACTTTTGCGTGTGGAACAGTGGTATTCCATTCAAATAGAGCGGCAACCAGAAATCATTACACATGATATCACGGCCTACTTCATCTAGAATCAATAATAATTACCCTTTATAAATTATATAATATAGTGGTATATGATAAGTTATAATTTTGCCTCATATTTGCAAAGAATTTGTTCCTCTACAAGCCGATATTTAAAATATAATATATTTAACATTTTCTGAGCATAACACTATTTTCTTTTATCCGGTATGTAATTATTTCGTGGTATACAGATATATAAATAAGTTCTGTATTGACTTCGTTTTATTATTAAGAAATAATTTCCAAATTTTCTAATTATTTCTCAAATTCTGTTCTAAAGAAATCAAGTAGATAGCTTTTGACGTCACATGCAAAATGTAAAAAAATACAACTCACGTAGTCTTGTAGTAGTTTGATCCTAATTCCTGGTTCCAACATTTTAGACCTCCATTGTTTTTGATTATGGACGTACCGCTTCACAGTTTCGCTCTGAACTGGACCGAAATCTGCAATTAAGACACAAGTTTACAATTTGAAATTTGAACATATTACGTACATTTAAAACAACTATCTTAATAGTGGTTGTCCATCATTTTAATACGGATTTGTGAAGATTACATATTGTTAAGTTCATCTTTGTTATGATTGCTTATAAACATTTCACTAATAGAAATACTAATACAACAACATTTATTAATATTTATTAACGAACCAAACAGCATCCATTTTTAAAACATAATCTCACACAATAATTAAATTTGCATCATTTAACAAACAAATCCTAAAAATCAGAGAACCAAACTTAATTTAATAATAAATAACATTTTCCGCACAGGAGGCAAACTAAAAGAAACCCCCCTACACATAGCCGCCCGTGTCAAAGACGGCGAACGGTGCGCCCTCATGCTACTAAAATCGGGCGCCGGCCCAAACCTCACCACAGAAGAGGGCCAAACGCCCGTCCATGTCGCCGCAAGAAACGGCAACCTCCAAACCCTCCTCCTCCTACTAGAAGACGGCGGCGACCCCCAATACAAGAACAAACACGGCGAAACCGCCCTCCACCTAGCGTGCAAAGGCTGCCGACCCGACGTAGTGACACACCTGATAAACTTCGTCAAAACCCAGAAGGGCGAGGACAGAGTAGCCGCCTACATCAACGAACTAAACGAAAACGACGAAAGCGCCCTACACTACATCTGCACGGTGACCAAAGAAGAAGTCGAGTACCCGAACGCAGATAGGGACGTCGTTAAGATCTTGTTGGAGAACGGCGCTGATGTTAAGCTGACTTCCAAACACGTGCACGAATCGGCTTTTCATTATTTAGCGATTTCTGGGAATAATGATATCCTACTCGAGATGTTGTCGCATATGACGGTTACCGAGTCGCAAAAAGCGCTCAACAGGCAGTCTGCCATAGGGTGGACTCCGTTGTCGATAGCTGCATATCGTGGTCACTTCGAGCATGTCAACAACCTGCTGATTAACCACGCAAGAGTGGACGTTTTTGACAACGAAGGCCGATCAGCCCTCCACCTAGCGGCCGAGAAAGGCTACATCCAAGTCTGCGACTCCCTCCTTTCGAATAAAGCCTTCATCAATTCAAAATCTAGAAATGGCCGAACAGCTCTTCACCTAGCAGCCATGAACGGGTATACAGACTTGGTCAAGTTCCTGATCAAAGACCACAACGCCGTAATCGATATCCTAACCCTAAAAAAGCAAACTCCACTTCACCTAGCCGCAGCTGCTGGACAAATAGAAGTTTGCAAGTTATTACTCGATCTGGGCGCTAGTATAGACGCTACCGACGACCAAGGGCAAAAACCGATCCACGCAGCGGCGCAAAACAACTACTCCGAAGTCGCCAAACTGTTCCTCCAGCAACACCCGAGTCTGGTCATGGCCACGACGAAAGATGGCAACACCTGCGCGCATATAGCCGCCGCGCAGGGCAGCGTAACCGTCATCGAAGAACTAATGAAATTTGACAGAAACGGAGTGATCGGCGCGAGAAATAAATTAACAGACGCTACACCCCTTCAAATAGCAGCTGAGGGTGGTCACGCCGAAGTGGTCAAAGCCCTGGTCAGGGCTGGTGCGAGCGTGACTGATGAAAATAAGGGTGGATTCACAGCGGTGCATTTGGCTGCTCAAAACGGGCATGGGCAAGTCTTAGAGGTGTTGAGATCTTCAAATACTCTGAGGGTTACGAGCAAGAAGCTCGGGGTGACTCCATTGCACGTTGCTGCTTATTTTGGACAGGCGGATACCGTGAGGGAGTTGCTCACGCATGTTCCGGGAACTGTCAAATCTGAATCGCCAAACGGCGCTTCGCTGGTGCCAACCTTAGGGAACGAATCGGGAATGACTCCGCTGCACTTAGCCGCTTTTTCTGGTAACGAGAACGTGGTCAGGTTGTTGCTGAATTCGGCTGGCGTACAAGTTGATGCAGCAACACACGAAAACGTAAGTATAATGAATATTGATGATTATTCTTTTACGAAAAATGTGAGTAAATTATCAATTGTGTTCAACTTGTGCCTGTATTTTTGGTTTTGAAAGGTGCCAGTTGCTCGATGAACACGAGCTTATCTTATAAAAAAGGACGCTGTATTTCGCACCTTTTTGCACTGCTCAGTTGTTTATCTCAAATATAGTGGGTGTTAAAAATAAGTGTAACATATACATAGATAAAATATACTGATTAAAGTATATTGATATCGAACTCACGTCTACACACCTGACACCGTTTAGGAATTGCATAGAGCCTTAATATATTATAGAATATATAAATAATTTATATGTAAAACTTTATTTGTTTAACGTCTCTAAATAGTATATTATAATACAAGTTTTATAAGACAAAAATTGGCGCACGAGTAGTTTTGGGCACGACGAGCGTAGCGAGGAGTGCCCAAATGGAACGAGTGCGCCAATACGTCTTATAAAACAAGTGTTATATACTATTTTTTCTACTTTGCGACTTTAAATTCACATACATTTCGAAAATTGCGGTTGTCATCTTACAATCTAGAGTAGTTTCATATTCAACAGTTGGTAGTTGTACTAAAATTCACAAATACGATTGACGCGAGCCAATAGCGATTGAGATGTCAGCCAGATGTCAGCCTTATTTGACACTTAACGTCAATATCATCAGTCGTGGAAAACTAAAAGTTACCAAATGTTTGTGACCTATTGTTTTCATAACGACACCGAAACCGGTTTCGTTATGAGTTCATAACGAACGCAAAGTAGAAAAAAGAATTTAAGACAACCAAAATTGGTATCAAAATTACAAAACGGTTCTCATTAACTCTTTTCAAAGACGATAATTTAAAAATATCACACAAATATTATTTGGCTTTAAAAGTGCCGTCCTATGATACATGGCACTATTTTTCCAATGGTGTTTGTAAAATTGGTTCAATCTTCCGATTCTCGCCAAAGTTCAAACAATACATTACCTGACATGAGTTCATTCAAAAATTTGTCTACTATGCGCATACAGGCCATTCCATACACCTTATAATATGTAACAACAATTATGATCTACTAGTTGACTTGGTATTGTCGCCTTTGAAGTGTTTGCGTATAATAGTAATGATAGCAATTTTGAATTTCGCTGTCGATGATCGTTATCAGAGAATTTTCAAATTTGTCAACTTTTCTTTATATTTAGTCATTGTTTTCTGTTTATGTAGTCACATTTTAAATAATATTTTCATATTTTATTGTTTACCAATTTGTTATTAAGACTTTTATCGGATGCTCTATTACATAATTAAATTATCAATTGTGTTCAATTTGTGCCTGTATTTTTCGTTTTGAAAGGTGCCAGTGGCTCATTAGGCCTTGCTCGATGAACACGACCTGGAAATTCTTATAAAAAGTTAACAATGTTTACTTCAGAATATTACAAAGTAAGAAAAATTCTTCAATATTGGTTGGCAATTAGACCAAATCTAAAATTCTAGGATAAAAGTTCAATGATTCTGAAACAAATATATAAGTACAAATAATATTCTTAATAAAAATTGTTAATTAGACATTAATAAATGATAGAAAGACAGCATATTTTCTTGTAATTCACTTAATATCAATATGCTATAGATAAGTTACCGAGCATACAGGGGTCACAACCGTGGCTAATGACATTAAATAATGTGTAAAAAATGACACAACCATAAAAGCAACGCAGATTTTTCAGGGTAAATGCAATTTAAATTTAACGAACAATATGGGCTATTGGGTAATTTTTATATTTTTATTATTTTCATGTTTAATGTGTCTCAATTTTAGAATCTTAACTAATACATACGAATATGTCTCTATCAATACCATTTACAACAAATAAAACAACGAAAACGCTACAAAATAATTACTAGTAGTCATTGACACTACGACACATTTTATTACAGTCACATAAGGTTCCCACCTTTCTACAAAATATCTATAGAACCTTATTGTTCGAGGTCGCGATTGCCAAATGATACAGTTTTCAAATCTATAGGGTTATAATCCGATGCATCTCGCCTGTTTCGGCGGGCATACAACTGTTGTCGGTTTGCTGCTAAGCAGATCAGCAGAATTGCTCCAGAGTCATGACAAACATGGAAAAACTGGTCTGCATATAGCTGCTACGAACGGACATTATCAGATGGTGGAAGTATTGCTGGGTAAGTATAGAAACATAGGCGTATCCAGGTTATTTTTATGTAGAAAGCAACGATCCTCCCCAAATAGTTTCAAAGTCCAAAAAAAGTTTTTAGACAAGTTTTTAATCGAAATTTTGATTTTTAATGGTGCCTATCGACGCCTCCAGTTTCCATGAGAAGAAGACTTTTTTTTGGTATTTTTCGAACAATTGTTCGGGGTTTGGGAAAATTTATGTTAAAGTTATAGGACTTGTAGAGGACTTTCCAAGGAAGAATTTATCATATAATACATAAGGATTTGGCGCCTCCAACCCACCCTACCCTCACACTGCCCTGAAAACTAATCAAATGAAAAATGTACATTTTTCAGAGAATTTACCGTTCCAATCATTTATTTCTCTTTTTTTCTCATAGTTCGTTACTACGTCTAGTGCAACGTTTATAAAGATTTGTCAGTTAATTTACATTTGTTTAAAGTTTAAACAAATTCTATTTGTTGAAATAATTCGTTTAAACCGAAAATCCGTATGAATTCTGTTTTTGTTTGAGTTCAAAATGGCAGTTTATTACAGTGACATTATTCATTAAAAAATTTCTTACTATTATTTAAACATGACTTATAATCATTTTTAACTTTTGTTTCTAAGTATAGTAGAAAAGTTGTTTTTTTTAAATGAAATTAACTTATCTAATAAACCCACATTATTTACAAATTATTATTATGCACTTTTATGGATCAGATACATTGGGTAATTACTTCTAAAAAGTACAGACCTGTATCTATTTTAGTTTGTTCAGGAGGATTTTTGAAACTTAGATTTTACGTTGTTTATCGGTGGTTTAATGCTATTATTTCGCTTCATGTGCGATTACGAGTAAAGTAGTTGGGTTACAAATTATTATTATACACTTTTATGGATCAGATACATTGGGTAATTAATTCTAAAAAGTACAGCCCTCTATCTATTTTAGTTTGTTCAGGAGGATTTTTGAAACTTAGATTTTACGTTGCTTATCGGTGGTTTAATGCTATTATTTCGCTTCATGTGCGATTACGAGCAGAGTAGTTGGGTTACAAATTATTATTATACACTTTTATGGATCAGATACATTGGGTAATTACTTCTAAAAAGTACAGCCCTCTATCTATTTTAGTTTGTTCAGGAGGATTTTTGAAACTTAGATTTTACGTTGCTTATCGGTGGTTTAATGCTATTATTTCGCTTCATGTGCGATTACGAGTAAAGTAGTTGGGTTACAAATTATTATTATACACTTTTATGGATCAGATACATTGGGTAATTAATTCTAAAAAGTACAGCCCTCTATCTATTATAGTTTGTTCAGGAGGATTTTTGAAACTTAGATTTTACGTTGCTTATCGGTGGTTTAATGCTATTATTTCGCTTCATGTGCGATTACGAGCAAAGTAGTTGGGTTACAAATTATTATTATACACTTTTATGGATCAGATACGGGTAATTACTTCTAAAAAGTACAGCCCTCTATCTATTTTAGTTTGTTCAGGAGGATTTTTGAAACTTAGATTTTACGTTGTTTATCGGTGGTTTAATGCTATTATTTCGCTTCATGTGCGATTACGAGCAAAGTAGTTGGGTTACAAATTATTATTATACACTTTTATGGATCAGATACATTGGGTAATTAATTCTAAAAAGTACAGCCCCCTATCTATTTTAGTTTGTTCAGGAGGATTTTTGAAGCTTAGATTTTACGTTGTTTATCGGTGGTTTAATGCTATTATTTCGCTTCATGTGCGATTACGAGCAGAGTATTTGGGATACAAATTATTATTATACACTTTTATGGATCAGATACATTGGGTAATTAATTCTAAAATGTACAGCCCTCTATCTATTTTAGTTTGTTCAGGAGGATTTTTGAACCTTAGATTTTACGTTGTTTATCGGTGGTTTAATGCTATTATTTCGCTTCATGAGGGATTACGAGCAAAGTAGTTGGGTTACAAATTATTATTATACACTTTTATGGATCAGATACATTGGGTAATTACTTCTAAAAAGTACAGCCCTCTATCTATTTTAGTTTGTTCAGGAGGATTTTTTAAACTTAGATTTTACGTTGTTTATCGGTGGTTTAATGCTATTATTTCGCTTCATGTGCGATTACGAGCAAAGTAGTTGGGTTACAAATTATTATTATACACTTTTATGGATCAGATACATTGGGTAATTAATTCTCAAAAGTACAGCCCTCTATCTATTTTAGTTTGTTCAGGAGGATTTTTGAAACTTAGATTTTACGTTGTTTATCGGTGGTTTAATGCTATTATTTCGCTTCATGTGCGATTACGAGCAAAGTAGTTGGGTTACAAATTATTATTATACACTTTTATGGCTCAGATACATTGGGTAATTAATTCTAAAAAGTACAGCCCTCTATCTATTTTAGTTTGTTCAGGAGGATTTTTGAAACTTAGATTTTACGTTGTTTATCGGTGGTTTAATGCTATTATTTAGCTTCATGTGCAATTACGAGCAAAGTAGGTGGGTTACAAATTATTATTATACACTTTTATGGATCAGATACATTGGGTAATTAATTCTAAAAAGTACAGCCCTCTATCTATTTTAGTTTGTTCAGGAGGATTTTTGAAACTTACATTTTACGTTGTTTATCGGTGGTTTAATGCTATTATTTCGCTTCATGTGCGATTACGAGCAAAGTAGTTGGGTTACAAATTATTATTATACACTTTTATGGATCAGATACATTGGGTAATTACTTCTAAAAAGTACAGCCCTCTATCTATTTTAGTTTGTTCAGGAGGATTTTTGAAACTTAGATTTTACGTTGCTTATCGGTGGTTTAATGCTATTATTTCGCTTCATGTGCGATTACGAGCAGAGTAGTTGGGATACAAATTATTATTATACACTTTTATGGATCAGATACATTGGGTAATTAATTCTAAAAAGTACAGCCCTCTATCTATTTTAGTTTGTTCAGGAGGATTTTTGAACCTTAGATTTTACGTTGTTTATCGGTGGTTTAATGCTATTATTTCGCGTCATGTGCGATTACGAGCAAAGTAGTTGGGTTACAAATTATTATTATACACTTTTATGGATCAGATACATTGGGTAATTACTTCTAAAAAGTACAGCCCTCTATCTATTTTAGTTTGTTCAGGAGGATTTTTGAAACTTAGATTTTACGTTGTTTATCGGTGGTTTAATGCTATTATTTCGCTTCATGTGCGATTACGAGCAAAGTAGTTGGGTTACAAATTATTATTATACACTTTTATGGATCAGATACATTGGGTAATTAATTCTAAAAAGTACAGCCCCCTATCTATTTTAGTTTGTTCAGGAGGATTTTTGAAACTTAGATTTTACGTTGTTTATCGGTGGTTTAATGCTATTATTTCGCTTCATGTGCGATTACGAGCAGAGTAGTTGGGATACAAATTATTATTATACACTCTTATGGATCAGATACATTGGGTAATTAATTCTAAAAAGTACAGCCCTCTATCTACTTTAGTTTGTTCAGGAGGATTTTTGAAACTTAGATTTTACGTTGTTTATCGGTGGTTTAATGATATTATTTCGCTTCATGTGCGATTACGAGCAAAGTAGTTGGGTTACAAATTATTATTATACACTTTTATGGATCAGATACATTGGTAATTACTTCTAAAAAGTACAGCCCTCTATCTATTTTAGTTTGTTCAGGAGGATTTTTGAAACTTAGATTTTACGTTGTTTATCGGTGGTTTAATGCTATTATTTCGCTTCATGTGCGATTACGAGCAGAGTAGTGGGGATACAAATTATTATTATACACTTTTATGGATCAGATACATTGGGTAATTAATTCTAAAATGTACAGCCCTCTATCTATTTTAGTTTGTTCAGGAGGATTTTTGAACCTTAGATTTTACGTTGTTTATCGGTGGTTTAATGCTATTATTTCGCTTCATGTGCGATTACGAGCAAAGTAGTTGGGTTACAAATTATTATTATACACTTTTATGGATCAGATACATTGGGTAATTACTTCTAAAAAGTACAGCCCTCTATCTATTTTAGTTTGTTCAGGAGGATTTTTTAAACTTAGATTTTACGTTGTTTATCGGTGGTTTAATGCTATTATTTCTCTTCATGTGCGATTACGAGCAAAGTAGTTGGGTTACAAAGTATTATTATACACTTTTATGGATCAGATACATTGGGTAATTAATTCTAAAAAGTACAGCCCTCTATCTATTTTAGTTTGTTCAGGAGGATTTTTGAAACTTAGATTTTACGTTGTTTATCGGTGGTTTAATGCTATTATTTCGCTTCATGTGCGATTACGAGCAGAGTAGTTGGGATACAAATTATTATTATACACTTTGATGGATCAGATACATTGGGTAATTAATTCTAAAAAGTACAGCCCTCTATCTATTTTAGTTTGTTCAGGAGGATTTTTGAAACTTAGATTTTACGTTGTTTATCGGTGGTTTAATGCTATTATTTCGCTTCATGTGCCATTACGAGCACAGTAGTTGGGATACAAATTATTATTATACACGTTTATGGGTCAGATACATTGGGTAATTAATTCTAAAAAGTACAGCCCTCTATCTATTTTAGTTTGTTCAGGAGGATTTTTGAACCTTAGATTTTACGTTGTTTATCGGTGGTTTAATGCTATTATTTCGCTTCATGTGCGATTACGAGCAAAGTAGTTGGGTTACAAATTATTATTATACACTTTTATGGATCAGATACATTGGGTAATTACTTCTAAAAAGTACAGCCCTCTATCTATTTTAGTTTGTTCAGGAGGATTTTTTAAACTTAGATTTTACGTTGTTTATCGGTGGTTTAATGCTATTATTTCTCTTCATGTGCGATTACGAGCAAAGTAGTTGGGTTACAAATTATTATTATACACTTTTATGGATCAGATACATTGGGTAATTAATTCTAAAAAGTACAGCCCTCTATCTATTTTAGTTTGTTCAGGAGGATTTTTGAAACTTAGATTTTACGTTGTTTATCGGTGGTTTAATGCTATTATTTCGCTTCATGTGCGATTACGAGCAGAGTAGTTGGGATACAAATTATTATTATACACTTTTATGGATCAGATACATTGGGTAATTAATTCTAAAAAGTACAGCCCTCTATCTATTTTAGTTTGTTCAGGAGGATTTTTGAACCTTAGATTTTACGTTGTTTATCGGTGGTTTAATGCTATTATTTCGCTTCATGTGCGATTACGAGCAAAGTAGTTGGGTTACAAATTATTATTATACACTTTTATGGATCAGATACATTGGGTAATTACTTCTAAAAAGTACAGCCCTCTATCTATTTTAGTTTGTTAAGGAGGATTTTTGAAACTTAGATTTTACGTTGTTTATCGGTGGTTTAATGCTATTATGTAAGTAAATGTGAGTTTATTAGATATCTCGAACATGAAATTTATAATAATTTCTCAAAAAGGCCGATTTTTCTACTAGTATCAGAAAAAAGTTGTAAATGAATAATTATTAATTGTTTAAACAATAAAAAGTATTTTTAATGAATATTGTTACTGTAAGATAATAATTTGCCATTTCTAACACAGAAAACAGAATTCATACTGATTTTCGAGAAAAACAAATTATTTAAAGAAATAGAATTTCTTTAAACAAACTTAAATTAACTGACAAATGTTTATAAACATTCCAGTAGAAATGATTAGGAAGATCAATTATCTGAAAAATGTACATATTTTAATTTAAGGGTAGTTTAAGGGTACTATGGGGGTGGCTTGGGGAGCGTCAAACCCATATTAAGTAATCTTAATTAATTTTGTCCAAAACCCGAACAATTATATGACTAATACCAAAAATTTTTTTATCCCGTGCGTTTTCCCATGTAAAGTGAAGTCTTTACTTCACTTTACATGGGAAAAAGCAAAAGTAAACATTATTGGTCTCTGTAGTACATACAATACATGAGACAAGTCATATTGTACCTACTCAGAAACAACGAGAATCAAATGAAATGAAAATCAATGCAAATCAAAATCAAGAAAATCAATACAAATTAAAAACTAGCATAAAAACAAAAACAAACACAAGAAAGCGAATGATACGTAAATCAATACTAATGAATACAGAGGCAAAAAAAACGACTAGGCAAGAGCTAGTAAATTTAGGTCCCCGACAGGTACGGTTAAAATTCAAAATGTCAAACAACAAAAAATAGGTGTCCACTTTTTTGGATTTCGAAATGATTTGGGGGGGGATCGTTAATTTCTATCATCACAAAAATTTTTGCAATGCATTTTTGAACCACCCTAATGGGCACCCTTACAGCAAGGTTAATTTGGATACGCCCATGTATAGAAACATAACGTATAGTCCAGAAATATTAGACGCAAATGCATTGTTTATTTGCAACTTAGTGATGTGTTTGTTCAAGTTTGAAAGTCAAGTGTTGTTTACGTTTGTGGCCACTTCAACAACTTAAAAAATGACTTGATCCAATACATTCCTGTACAAACATAATCTGGGTTAACTACAAAAGAAATCCTCAAACGCCAACGAATAACTCAATTCGTACATGCAAGATATCATCATATAACCATTGATTTTCCCGTTCCCTATTAACATCCAACCAGGTCAAGGGGCCGAGATCAACGCCACCGACAAGAACGGCTGGACACCGCTCCATTACGCTTCTCGTGCGGGCTGCTTCGAGGTGGTCAAACTCCTAACCGAATCGGGAGCTTCTCCGAAATCCGAAACGAACCTCGGTTGCGCTCCGATATGGTTCGCGGCTTCCGAGGGCCATCACGACGTCCTAGAATACCTAATGACCAAAGAGCACGACACCTACAATCTGATGGAAGACCGGAGATTCGTGTACAACTTAATGGTCTGCTCGAAAAACCACAATAACCGTCCGATGGAAGAGTTTATTCTGGTCTCTCCGGCACCTGTTGACACTGCGGCGAAACTATCGAATATCCTGATCAATCTCTCGACGAAGGAGAAGGAGAGGGCGAAGGATTTGATTGCGGCCGGTAAGCACTGTGAGGGTATGGCGACTGAGTTGTTGGCGCTGGCCGCTGGTGCTGATTCGGCTGGTAGGATACTGACGGCGACCGATAGGAGGAACGTGGAGTTCTTGGACGTGCTGATCGAGAACGAGCAGAAGGAGGTGATCGCGCACACTGTCGTCCAACGATACCTTCAGGTAAAAACTAGGTAATTTTCGTAAGTTTCCTATTGAGTGCGAAATGTTGCCCGGAATGGGTATAGTTTTTTTGATCCCTCGTGATGACAAGGTGTCCCGTAAACTGATGCCGATACTTGAAGGAATTATGGACCACCCAGAATATCTAGTAATAAGTTTTTTATAAATGAAAATGAAAAATAGACAAATAAAGCTGAGTGTTTAAAAAATAGGAAAATCTAAAATATGAATAAAAATGACAGCTCAAAAACAAAGAATATCAACTGTCATTAATTACAAATCGCTCGAAAGTTAGTTAATGATAAAGAGGGACTCAAAAGGCAGTGATACTACACAGAGAGAAATTTTTGTTTGATTCAAATAAATATGCATTGACTCAAAGAAATTTGTTGTTTCAATAGAGGCAAAGAAATATTTATTTGCGGATAAAAACGCATTTATTTGAAATATTTGTTTGGTAGAAAGAACATTGATTTGCGTCAAACAACTTATGTTTCCAGTTAAAAAGTTTGCAATTTGTGTATTATAAGAAATGAGATTTATTTACTTCAAATAATTATGATTGTGTTGAGTGAAAGAATTACATTTTTTTAAATTAACAAAATTGTTGGTTGAGTTAAAATGCTTAAAATTATTAATTTGTTGAAGGAATTAATAGACAAGAATTTTTTGGAAGTCTCGCCATGTGTCACCTTTTTGGGATGTCGCATATCCTCGACCAGTGCTTGGTCTTCCCAACCCAACATATAGTCAAGGTAAAGTTAGTAAAGTGTACTCTGATTTGTAATCGCAACTTGAACCTGCAGGCACTGTACTCATAAGTTCTATACTGTCGATCACGCGGCTTTATACTCTCGATATGTACGAAGTGCGAAGAGAGAGTTTACAGCGCCATCTAACAATACAGTTGGATGACATTAAAAATATATTTATTTGAATCAAAATATGATTTCTTTAGTGGAAGTAAACCTATTTTAAAGCCAAAACAAAAATATTACTTTGAAGGAAATAAATATCTTCTTGTGTACAAATATATTTATTTTAATCAAAATATAATTTCTTTGACGGAAGTAAACCTATTTTTAAGCCAAAGACAAAATATTACTTTAAGCGAAATAAATCTCTCCTTATATACAAATTTATATGTTAGAATCAAAATTATATTTCATTGGTGTAAAGAAACGTTTATTTAAAATCAAAACTAAAATATTACTTTAAAGGAAAGTAATTTTTGTTTGTATCCATATATATTTATTCCACTTAAATAAATATTTCAAATAAATTAATCTCTGCAAGCAAATAAACTAGAGTATTCAATGAAGTAAATATTGTTGGCGTCAAAGAAATATGTTTTGACCCATAATTATAAATTCAAACAAATACATTTCTTTGAAACAAGAAATCTTTTCTCTCTGTGTACAAAACCAAAATGTTTCAGTTTACAACGAATAAACTAAAAGCCAAAAATTGATTAAAATTAAATTAGTCTAGTCCTGAACTGAATGTAGTTTGGTGAGAAGGTCAGTGAATTTCTTTCAGATTCTACGGGGAAAAGGGCATACCAGAAACAGTTTTCACTAGTTCGATTTTGTTCATTTTTGGCCATGACGGTCACTTAGTTTAGATTATTACATTTTTAACAAATTAAGTTCGTGGAAATACTTGAAGTGCTCTGATATCTGGACAAAAGTTGATTTCGATTAAGTTATGAACTGTGATATGTAAATTTACCTGAGTGAAACAAAATAAATGTGTCTATAACACGAAAACTGCTAATTTTGAAGTAATTGACTACTAAATAGATAATACTAAATAAAATAGAATTAATTAATTTATTATTAATTATTATTTCTTCTCTTAAAAAGTAAGGACAAGTTCGTGAATGGCAAAATTCCTTAACTCCATATTTTTTCAAATTTACACGATAGCTGCCGTAATTTTTAATATTTTTGTATTCTGGAAATTTAGTAACATTTCCATTTTTAAATAGAACACCCAGTATATTTTAACATTTTTTAATTCTAAGATTTTTGTAGAATCGGTTTTATTTATAAAATATATCATTTTTGAGCTATCAGCAAGAAATCAATATTAGTCAAAATTATGGGAACACCTAAATATTTCTCCAAGCGTAAACAATTAAAAAAAACAAACAAATGTTTTTTGGTTTAAAACAATCTATTGTTTAAACTTATTTTTAATGTACTGGGTGTTCATTTTATTATGGAAATGTTACCTTTTATTTTTCTAATACCCTGTATATTTTTAATTTTAAGATTAATTGTAATAATTTTTTATAGGAAGCATTATAAAATGCATCATTTTTCAGTTATCAGCAATTTATCAAAACCCCTAAACTTCAAATAAAGAATATTTTATGATTTATTTAGTTTGTCATTTTGAACATTTAATTTAATTCTATTTAGTATGTATTTTTTTCATTTTTTATGTCTTTGTTTATAATAAAAGTTGCTTATACAAAATTATTATAAAAAATGAAATAAAAATATTATTATTACAATACATACTTAGAATTTAAAAATTTAAAAATTAACAGGGTCGTTTTATGAGAAAAAAGGTTACCAAGTTAGCATAATAAAATAAACACTTTGTATATTAAAAATATATTTAAACGATAGCTTGCTTAAGAGCAAAAAAAACTTTTGTTTAAACCAATTTTTGAAATATTTTACATTTGGCGAATTATTTAGGTGTTCCGGTAATTTTGACTAAACCTGTATACAAAATACAATCAGTTTATAAATTAAAAGAAAAATCCATTACTGCAACTTTTGTACAACGTTCAAGCGAATAATTTCCTTTCTTTCTCGCTATAAATTACTGTATATCACGATTAAATTACCTGCAACCCACGATTTTAAAATAATTTTAAAATAGGCCGATCTTCCAATAAAACAGCAATGTTTTCTTCCAAGTGATGAATAAATACAATAGTTAGTGTAGTCTACACTAAATAAAATAGTGGACAATTAAAAATATCAAAAATAAAATAAATAACAAATGAACGAAGATACAAAGTGCATATGAAACTGGTTAGAGCTTTTGGTTTTTCAGTTTCTATAGAAGTTAGAGCCGCATAAAATACAGTTTCCTAGTTTTGCTAGTATTTCTAACGGTTGTAACTTTTTAAGGAATAAAGAGAACAAATAAGTTGATATGAAACTTTTTGCTCAGCGTGACATTTACTATCTGAAAGAAATTTTTGTCCGGAAAAGGTGAGACACCCTGCGCGTGTGCATATGTTTTGAAGGTTATAGAGCTGCAAATTTGAAATTACAAACTGTTTTTTTGATGAAAAATTGTAACAGTATTATCTTAATAAAAAAAGTTATTTCCGTTTTTAGTTTGGATATTATCAGAATATTTCATATATTTCCAAGAACATAACTTGTCAAAAATAGAATTACCTAAGGTAGATTGTCACTATTTAATTTTTTTCGTAGAATCTGAGGCATCAGTGAGGAATCAGTGATGAATAAAACAACAAAAGTAACCAATCAATTTGTTTTGTCCTCTCCTCAAAACAAATTCATACAAGTCAAAATTAGTGTATTTAGATTCAGATTCGACAGAAAAGGCATATCAAAACTTGCAAAAGTTTAGTTATTCTGGCTGCTTTTGGCTTTGGTTTACGCTACACCCTGTCTAATATAATAGATATAAACAAATCTGCTATATTATATATCATCAACACCTTCACACACAAACAACTAATTCTCCTCTGCTAGGAACTCTGGAGGGGCGCACTGAACTGGACAGCCTGGCGAACCATGCTCCTCTTCGTCGGCTTCATAATCTGTCCACCCATATGGATAGCCTTCACCTTACCCCTCGGCCACAAATACCACAAAGTCCCCATCATCAAATTCATGTCGTACCTCACCTCGCACGTCTACCTTATGCTCTTCCTCCTACTGGTGGCGATCTTCCCCATCTACCCGGTCGTGCGAGCAAGCCTGCTACCCTACTGGTACGAATGGGTCCTCCTGATATGGCTCAGCGGCCTATTACTCTTCGAACTGACGAACCCGAGCGACAAATCGGGCTTGGGCTGGATAAAACTATCGGTTTTGTTATTCGGAATTTTCGGTGTCGGCGCGCATCTGTTAGGACTTGCGGACGCCGTCGAAAAGAAGTATTGGCCGACGCTGATGTACTGCAGGAATCAGCTGTTCGCGCTGTCCTTCCTGCTGGCGTGCGTGCAGATTTTGGACTTTCTGTCGTTTCACCATCTGTTCGGACCGTGGGCGATAATTATCGGGAATCTCATGAAGGATTTGGGACGGTTCTTGGCGGTGCTGGCGATTTTCGTGTTCGGGTTTTCGATGCATTTTGTGGCGTTGAATCAGCCGTTCAAGAATTTGGACGATTACGAGGTGAAGAATTTGGCTAGGGCTCCGTTTACGAAGCATTTTCAAGAAGGTAAGATTCTATTAAGTATTTTTTGTTGTGTCGTGTAAATACAATACACTAAATTGTAAATAAATAGCACATTGGTTATTAATAGATCGATTTTGTAAACTTAGATGAGCCTACAATACCAATTGAAAAGATATAGTTATTACTAAATCGATCTATAATATAAATTATGTATGTATTTTAATTAATCAATAGCCAACACATAGTAGGTAAATATTCTTCACTCTCTAAACACCTATTCAGTAATATTCGTATTGTTTAAGACAAGTGAAATATGTCCCTGGTTTTGCTTGGCGTAATTTTTAATAATGTCTGACATTTTGCTAACCATGTTGTTAAATTTTCTTGTTTAATACTTATAGTATATTTCTAATAAATGAATTGGTTTGAATTTTGTCAAAACTAAGAAAAAGCTAGCAACATGGATGAAAAGGCGTCACATATTCTCTATAACTCTCGCCAAACCATACAAAGCCTTCGTTTTGTAAATAGAAAATAATTTTGAAAATATTGTAATGCTTTATTACATATTTAGACAGAGAGTTTCCAAACTTTTAAAGTTCTGTACCACATAAATGTAAATTAAACACCTACTTGATACTATTTTTGTTGCAGATGTGTGTAGTTGTCATTTATTTATATTAGTATAGTATTTGAAATAAGTATTTTCTATTTACATTACTGTATACAGGATGTTTGGTAGTGAGTTCAGTATCAAGTATTATCTAAATAATTACAATAGAGGATGTCTCACGAAATTAGAAGTTTTTGATGTTCCATTATTTTTATATAATGGAGTAGTTTTAAATACAAGTTATATGTCATTCCTGGTTTCCACGTATCGAAAAAACATGGACTTTTATCAGGTTTCCTATACCTAACTGCTACAATTTTTGAGTTACTTTTTAAATACGATTTTCGTTTTGTTACTTAAATGTTATATTTTAAAAGTTTAAAAATTCATCTTTTCAGATGGTATACCAACCTTCATTAGTTTTTTTCTATATTGATAACTTTTTATTAAATCATTTAACAAAATATTGATACATATAAAATATTTAACGTATATTTTACCAGACATGAAACTGTAAGCTTCAATATACAATACTCAATTGGAAATAATCCGTAATAATCAACAAACAAATAGTAAAATAGTTCATCTTATAAAACGATGTATTCTCAATTAAAGTTGCACACCAACTTCCGGTAAATCGGAAATGGCCGGCATCTTCAGAGTATTTTAATTTAAACATTAGGATCAAGTAGATCATGCTTCCAAACTTTCAAATTATATACCATGTCTGGTAGAAAGTTGGACACAAATAGAAAAAAATCGTGTTATGTATTAACTTTTCAAATAAATGTAGTGTTAATAAAAGCATGTGAATTGACTTAAACCTAAAACGCAAATATTAGAATATAAAGGCTATTTTACACTCGACTCTTTCATCTTTCTCAACTTCTCTTTTGTCACTAGAAAAACGTTCAACGTACATTTATGTCAATCATTTTTTGAGGTTCAAAATCTGTCAAATTTACATTCCATGACAACCCATGACCAAGATAATTTTTGATATGACGATTGACGGTAGTTACTTTTGACTTCAATATACCGGGTGTTCAAGCAACTACGAAGTAGATTATAATTTCGTATTTAATGCCTTCTAATATTTGTAAACACTTTTTCCACATAACATTTTTGCATATCTTTTAAAATAAATAAAGATGGTTTACTCTTAAGGTCTTTCATAGTTTTAGTACATGGTACTGGTACACCCGGTACATGAAAGCAGATAATTTAATTCTAATATATATATTTGCATTTTAGGTTTCCTATTGTTGTTCAACTTTCAGCTGGAACACGGTATATCTCACCAAACTGTATAAAAAACTGTAAACTTCAATAATATTTAGATATTCACATGGAAACTATACAGTAAAAATATGTGGCAATCATCTTGAGAGTATTTTAATATAAACACAAAATACAACATGAACATCAGGAATTCTCATAAAACAGTTCTGTGAAACACCCTGTATAGTTTTCCAAATTAGCTAAAAAAATTATCAAACTTTCAAAAAATGACGACTTTGAAACTCCGTTTGACTCCGTATTCGTATTCACCGCAAAGATACCTATCGGAATAGTTTATTTACATACCATTAACAAAATCCATACCAAACACCCTGTATAAAACAAGTACGAATGCAAATTGAAGTTTACTACTGTAGAAATTCTACAGTTTCACACTAAAACTAGGTAAGTTTGTAGGTAATTTGGCGCGGTGTCTATCTTCAAGATAGCACTGGATGTATAAAATATCATTAGCAATATTATCGCCCCTTTACACTAAGCTAAGCAACTGACCATTGATAGTTTTACTGTATAATATAGATAAGTATAATCTTCCCATACCTGTGTTCATATAATGCTCGCAAAACGTACAGATACCGAGTCCCTGGCAGCTGCTACAGCAACGGAAGCGGACGCAGAATGGTTCGTTCCAGACTACCAACCCAACATGCCGCACGCGTCAATTCGACGAAAACGTACCCAACATACGGGCAGTAAGTCTGCCACTGTGTGTTTCGCATAAATGTTTTCGGTTCCATGTCTAGTGTGTCCAATGTCAAGCCGTATTATTAATCTGTGTGTTCTAACTATTTTACCAGAGTGACAAGCAGTACTATTTGTCAGAAAAAAATGATCGTCCTTTATGTTCCATGTTGTCGTTCCATGTCTAAAACGTGTTCCGACCGACCCGCTAACCTAATATGTTGTATCGCTTCTTAATCGCAACCCAGGTACTACTTTACAGGTTGCTGGTGCTGTTCTTGGTGTCTCTATGTGCGTGTATGTGTACAGATCTGATTATTTTCGTTGCGTTTTTGTGTTTAATTAGTCGTTATTTGGGTGATTTGAATCGATAGCGCCAACAAAGAACACATAACGGTTGTTATTTTATGATAAAATCACTTACTTCGGTCAAAAGTATAGGCTAACGGTTGATATTTTATGATAAAATCACTTACTTCGGTCAAAAGATAGGCTAAAGGTTGATATTTTATGATAAAATCACTTACTTCGGTCAAAAGATAGGCTAACGGTTGATATTTTATGATAAAATCACTTACTTCGGTCAAAAGATAGGCTAACGGTTGATATTTTATGATAAAATCACTTACTTCGGTCAAAAGATAGGCTAACGGTTGATATTTTATGATAAAATCACTTACTTCGGTCAAAAGATAGGCTAACGGTTGATATTTTATGATAAAATCACTTACTTCGATCAACAGTATAGGTTATGTCATTATCTGTCAAAGAGAACAAGCTCCCTCGAAAAACAGAATCTGTATTACCGACCGTTCGCCTCGCTCGGCCATGATTCATTCTTACACGATCTTACGCAGCAATGTCGAAGGAAAATATACAAATAGTTCGCTTACCGCTGTTCGGCCCGTCTCAAAATTGCGTCCGGTCCGTTGCGGGTCCTCTTGTTCGCAAAACGACGCACTTTACGCATTGTGAACGGCAAAAATTCGCCGGAGATCGGTGGAGAACGCCGGAGAACTGTCAACCCACTCGCGTACCGTATTCAACTGAGCAGTGAACAGCCAATCAGAGCGGACGATACGTGTGCAGACTCTGTCACGGCCGCCTGGTGTTTTCGGAATTATTTTGACGGGTCCATGCAATAGAATAGGGTATTGAGTACCTGTAAAAAAAATAGACGTTTAGTTTGCATTCATAGATATTTGGTGTATACATTTTCATTCGGAATACAAATATTACATATTTTAGACCAATATACTGATATATGTTATAACAATATTGATATATGTTTTACAGTGTTTACTTATATAAGTTTTGAAATTCTTTTGCTTCATTGTTTGTTCGTTTGAGAATTTAGTTATTAGTTTGTTATGATTTAATTTAACTACCAAAGTGTAGTTGATAATACCTTCGTGAATTTTCCAGACAAGAAAGTAAGTTTGAGAAGCTATGTTTTATCATATATTGTGTAGCGTCTAACATTACGGAAGTAAAGAAAATTATATTAGATAATTTGTTACTTGGTTCATTTGTGTAGAACAAGAAAGGCCGAAAAGTGGCTGAAAAGAGTACCCATTATTAACAATAAGTGTTTCGGAACCGTCAAACTATATCTAAATGTTTTTTTTTCTAAATTATAGAAGAATTATGTGTTTAGAACTTCGGTTTCAAGGAGTAAAATGCATGAAATATGACAAATTCATCACCAAACAGCATAGTAATTTTAAAAACAGGTCTAAAGTGGTCAACTTGTTTACCAATTTGAACAATCATTCATAAAGATGTGGACATCAATACATATATTTTAGAAAATTGTTAATATGTATAAAAATGTGTTAGAGCAGCGTTTCTCGACATTTTTACACTTGGAACCTGGGGGAACACTAACAAAAAAATACACTATGTCAGCAGTTGTAAAACAATTTTTCTACTAACCAAATACAAGTTTGTAAAGAAACGCAGTTCAATGATTAACAATTACTTACTACTGTGAAACTAAATTACTTTTCAAGTAAAATTTAAAAATACCCTGTAAAATTACGGTGGTACTGTTGTAATTTTACAGTAAAACGTATGTGGAATACGTGAATTCTGTAAAAACAATACATAAATTTCGATCGTATCCAATAACCAAGGATGTTAGAGTTAATTCTTCTTTTACTTTAATTCTTTTAGTGCAATTTTTACAGTTATTGTTTAATTTAAAGAATCGTACCGACTTCACAAGTGACTGATGTGAGTTACTACGTTCTTTATATTGATTATTAGTTTCCTTTTATCAATTCTGGACAGATTTATCAAAATTCTTAGGATATTTCCTGAGTTGTGAATCTATGACTATGTTTAGTGCAATTTTTACATTTATTGTTTAATTTATAAAATCGTACCGACTTCACGAATGACTGATGTTAGTTACTACGTTCTTTATATTGATTATTAGTTTCCTTTTATCAATTCTGGAAAGTTTTATTAAATTTCTTAGTATATTTCCTGAGTTGTGAATCTATCACTATGTTTAGTGCAATTTTGGCAGTTATTGTTTAATTTAAAGAATCGTACCGGCTTCGGCTTCACAAGTGACTGATGTGAGTTCTTTATATTGATTATTAGTTTCCTTTTATCAATTCTGGAAAGTTTCATCAAATTTCTTAGGATATTTCCGGAGTTGTAAATCTATGACTAATGTTTAGTGCAATTTTGACAGTTATTGTTTAATTTATAAAATCGTACCGACTTCACAAGTGACTGTTATGTCAATCCTGGAAAGTTTTATCAAATTTCTTAGGATATTTCCGGAGTTGTGAATCTATTGCTATGTTTAGTGCACTTTTTACAGTTATTGTTTAATTTATAAAATCGTACCGACTTCACAAGTGACTGATGTGAGTTACTACGTTCTTTATATTGATTATTTGTTTCCTTATATCAATTCTGAACACGCGTTTTATGAGAGGTAGAACTGGGTCTAGTCAAATTTGTCTAGAGCAAATTCGGGCATTCTAGATTAGTTTCAAACTAAGAAGAGGGTGTCACGTGATGTATGATCAATGCATTCTAGAGCAGAGGTACTGGTGTGGGTACCATCTTCTTAGTTTGAAACAAGTTTGTAATGATTAAAGTTCATAAAAACGTTCGAAAAAGCGCCCTCTCAATTTTTAGTGGTAAAATTTATAACTAATACGTTATGTGTTCTTATTTGGCGCGTGTCGTTTGTAAATTTGTAAATAGAACGCATGAAGCCTGCTTGTATTTTTCTATTTTTAGTTAGTTTATGCCTAAAAGTGTCTTGTCGAACATTCGACTGCAAGTCGAGCTAACAGCAGTATCAGCCAATTGATATTCTCGTATTTATTTTCCGCATTAGTGGTAATGAGTCCGTTATTGGCATTCGAACTGTTGTTCTTTGCCATATTCGGGCAGACGACTTACGACGAGCTCACCATAAAGCCGAACGGAGGGAAACCGCCCTACAGACCTCTGTGGACGGACAACCTGTTCAAGGTCGTCTTCGGCATTTACATGTTGGTCTCTGTCGTCGTACTGATAAACCTACTAATTGCTATGATGTCTGACACATACCAGCGCATCCAGGTAATGTCATGCTCGCTTTTCTTGTGATTCCAGTCCAAAAGAACCCGCTCAAAGCTTTTGAGCTGCTATTTTTCGCAATATTCGGCCAAACCGACGTCGACAAACTTAAAATAGACACCTATGTGATAAACCACAATAACAACCAGCCTTACTGGACGGAAGTCCTCTTTAAGATGATCTACGGCATTTATATGCTCGTCTCGGTCGTTGTACTGATTAATCTACTGATCGCTATGATGACCGATACGTACCAGAGAATACAGGTAAACAGAGCATGAGCAGTAAAGCACCTCCCCCGACCCCCTAGCCCCCCCCCCCCCCCCGCCCATTCATTCGCTAATACCACACCACGCAAAGCTCTTGTCCCAGAAACGAAAGAAACACATATTTCAGAGAAAAAAAATATCCATACCGACGACAGAATTATCCCGGGGAAGTTCCTACATTTCAGCGATTGATTAGATAAACGATCAGATTTAGATGAGTGAGCAAATACCATGTCTGAAGGGCTTTGAAGTTGGCTCACGTTGTCTTGGCTCTGCTTGCGCACCAGTTCGTTTGGGCTGGATCATTCTTGAATGTAGTAATGTTTATTTAGCTCACATTATCATTTCTTATTACCTTTAATAACCTTCTAGACCAGGCAATAGGGCTGAAAATGACCGAGTTCGTGACAAAAATAGTACCAGGAAGTTTTGAACACCCAAATATCATTACCTAATTTGTTATAAAGAAAATAGCTCAAAAATAGTGTTTTTTCGCTTTTGTTAGGAAAACTGACAATGAATTGTAGAGAATGAAAAGACGAAAAAAAATGACTCTCTCTGATTAAGTCAAGTATCACGCATAAAATATTCGTTTACACCAACATGTTGCTATAATAGGAAGAACAGAATTTGCAAGAAGTAGATATAATTCCATATGTAAGCAAACATGAAGCTTATTAACTTGCTTAAGTCTTTTTCGTTACTTACCCTCGTCAAACAATAAGACTGTATTTAAAACAAAAATAAAATAAACGTAAAAATTAAAAAAAATGGCATCGTTCTTTACCTGTATTCAGTGATGTACTACAGAATATAAAATTAGTAAATAGGTAATAAAACACAGCGAAAAATTGTCTTCCAGTTTAAGGATTATATCTTAAACTAATGTGATGAGCTGTGACAGCGGTAATATGCTCATTTTCAACATTTCTTCAACGCACAATTATCACTTGTTTCTAATTTTTGTTGGAGAAGTTTTGACAAAAAGTTCACCTAGATTAAAAATATATTTTTATAATGTGGGTTGTGCTATTTGAACTATATTTGAGAAAACCGAAAGACGTACAAGTAATATTAATTATTTTCATGACATGAAATTGAAAATTTAATATTCCAAGAAGTTGCACTGAATATTTCATCAATTTTGAACAATAAATAACGTCTTCACTTGAAAATGCGTTTAGAATCTGGTGGTAAAGTCAATACACCTATCTTTTTTTTTTTAGTAAACAATGATCCTTTTATTTAAAATGCAAACAGTTAGTCTACTTGCATAATAAGCATCAATGACAAATGAATACAAAAGGTTTTTTCCGGTTTTTCTAAATTTTTTCCGTTAATATTATTCGTGTTTTCATTCTCTACAATTCGCCTGTTGAAAGCATCAAGATTGCTCCATCGGTTCAGCTTTTACAAGCAAAAAACGAAAAGAAAACAAGATCTTTTGAGGTTTTTTGTTGTGTTCTGTACCACGTGACGTGCGACCGTCGGCTTTCTGATACTATTTTTGTCACGCGAAAAACTCTATTGCCTGGTCTATACAATCAACCTCGAGTTCGTCATTGAAATCTGACTAAATGATGGATGAGTGATAACATAATACAATTTTGGTAACGAATGCCATATGTTCAGTGACGAATTCAGCACATAACAAACGCATTTTGCTTTAAAAAAAATATTTTACCGAACGTTGCAGAATTGTTGGGTTCCTAACAAGTTGATGATGGTTAGTAGTTTTACAAAATGCGTCTGTTATGTTCCATCCTTCATTTCATTCGATTAAAATGCATGCGTCAAGAGCCTGATGGAAAGTATGTTTATAACGTAAAAGTTCTGATGATTAGTAGTAATAAAAAATCACACTATGCGATGTGATAAATATCGATGTGTCTTTGAAATAAGCCGATAAAGACGCTCTCAAAGGCAGATCTCTTAAAAAGGCGCAGACATACTATTATTTCTCTGTTTAGGCACAATCTGACATAGAGTGGAAGTTCGGACTGAGTAAATTGATCAGATCGATGCATCGAACCACGTCAGCGCCATCTCCAATCAACCTCATCACCACGTGGCTATTCTACACGGTCAAATTATGCAAACAAAGAGGTAATAACCAGAAATGTTTACATCAAATCAAAGTTTCTTTGCTGATATTCAACAGTCACGTATATTTGACTTATCGCTTTGTTGTTGTAGTACGTGCTAAGAAGAGAACCAGCTTGGTCCACATCATGGGCGGTTTCCAAAGGACGCAGCAGATGAGTCCCAGATCCAAGGCTGGCCAGAAATGGCTTGCCAAAGTGAAGAAGGGAAATCAGGTCGGGCCAAAGGAATCAGCAGCTCTTTCTGTCGCCCATTTGAGCCCACTAGGGTCTCAGTTGAGCTTCTCAGCGCAAACCACGAGGATAGAACACGTGACCGACTGGGAAGCCATTGCGAAAAAGTATAGAGCGCTCATGGGACAAGTCGACGAAGTGAAAGAACAAAGTACTGATAATAATGACGATGACGACGACAATTATCAAATACCGAATAATGTAATGCCCACGAGTGGTATGAATTCTGGTGCTTAATGGTAATAAGGAAAAACAGTTAGTTTTTTTATTATGTGCTTGATTTATACTTAAGAGTTATACTTAAGATACCTTTTATACATATAACCATTATATATACATATTTTACTGATAGGTATTGCGATACAGTATGTTGTAATATGTTGTAAATAAACTTGGTGTATATATTCTTAACCCTAATAACTTTCTTCATTATCATCTGAAGGAAGATAACCATCAAAGTATTATGTCAGCTTCTTGCGTTTGTAAGTAAAAAGTTCCCTTGGCATTTGCTGGCATGTCTTCGCCGAATGTTACGGTCCTTTTATCCTTGCAATTTCCACGGGAAAACTTATCCCATGATTCGCAAGATGTCGCTCTGAGAGTTCGATCGCTTATTGATTTTATGAAGAACTGGTGACTGCTTGCATGGCTACAAAAAACTGCAGGATTCAGGATTAATTAACTAAATAGCAATTGTTGCATCAACAATGCTACAACTCTTAGTTACTTCTAAGTTACACTTAAAAATGTAAATTAATACCACACCATTCCACAGAATACCCAACTTCCATGGATACTATGACAGTCATTTCCATTTTGTTTTGTGTTAATAATTTGCCTTTTTACGTGTAACTTCAAAGACTCTAAGAGTTAGGTAACAGAATAACTTACAGTCATCATACTTAACATCCGGTTTCAACAAGGAACATCCTGGTTGAATTGCAGAACCCCCGTTCGGGTAAAAATCAACGGTACCAATAGAGTACCTAAAATCTAGCTGTCAAATCGTTAACACTTAATAATAAATAATAATAACGACCACAAAAATCAATTTAAGCAGTTCCTGGTCTTAAATTAAAACTCCCTTTGATAAAATTACCTAAAACCGAGCACTCCACCATCCGTATGTATAATATCAACCAACTTAGCGTCATCATCGGAAAGTCTCGTGTGCGGTGCTGGGTTGACATCGAAAAGTGGCGCAGCCGGGTCCATAGCTGTGATTCTAGCAACCTTTTCACCGGTACTCTCGAAAACTCGTTGTCCTATAAACCCTGCCACGTGGCATCCCAACGAGTGCGAGACTAGGTGGATATTCCTAAACGGGATGTTCCTGGCTTTGCGTAACTTAATAACGAAATCTCCAATCTTGTCTCCAACTGGTTTAGAGTTTCTCGAAGCCGATAGATAATCTGTGTCGCCCTTCGAGGACCAATCGACCGTTATGATGTTATAAAAGCCTCTTCGCAAATAAGCCTTTATTGTGTTCATGCACCATTCGACATCGGCATGCTCAGTCCAGCCGTGCACTAAAATTTTGAGCGGGTATTTTCTGTTGATGGCGTTGAAGGTATTTTTGATGGTCAGGTTTTTGTGTTTCCTGGTGAATAGGAAATATCTGACGTCGTTTTCTGTTAGTTGAACAGGGTCCATGGAGAAGAGAGACACGTTAAATGACAGATGATTACGAATCAGAAGGATATCTTTTTCTATCATGTCATCTCTCAGTGTGTCCGCAACTGAATTAATACGTTTTGGTTACTTATTTTTATAAAACAGTTCTGTTTACCTACCTTTCAATATAAACAATCCTGTAAAAGCAGAACATAACACGAGAACACACTTCATAGTTACAACTACATTATTCCAACATTTACTACACGTATACATACATACATGGATTAAAAAAAATATATTCGTTATCTTAGATAAATCTATAATTATTTCCGCTATAACAAAGCAGACTGCTTCATAAATAATATGTTATTATTGTTGTGCGTTTAAAAACTATTCACATTTTGATTGAATGTAACATTAACAGATGCTTATAGGAACATCATTAACAAAATAATAAACATTCGTTATGGATGATTGCCCAACTGTGTTCGAAAATAATAATTTCCTGATGCCGTCATAGGAACGTTCTCTCCAAAAACTGTGGTGTCCGTAAGCGAACAACTCCCAATTTGGAAATCGTACCATGAGTTGCACTTTACTGCAACCATTTCTGTGGTGTTTATAGACTGTATGAAATAGGTGTGGCTCTTCATGTGACTACAAAATGCTAAAAAGAAGAACATTGTTATGTATTCTCAGTGATCTGATTTCTGAGAAATTGTACAGTTGCAAAAGATTCAACCAAAAGATATTATTTAAATTGTGTTATACCGTATTCAGTAGCAGATTTGAATATTTCCCCATATCCCAGTGCCAATAAAGTGCATCCAGGTTGAAGACCAACACCCCCATTTGGATAAAAATCGACTGTACCGAGCGATCCCAAATACCCAAACAGTCCACCGTCTGTATGGACAACATCCACCATATCAGCGTCAGTTTTGAAAAGACGATTAATCGAAATTTCTTCGTACAAAGGCCCAGCAGGGTCCAAACCAGTTATTCGACCAATTTTTCGCTGTGACTTCTTAAAAACTTCTTTCCCCACTATCCCGGCTACATGCCCCCCCAGAGAGTGACCTATCAGGTGCACCAACTCGTGAGTAGTAGCCTTCGACCGGATTAATTTCAATATGAAATTTGCTATATTTCTTCCTGAGAAATAAATTAAGCATTAGGTTATTCCGACTAAATTGTGGGTACATGATTTTGTGCAATCCTGCCACTGAATTAGTCAGTTTCTAAGTTGGATACGCCAGCAGAAAGTAGTTCTTTACTTCACTCCAGCTGGTAAGTAAAAAGCCACTTCGCTCACTTGTATGTCTGTCCACACTCGTGGTATTGTAATATACTAATACTTGCCTACACGTTCGGTATTTTTGACAGCTGTGACATAATCAACAGCTGCAGGTTTTGACCAATCGATCTGGACAATGTTCGACTGTCCTTTGGCAAGGTAAGCGTCGGTCATGCTGGAATAGTATGGCCTCAATCTTGATTCTCCCCAACCGTGTATGATAAATTTGATTGGTAGTTGAACATCAATGTCTTCGATGTTATTGGTTGTCAGTGGTTTTTCGGTAATAGTTGGCGTGTAAAGTGTAAAGTTCACGTTTGAATTTTTCTTGAATATGTTGTTTGGGGCGAATATGTTCTTCCAATAGTCGATGGAGTCATTGGAGATATTAAGCGCTAGATAACAGGTGAGTTTTGTGATAAAAATTCCACAGTATTAAATAGACAATTATTTTACCCGTGGAAGAACTTAGCACAAATAGGAAGTAGGTTAACATAAACATTTCTTGAGCTTCTTCAAGACATTACCAATAAATGTTACTGGCAAAGTATGAGACGTATTTGTTTGGAAAATAGTATAAATTGCATTATTACGTGATTAGGCACATCAATTTATATTGTTAAACAACACAAATTGGGTTAGTAATGGAACATAATACAGTAATTGCGTTAAGTATACACAGAAAAAAAAGCACGAGGTTTTTGTAGGAATCTATTTTTTTGTAAACATTAATAATAATTCACTTAATTTCGACGTCTTCAATTTGCTTCCTCAGTATATACTTCTGTATTTTCCCGGAAGTGGTTTTAGGAAAATTATCGAGAATCCTCAACTGTGACGGTACTTTAAACTTAGCAAGTTTCCCTCTACAGTAATTCTGCATATC
This sequence comes from Melinopterus prodromus, assembly GCA_964023965.1. Lineage (NCBI taxonomy): Eukaryota > Metazoa > Arthropoda > Insecta > Coleoptera > Scarabaeidae > Melinopterus > Melinopterus prodromus. Next base: position 236,393 of record OZ030392.1, read on the forward strand.
CTCAAGGCTGAAACTGGTTTTATCCTGCAAACGAACACAAGCACAAACCTCTTCGCCCAATCGCTCATGGGACAGCGGGATAACATGGGCTTCTAAAATATTAGGATGTGTGTTCAGCAGATCTTCTATCTCCTTCGGGAAAATATTTTCACCGCCTCTGTTTATCATATCCTTGATCCTACCAGCTATTCTACCGTAACCATCAGGTTCCATTACAAATTGATCTCTTAAAATGAAATTATAAAGTAGACACACAAACTCAGGGATGTCCAAAATACCATACCCTGTTCTAAACCATCCATCAGGTGATATCGACTTCCTAGTCTGTTCCTCATCTTCCCAATATCCTAGCATAACAGAATAACCTCTAATCAACAATTCTCCTGGTGTACCCAAAGGCAGTATATTCCCATCACCATCTACAACTTTTCCTTCCAAATGATCTTGTAGGTGCCCAACTGTGGTCACAGATTTGTCCTTCGGTTCACCAGGCAAACTATGGTACGAGGAACCAGTCGTTTCCGTTAAACCATATATCGACTAAAATCGGTAAAACAGTAAAAAAACTTTGCACCTAAGTATAGATTTTTCATTGTAAATCTTAGCTATTCTAGCACTCTTACCTTCACCTTACCTTGACAGTCTTTACACCTAGGACATTCAGCATCTTCTTGAACAGTTCTGGTGAGCATGGTGCACCTCCACATAACGCTATATCTAGAGAAATGTCTTCTCGCCTGTTAGTTTGCGCAGTTATTAAGTCAACGTACATAGTAGGTGTTCCATAGACCACATTACACCTACAATTATCAAATGTTACTGTATTTCCAAGGTTTTTTCTTAATCCTTTTCGATACCTATCGTGTTTTAAAGCATCCAAGGATTCGTTTGCGTTGAAACTTGGTCCGGGCAATACTAGAGTTGTGCCGAAATGTTTGGCACTCATCAGGGTGATGGTTGTTCCAAATGCGTGGAATAGAGGTACTTGGACGCACACTGTACGGTGCTTGGTGTTCAGCTCGGTTCTTTTCGCGATCTCAAAGGCGTTGTTCACGCAATTGAAATGACTGAGGACTGCTGCTTTGGGTTTACCAGTGGTTCCCTATATGTTAAAGATGGTGTATTGATATTAAGTAAGTATACTAAAACAATCTCTTCTTTTCAATAAACTCCAGCACAGGTGACTATGCTTGTGCGAAAGAATTGACTCAACAACTTCCACTGCACCACGCACTATAAAGAGAGTTCGCACACTTTAAATACTCACAGAAGTAAATTGGATATTGCAGGGATCGTCGGCTTGAACACTGCTTTGATTCTGCTTTATATTTCGAATGGTTGGCTCGTCCGCCATATGGATTACCTCGTCATAACTGTACGATCCCCTATAAGCAGGGTGTGATTAAACATAACCTAGAAGTTGATAATTTCTAACGTACTACTTTACTTGGGATTCGTATCTGTCATAAATATTACACTGCTAAGTGATGGAACCTGGTGAGATTTTAGCTTCCCGGGGTCGCTTGTTAACATTTCGGGCGCAACCAGGGACATAACTTCCGGGTAGTTTTGATTTTTGAATTTGTTACCGCAGAAAATCGCCTTTATCCTAACTTTGTTGATGCAGTATTCCACTTCCGGCGCTAGGTAGTATGGATTTAGCGCCGCCTACAATAATTAAGAATAATTTGATTATCTATCAGAAAGATAATAAGTAATGTCCTTTGTTAATTCCTATAATGGTTGTTTCCGTTCCTATGTATAGAGCTATTTAATACAAATTTATTGAGATTACAATAATGATAACGGTTTCTAAAGTTTCAATGGCAAAAGTTTGAATGACCTTTCTTTATCAGCTTTTTTCTTTTCACATTTTGTTGACGTAATTTTAATCTGTAGAAAGTAAACACATTTGGCAAAATTAAGATAATAAATTAACGTGACAATAATTCTTAAGGTCAATCATGAAATAGAAATAGCATACAAAGTTTGATTTACCTTGAAGAATTATTTGAAAAGATACAGGTTTTGAAAAACGTGTTCCTCTTTTTTTTGAACTGTGTATAATGGACATACCATAGGTTAGAGTAAATCGAATAAATCAATAATAAAGAGCGTAATTAGAAAATATACCATACCAATATTAATCCAGCTCTGGCACAAGCTGTCATTACAACATCCCATTCGTATTGGTTTGGCAATATTAGGCCAACTCTATCACCTTTCACGAGGCCAATTCTTCTCAGTCCTGCTGCTAATTTATCAGCTTCTTCCAAGAGATCCCCATAGGATAATAATTTGTTTTGTTTCCTTGAATTTATAGCGGTAACATCGCGATAATTTTCAGCTGCTTGCTGCACTAAGGCACCATAGGTAATGTATTTCAAAGGATCTTTTCCCACGTGGTGTTTATAGCTGATATTCGAACTAAGTCTAACACTAAAAGAAAAACGATAATTAAATATTTATTTAATATTAATTTATTGCTACAAGTAAATCAAAAAACTTACCTTGAGCAGTTGAATTTTCGTAAAATGATCCGTGAAAAAACTGACATGATGCCTCGTGTACAGCAAACCGATTAATAACTATATTGATTATGTCCAACATCCACTTGAGTATACGATCATACACACATAAATACATAAAATTGTTGTTGATAATCCGATAAGAAAGACGTCGACAATACTACGCTGTTTTTTAACTTATCTGCTTAATGATAACTTCGCGTCTTTGCAAGATTGAATGATTTATTGTTGAGTATTTTTGCGAAACTGTATCAACCGATTTTAGTCAATCTTCGTACAAATGTTGGTGTTGGTAATAATTTTAACCACCTCCTTACAAAAATGTAAAGTATTCGTAATTAATTGTCTAGTAAACTCATGATAACAGAATTCCAGATACGAACTAATTAATTTATACTTCGATATTTGATAACTTTTGAACTACTGCACCGATTGTTATAATGTTACTACAAACATTCATCTACATAGAGAGAAAGTTTTGTTGTATTCGAATAACTATGCATCGACTCAAAGAAATGTGGTGTTTCAATAGAGGTAAAACAAATATTTATTTGCGGATAAAAATGCCTTTGTTTGAAATATTTGTTAGGTACAAAGACCATTAGTTGTGTCAAACAACTTACGTTTTCAGTTAAAATTCACCGTATAATAATAACAGGGTCTTTACCCTGTAACATTTCTTATTATGTCAATTAGGGTGATGCCCCAAGGGGCACAAAATCGAGTATTCGTTTAATTTAATCATATTAAAAAGGAAATATTTTTGGTTTGTTTACTACAATAAATTTACATACCACAGTTATTAACTTTACATAAGAAAAATAATAAATGAACTATTGAGTCAGAGCACTTCACATATTTCCATGTAGATACTTAATTTGTCAAAAAAATAAAACAATAATCTAAGCTAAGTGCTATCAATAAACACAATCGAACAGTCTATAGAGAAAACCTTACCAAAAATAGTTTTCACTTGCTCGATTTTGTTCATTGTTGGCCAGGATAGTCACTTAGCTTCCACCAATGTATTTTTGACAAATTAAATACTTGCAAATATGTGAAATACTTTGATATCGAGATGCATCGTCACCTAGCTATGAACAATTTTACTCACAACAAACAACTTCATTAAAGGACTGGATAGAAGCACAGCAATGGCTACAATTGAACAAAACATTTCTTGAAGTGGGTACTAAATATTACACATGTTCTACCAAATCAAAAGATAAAATATTCATATAAAAATAAATAAATAAATATATGTACACAATAATTCAAATATGTGTTTATTTTTTTTTTATAGAATGTACGATATATTTATTGTGTAAAAAAACTATAAAATTACATAATCTGGCGTGCTAGTCAATTTAACTGTCTTTAAGAATCCCTAATTTGTCGTGCTGAGTACATATTTTGACGTGCACAATTTGTCGGTGAGAATATATTTAAATATATTTATTTGACTTAAATAAATACTCCACTAAATAAATATATTATTACAGTATAAAACTAAGGGGTTGCCATTATAAAACAGTTGATGACTGCATAAGAACCAAGTAAAGTTACAAAGATAGCCAGCAAAATTTGTGGTAATTATTAATATATTCTGTTATTTCTTCACGTGTTTTTACATATTTTTATAAAATTTCCCGCAACTCGATTATTCAATGCGTCAAAATGGAACACACGTAATCAAATGGAATAACGCACATATGAGCGTTCACATTTAAACAAAGTGTTCCATTTTTAACTATTAAATAACCACGAGGCAAAAAATTCTTTATCCTATGTCAACTGCGGTTCCGAAGTATGCGCAAACTTAGTAAACTTTCCGCTGTTCATGCTCTGTATAGTCTTCGAACCAGGACTCGTAACAACAATAAGCTGATTCAGCTCGGGCTGTATAAATTCATCTATGAACGCGAGAATCATCTTCGTCAAAATGCCTCGTATCTCGTGGTTCCCCCTGCAAACTTACCATGAAAACATACCGAAGCGAAACAACGGTGACGACGGTGACTTACAAATGTCCAGCATGACCGCCGGATATTTCCGTATACAACCTGACTATGTTCGATTCGCATTTGTTCGCGTACATCGACGTGATCATTCCATTTTGAAAGGTGAACGTGATCAGTTCGATGTTTGGATCAGGCGGTAGCGTAATTTTATTGTCAGTTTCTGCCGTGTCCACTCCAGCTTGAAGGTCTCTCACGAATTTTATAGGATATTTACCGTTTGCCATACTTCTGGGATACTAAAAATATTTTGACGAATTTGTGAATGAATTTCTTGTATTATAAAGGATAACGATTATGTCGGGCAACGAAATGGTCCTTATTTCCCATCTGGACCTTAGTGGACCTTAATGGACCTTAATGGACCTTAGTGGACCTTAATGGACCTTAGTGGACCTTAACAGACCTTAAGGCGGCTTGCACAGCGCTAGAAATGATACAGATGATACAGGTGCTATCAAGAGCAAAAAAATATTTTGGATGAGTTCATATAGAAAAAAAAACCTAAAAGTCCCCTATTTTGTCTAATTTATAGCGGCAAAATGGCAGCGAGTTGTGACGGTTTTCAACAAATAGAATGACTCGTACTCGGTGTTTGCATATTCGACGAGGGAAAGATTTGTTCACCGCTGTTGCTGACTATGTCGGCCGCACTAACTAGTAAGAGGATTAAAAAAAGTGGCGCCACGGTCTGTCTCGTCAAATGTACAAAAAACTTTCTTTTTTTTTTTCATTAAACGATACATTTTTTGAAAGACCACAACATGTTGAGTATATGGTAGTCAGAATTACTACCTCAAATTTGAAAAGAAAGTTTTTATTTTCATAAATTTTAAACTCTTAGATACTGGAAATTTCACGCAACTGTTCCATTAGAAGTTTTTGATGTACCACTATTTCTATATGTTTGAAAGGCTGGAATCGGAGTTTACGCAATCCTGAATAGCTCTATCTCATTCTGAACTTTGTCGCCTCGTCGATGGCTTGCAGGGCAAAAATTGTACAAACCACCTTAATGGATCTTAATGGACCTTAACTGACCTTAATACCCAAATTCACTTCAGATACTTACAGTTTCGGTGCCCTCGTAATTTCTCAACACGCTAAACATAATATCAATAGTTTCGGTATCTTCGCACTTGTAGCACATTTTTATCGACGTATGAAAGCCATACTGGTTAAATATTTCCTCCAGATGTTCGTACAACGTGATTCCGTGATGGTTCAGATAAGAGACCAACGCGGCCAAATGGACACTGGCTTGAATACCATCTTTGTCCAGCACACTAGTATTAAACATATAACCGTAACCCTCATAGCCGAATATGACTTTGTGGCCCTTATTGATGAGGTCTTTTGCCAGACTTCCTGTGTATAGTATATAAAGCGATTATTTTCGATGGATTAAATTGTACGATTAGTAATTATAATTACCGATCCATCTGAATCCGTTCAACGTTTCGATAAAATGAAACCCTTCGACTTTTGCCATAGCTTTCAAAAGTTTCGTGTTGAAAATGTTACCGATCATGAAAACGTTTGACGGTTTTTCGTCGTTTCCTAGGTTCCTCTGGTGGCAGTGGAAAGCCCACCAGCCGAGTAAAGTAGCTAGCTCGTCGTCGGTGAGAATTTTGAATTCGTTCGAGCTACAAAAACAAAATAAAATACGCGCTTACCAGGTTTGAACCTTTGGTAAAGTTGTTTGAAGAGTTAAAGTGAATAACGAGGTAAGTGCCAAAAACGTTGTTAGGAGATATTTAGAAACTAGTGCCTGGTGACCTAAATGTTGATTACATGTTGAAATATTTTATACAAAAGTTGTTTGACTCGCCATTTTTTGATGTTTTTCAAATGGTTTTTCTGCGTCTTTTAAATGGAACGGCCTGTATTATATGTCTCAAATACAACCCCCTTTGATACTCCGCTATGCTGCTACTTATATGAATTTTCCAAATACGTCATCAAGGTTGTTCACTTGATTTTTGTGCAAACGAAGCGTCTGGAACTCATACTTGGGATCTGCAAGTACTGAGTAATGCGGGTCACTGTCTTTGTTCTTTTATAAATCTATTCGAACATGATGCAATACTAAGATACTAAATAGCATACTACTCTTAAAATTGCAAATATTACAAGAACTATCTATTTTTTAATCACATCTCGCCATGTTTTTGAGTAGGCAGTTATTTATGTTAAAGCCAGTAGTTCCTAGATTACTTCATTCCAACAAAAAGGTTTTTTTTTTTAATATTTGGCGCTTTAACCCATTATTTAAATCAACTCTTCGTCTGTTTTGGAGTATACTCTGTTAAATACAAACGTAGGTGATTTCTCTGCAACCAAAATTCTTCCACAATCCGGATTAGTAGCAATAACAATGTTCGAATTGACTTTCAGAGCTGTTTCTTCGGCCATCGCCAGCAAGGTGGTGACATCTGTAAATCTCAATTCCCGAACCGTGGGGAAGTCTGGATTAGGATATTTTTGTTCGTCGACCGGTATCAATTTTAAGCCGACAATCTCCATCACTCTGGCGAAATATATAAAACCGGCGCCGTGCAGAGGCGTATAAACGAACGTTATATTCGATTTCTTGTTGATATTTCTAAACTCCTCGCATATGTCGACGTGTACCATGTCCATGTAGGCTCTTAGAATGTCAGATAGAGGATTCGTGCGTATATCACTTTTCGCCAGAATGGTAGTGTCCCATGAAGAAGGAAGCGGCTCAAGACTTTGAGCGATGCAAGCTTCAATTTGTTCGTCTGCGTTTGAGGGCAATTGAGTACCATGTGTACCATAAACCTATATGTAATACATAGATACAGTGGTTGTCTTAAGGGGTCATATACCTTTCACCAGACTAACATTGTCTATTTTGAAGATTTTTTTTTATTGGGAGAAACTAAAGAATTTGAGGTTTTTCGGCAATAATGTAAACGCTTTGTACTAACTAATGAAAAACATTTTTATTATCGAGAATTTGTTTGCAAAATCGTCCCTTCACCCCTTCGGAAATTGATCCTGCAGATGAAGTATGGTTTTTCGGTACCAATGATTTCTGCTATCTCGTTCATTTAAACCAATAAAATACCAACGTTATTTTAAAATATGTTAAATTATCTAGTCCTTGTCGTATCCGATTTTAGAATAATTTTTTTTTGAAAGTAGTGGGCTTTAAATTCGCATTTGTTGCAACAAATTTCATTTGTTTTCGTAAGCAAAAATATGCAGAATACAAATTTTTAAATCGGATACGACAAGGACTAGCGAATTTTACAAGCTTTTTACTAAAGAAAAAATGGAAGTTCGTTGGTCCGTCTACAAGGAATCATTAGTACCGATTTTGAAAACATTATTTTGAGAAAACAAGGTTTAAAGTTTTGAAATAAGTTTACAGTATAACAAAATAATATTTTTCCATACTTAAGTATATCATTCATTTTGATTTTTGTTTTAAGTTTTAAGATCAACATTCTTAAAAACATTTATACTATCAAAAAACACAAACAAACAAAATCATAAAAAAATAATTCAAAGGTATATAACCCCTAAAGTAAGATGAAAAAGTTGGTGCAAAAAGTATTCGTATACAATGTTGCCTGTTGACAACATTTGAGTGTTTATTGGGAATGATGATTCATACAACTATAGTCGGGTAAGCACTAATAATACACAGTAATGACGGATAATAATAACGTAAACGCCTCAAATTCAGACTGTCCTAAATTCCGACATATGTCTCTTTAGTTTGATAAAATAAGAAATCTACAACATGGGGAACTTTATTTTAGGACTTCCGGTTTGTTGATTTGACATTACACTTATCAACCCACAATCGTTTCTTATTCTGCCAATGTTCTAATGTTCAGAATATAACCTAAAACTTTGATTGAGTGTTGTGCTAAAAGTTGCTTTTATCCTATTAGGTAACTGATTTCCCCCTGCTTTTTACGATTACTACAGGACAACAGTAATTAAGAAAACGACATAATTTACATCGGTTGCTATATTACAATTGTACGCATTTTGTCCAATTTCCGACACGAATGTCGGAATTACGGACATTAATAATCCCTAATTATTAAACTAGCCACAGAGAGTACAGATTTTGGCATTAAAAGACCACCTTTGGAGATAACAGTTGAACTCATGCCATCTCCATTAAAAACTCATTATTCTGGCCTGAAACACCCAAATAAAGAAAAAGAAACTGTTCTTCTTTATTATCTAATGCTCGGAGAGAATATTTGTTAACAAAAAAAGAAGTAACCACAAAAGAAAATCATTCTAGCTAGAGAAATAAGAAAGGAAGCAAAAAAGGAACAAAATAAAAAACTGCGCCAAGAAAAACACTAAAAATTCCAGATACAACAAACATTAAAATACAGATGAGGGAGAGAGAGAGAGCAAACTAAAGAAAACTAAGGACTTATTGTATACTGCGTTTCATTAAAAGTGTTAAAACATAAATGTTTAACATTTCTTAATAATAATATAATATAAATTACATAACTATTATCAATTTTCTTTAAAATTGAATAGCCAGATATCTTCAGAAGGAAATATTTATTTAAAAAAGTTGACATAGTCCTTATCACCACATTAATATAAATTCTACAGTTATAAATGTAACAGAAATTCCATAGCCTCTGTGAATTTGGGGCGTTTACCTTATGGACCAGAAATACAGTGCTACGAATACTTCTTACACTAACTGTATATCAATGTCTGTTTACTTTAATTCCATTAAAATTTTTGGGATCGCTCAACGCGGTTATCATTATGCCCAACACCGAGCTGTATCTAGCGACAGCAAAATTTACGAACGACGTCGGTACAACGTTGTTGTACAATTTGACCGGATAGTTTTTCTGTATAAATATCGTTGCTATGAGTTCGGCGAACCTATAAGAAAAAATAGTTTCTAATAATAATCCATACCGGCTGCGCCATACTTTGCGATTTTATAACAGGGCGCGACAACACCAACCTTTTGCCGTTATGTCTAGCATCGTATCCGACGACAATTCCTTTGCCCTTTAGACCACGGGCGTCCGAATCTTCCAAGTATTTTAATAGCCCTTGTCCGGTTTGTACTATTACTAAATCGTTGATTGCGCCATAACCTGGTCCCATCTTTCCCCGCAATCCGTCCATTGTGAATACTAATCTGGACATCATCAGTTCGTTTAAGGTGACGTATTCGCCATTTCTGATCATTTTCTTCACTTGGTTCGAGGTTTTTATGTTTCTGTCCCACATTAGCCATTCGCGTATCTTGCTGTCCAGATTCCCACTTCCAGATGTTAACGGATTAGAAGACATAGTTTTTTTTATTTGTGAATGATGAGAGGAATGAATGAAATTACAAACGAACGAAATTTAACATTTTTAACTGAAAATTTTAGTTTTATGTGCGAAATGAAATGAGTTTTTTTTTGTGACAGAACGCTTGACGTCTAGGTGTTTGACAGTTCACGTGTTATAGACGTGTTATACAGGCTTACCATACATCCCGATTTGACCGGGACAGTCCCGGCCGGTTTGGTATTATGTCCCGGCTTAAATTCTTTACTGGAATTTATGTCAGTAACAAATCACTCAGATCAAAAGATTGATTGATTATTGTCAAACTAGTGAATCAGGCATTATTTTTGATCGGTAGAACACATCTAGTTTTGAAACTTGCAAATGGTCGAATTTTGGAAATCTAAAAAGGCCTCAAGTCTTACGTTCTTTGCCAAGAAAAATGCTTTAATCTTACTACTTTTCGATACTTATTGAGAGATAACCAAAATAATGATGGTATAGGGGTAACAACTCCGTTGCTAACAGGCAACAGAGCGATTAGCCGATTAGTATAGTAAAAATATTAAGTACATATCGACAGCCAAAGAAACACCAAGTTGATTGCTGAAAATAGTTTATAACGTTTTAAAAATTACCGAACGACGATATTCCATACGTCAAAATGTAGACTACCTATCTCAATTAGTTAGTCACTATTTCCCGTTCTGTAGCAAACAACCTTTAAATCACAATAATTTGCATATACTTTCTATGCAACCTTTCAGATATACTACGAAAAACGCTACAGAAAAATTGTTATAACTTTTACAAAAATTAAATGTATAGGAAATGGAAAAAAATTGCTCCATATGACAAATTCGTAGGTAATTGACCGTTGTATTTACACATTTACGCTGAGACATTTTATTTGTGGCATAAAACCCCTAAATCACAGTAATTTTGTCTACTACGTAGAGTGAGTATTGCGGTACAAATTACATATCTTTACAACAGAAAAATGTTTATAACTTCTACAAAAACTGTTTAAACCTTTTCTTTTAGGCCAAATTATAGCTAATTGATTGGGATTATACTTTACATGATTACATTAAAAGGTGAAAAGCCTCCACATTACGATATTATGTATGACACCAAGTGGAGGGAGTTGATATTTGGTTGGTTGTGATAACATGTTTATAACTTCTTCAAAAATTATTATATAACTTTCCACCATATACTAAATTATAGGTAATTAGATGCGGTAGTCCTATTCATGAATGCAAAATGTTTTGCTCTGAGGCGAAGAACCCCTAAATAATGATATTGTTCTTATGTTGTGTGGCTACAACTGAACATTACTTTGTTCTGCTTTATCAAAATATCTTAACTTTTCTAAATGTTGTTCTATAATTTTCTGTCATGCGTCAAATTGAAGATCATTAATGGGAGTTAAATCCTTTGGTAGTCGATTTCGGAACATTTTGTAAATACATGCTATGATTGTTACCATACACAATTTCATAATCTAACAAATGTGAATATTTATTAAAAAAACGTACATTTTTTAGGTGTAAACGTCCCAGTGCTTTCAACTTGCAAAGTTTACAAAAAATTATTATTAAGATATGAGTATTTCCAACAGCTTCCAAAATAACGCAGTATTTCTGTCTTATTTAACACCAATAGTAACAGCAATATTGTTCTGCAAAATACAAATTGTGGAATGCTTCATTAGTTTTTTTATTTTGTTGAAATATATGCATTATTTGGTATTAAAATTTACTTTTGTGGGAACGTAGCAAATGTTGGTAATTTTGGTATATCTGATGTTCGGTTTATATAAAAGACGAAATACATAAGAAAACAATTGAAAAGCAGAAGAAAAAGGACACAAAAATTAAGGAGGTTAAAAGTAGGTTTTTGATTATTAATTTATAATAAATAAATTAATAACATTTTAATGTTATTTTACTGACATTAACTCTTAGTCCTTTCTTTTGTTATGTACACCAAATTATATAAGAAGTTTACAGAATTCTGTCTCCGTGTCAGTGTCATTTTAGCCCCACTCTGTGGGAACGCCACTATCTATGACAGAACTGGTTTAACATCACTTTGACATAAACATTTTGGCATACATCAATCTAAATTATCAGTAAAATTCCACAAAATACAAAAAAAAATCATATATACAATAAAAAATGTTTCCATTTTTGCAAGAAATCGCCGCAATCAGAACGGGCAGAAGCGACCTAGACGAGAAGGTGCATCAATGGCTAATGTGGGACAAAAATCAGAACACCTCGGAAGCGATTAAGACCATGGCCATCAACAAAGAAATAAAGCAATTAAGGGCCATCCTCAATACGAGATTAACGTTCGGTACTGCGGGACTCAGGGGCAAACTCGGCCCAGGTTATAACGCAATAAACGATCTGGTGATCATACAAACGGGACAGGGAATAGTCCGTTATTTAGAGGAACGCGTCTTCGACGAACTACAAGAAAATGGCATCGTGGTAGGGTACGATTGCCGCCAGGATAGTCGACGATTCGCCGAACTTACAGCAACTATATTCTTAAGTCAAGGATATCCGGTGAGACTTTTTGACGAAACAGTACCATCGATGTTTGTGCCGTTCAGTGTTGTTAAATACAACTGCGTCCTTGGTGTTATGATTACTGCGTCGCACAACTCAAAGGAGGATTGTGGATACAAAGTAGGTAACAATTACGATAATTGAGATGTCCCTTAAGTGCTTTTTAATTTATATTCACTATATCGTATTTTTATTTGTACTAGTTTTTGCAATTTTTCAATTTAAAGAGTGGTATGCTTTTTAGCAAAGCTGGGCACAAAAGCGTTAATCTGTTCATCGTTAATTAACGAAGTTAAATTTATCGTTAACAAGTCAGTTAAATCGAAAATATCATAATTAAACATTTCAAACTGCTAGTGATATTCTGTGTTATGTTCGGACTTGGTTTTGTATGACGTACTACTTTGTGCGACACGGCGTTCGTACATAAAGCATGTGCGTGAATTGTTTAGTTTTTAGTTACTTTTTGTATGTACAGTCGCGGAAAACATATGTTCACATTTGATACGACTTTCAGCCAGAAATTTTATGATGTATACGTACTATTTTCCCCGAGTATTTTTTTTTTTAATTTTTTAATCTCGTGTTCGGTTGCCATACGTTAGACGGCAAAATATACTTACAAAATTTAATAAAATGTACGTACTTTCCGACACACCTTAATGCAGTGGTTCTTAACCGGTGCTCCGCGGAACGCTGGTGCTCCGCGAGCTTGTTGCAAGTGTTCCGCAAAATTATGAAAGCCGAAATTGTTGACTCATTTACCGTATGTGATTGAAATAATAATATTTGTATTTGTATATTATTAACGTACAACACATTCTAACTTCAACAAAACTAACAATTATAGTATATTATAATACAAGAAGACGCCCAAAATAGGAGATGGAGCAGGGCAGAAAGACCTAGGTCAATAGCCGGTTTGAACACCAAATGAAATTTATTAAATGAAGCTAATTGTGTAATAAACCTGTACAAAGCTGGATGTTGGAATAAAGATTATTACTACTACTATAATACAAGTTTTAGATGACAAAAATTGGGGCACGAGTTGTTTTGTTATATACTATTTTTTCTATCTGACATTAATTTTACATAAATTTCGAAAAATGCGGTTGTTATCTTACAATTTAAAGTAATTTCATATTCAACCGTTGGTAGTTAGTGTAAAATTCACAACTACGACTGACGCGAACCAATAGCGATTGAGATGTCAGCCTTATTTGACACTTGACGTCAATGTCATAAATCTTGGAAAACCAAAAGTTACTAAAAGTTTGTGATCTAGTGTTTTCATAATGACACCGAAAGCGGTTTCGTTATGAGTTTATAACGAACGCAAAGTAGAAAAAAAAAACATTTACAATTTTCAAATAGTAATAAATATGAATAAAATAAATAAAGAATTTAGAACATAATACAATAAAAATAAAAATGCGTATAGCTCTGCAACACATGCCACATAAAAAGTACTGAACTCTTCTACACACCATCCACATGTTATGTGTGGATTTATTAAGCCTTAGATTAATATAAAGTTGTATTAAAAATGAGCATATCAAAACTACTTGAGTAGGTGGTACGTAACTGCTAATATAAAGAATCTAGCCAAATTACCTAAATATTTGACAAACTAAGAAGGTTTTGAAATTTTTATTATATGTAAATTTATATTACCGCAAACATGTCAAATGCTTGGAGGAACTATCAACACCAAATAGGCCACCAAATCGGCACCAAATCGCCACCAAATAGGTGGCGGCATTTATAACCACCAGGTGATAATTCACGAACAAAATTTTGTGGGGCCAGAAAATCAAAACATACACGCACACAAAATGTGGAATTATGTGAATACGGGCAAAAAGAAAACTTCCGAAGCAATTCGGTACATCGAGAGTGCTTTTTCCCTCAAACATTCAAGAGTTGGTTTGAAGAAATAAATACCAAAATTCCCGTTATGTTCTAAATTTATACAGAAATCTATCTTTTTCTTTTCTGTATCAGACTAATGATTTTCGCCGCAAATAAACTTCATTCGAGTATTCATTTTTTCGATTCGGTAAAAAGTTAGAGCTGATAAAAATATCAATAAAACCGTATTTTAAACGGCTACAACTTCTTAAGGAATTGAGAAAACCAATAACTCAATATGAACCTTTTTACTCGGAATGACATTTAGTTTTTAGAAGAAAATCTGCAAAAAGTTTTCTGTGGATTTTATTTTGTTACTTAAATTTATTTACTTTTTATTGTTGTAATGGGTATTGATTAGGTTATTTTTTCGTTTTCGCAATGTTTGATATAAGGAATAGGAGAAACATATAAGACCATATAAAACATTATACTCAGATTGATATTTGATTTCTAAAAATTAATTCTGTTGAAAAAGAAGGTAGACTATTAATATATTTATATTTTTCTAATTAATGTTATTTTGTAACTGTTATTTAAACGACCGTTAAACAACGTAAAATCTAAGTTTCAAAAATCCTCCTGAACAAACTAAAATAGATAGAGGGCTGTACTTTTTAGAATTAATTACCCAATGTATCTGATCCATAAACGTGTATAATAATAATTTCTATCCCAACTACTTTGCTCGTAATCGCACATGAAGCGAAATAATAGCATTAAACCACCGATAAACAACGTAAAATCTAAGTTTCAAAAATCCTCCTGAACAAACTAAAATAGATAGAGGGCTGTACTTTTTAGAATTAATTACCCAATGTATCTGACCCATAAACGTGTATAATAATAATTTGTATCCCAACTACTGTGCTCGTAATCGCACATGAAGCGAAATAATAGCATTAAACCACCGATAAACAACGTAAAATCTAAGTTTCAAAAATCCTCCTGAACAAACTAAAATAGATAGAGGGCTGTACTTTTTAGAATTAATTACCCAATGTATCTGACCCATAAACGTGTATAATAATAATTTGTATCCCAACTACTGTGCTCGTAATCGCACATGAAGCGAAATAATAGCATTAAACCACCGATAAACAACGTAAAATCTAAGTTTCAAAAATCCTCCTGAACAAACTAAAATAGATAGAGGGCTGTACTTTTTAGAATTAATTACCCAATGTATCTGACCCATAAACGTGTATAATAATAATTTGTATCCCAACTACTGTGCTCGTAATCGCACATGAAGCGAAATAATAGCATTAAACCACCGATAAACAACGTAAAATCTAAGTTTCAAAAATCCTCCTGAACAAACTAAAATAGATAGAGGGCTGTACTTTTTAGAATTAATTACCCAATGTATCTGACCCATAAACGTGTATAATAATAATTTGTATCCCAACTACTGTGCTCGTAATCGCACATGAAGCGAAATAATAGCATTAAACCACCGATAAACAACGTAAAATCTAAGTTTCAAAAATCCTCCTGAACAAACTAAAATAGATAGAGGGCTGTACTTTTTAGAATTAATTACCCAATGTATCTGACCCATAAACGTGTATAATAATAATTTGTATCCCAACTACTGTGCTCGTAATCGCACATGAAGCGAAATAATAGCATTAAACCACCGATAAACAACGTAAAATCTAAGTTTCAAAAATCCTCCTGAACAAACTAAAATAGATAGAGGGCTGTACTTTTTAGAATTAATTACCCAATGTATCTGACCCATAAACGTGTATAATAATAATTTGTATCCCAACTACTGTGCTCGTAATCGCACATGAAGCGAAATAATAGCATTAAACCACCGATAAACAACGTAAAATCTAAGTTTCAAAAATCCTCCTGAACAAACTAAAATAGATAGAGGGCTGTACTTTTTAGAATTAATTACCCAATGTATCTGACCCATAAACGTGTATAATAATAATTTGTATCCCAACTACTGTGCTCGTAATCGCACATGAAGCGAAATAATAGCATTAAACCACCGATAAACAACGTAAAATCTAAGTTTCAAAAATCCTCCTGAACAAACTAAAATAGATAGAGGGCTGTACTTTTTAGAATTAATTACCCAATGTATCTGACCCATAAACGTGTATAATAATAATTTGTATCCCAACTACTGTGCTCGTAATCGCACATGAAGCGAAATAATAGCATTAAACCACCGATAAACAACGTAAAATCTAAGTTTCAAAAATCCTCCTGAACAAACTAAAATAGATAGAGGGTTGTACTTTTTAGAATTAATTACCCAATGTATCTGACCCATAAACGTGTATAATAATAATTTGTATCCCAACTACTGTGCTCGTAATCGCACATGAAGCGAAATAATAGCATTAAACCACCGATAAACAACGTAAAATCTAAGTTTCAAAAATCCTCCTGAACAAACTAAAATAGATAGAGGGCTGTACTTTTTAGAATTAATTACCCAATGTATCTGACCCATAAACGTGTATAATAATAATTTGTATCCCAACTACTGTGCTCGTAATCGCACATGAAGCGAAATAATAGCATTAAACCACCGATAAACAACGTAAAATCTAAGTTTCAAAAATCCTCCTGAACAAACTAAAATAGATAGAGGGCTGTACTTTTTAGAATTAATTACCCAATGTATCTGGCCCATAAACGTGTATAATAATAATTTGAATCCCAACTACTGTGCTCGTAATCGCACATGAAGCGAAATAATAGCATTAAACCACTGATAAACAACGTAAAATCTAAGTTTCAAAAATCCTCCTGAACAAACTAAAATAGATAGAGGGCTGTACTTTTTAGAATTAATTACCCAATGTATCTGACCCATAAACGTGTATAATAATAATTTGTATCCCAACTACTGCGCTCGTAATCGCACATGAAGCGAAATAATAGCATTAAACCACCGATAAACAACGTAAAATCTAAGTTTCAAAAATCATCCTGAACAAACTAAAATAGATAGAGGGCTGTACTTTTTAGCACTAATTACCCAATGTATCTGACCCATAAACGTGTATAATAATAATTTGTATCCCAACTACTTTGCTCGTAATCGCACATGAAGCGAAATAATAGCATTAAACCACCGATAAACAACGTAAAATCTAAGTTTCAAAAATCCTCCTGAACAAACTAAAATAGATAGAGAGCTGTACTTTTTAGAATTAATTACCCAATGTATCTGACCCACAAACGTGTATAATAATAATTTGTATCCCAACTACTGTGCTCGTAATCGCACATGAAGCGAAATAATAGCATTAAACCACCGATAAACAACGTAAAATCTAAGTTTCAAAAATCCTCCTGAACAAACTAAAATAGATAGAGGGCTGTACTTTTTAGAATTAATTACCCAATGTATCTGACCCATAAACGTGTATAATAATAATTTGTATCCCAACTACTGTGCTCGTAATCGCACATGAAGCGAAATAATAGCATTAAACCACCGATAAACAACGTAAAATCTAAGTTTAAAAAATCCTCCTGAACAAACTAAAATAGATAGAGGGCTGTACTTTTTAGAATTAATTACCCAATGTATCTGACCCATAAACGTGTATAATAATAATTTGTATCCCAACTACTGTGCTCGTAATCGCACATGAAGCGAAATAATAGCATTAAACCACCGTAAAATCTAAGTTTCAAAAATCCTCCTGAACAAACTAAAATAGATAGAGGGCTGTACTTTTTAGAATTAATTACCCAATGTATCTGACCCATAAACGTGGATAATAATAATTTGTATCCCAACTACTGTGCTCGTAATCGCACATGAAGCGAAATAATAGCATTAAACCACCGATAAACAACGTAAAATCTAAGTTTCAAAAATCCTCCTGAACAAACTAAAATAGATAGAGGGCTGTACTTTTTAGAATTAATTACCCAATGTGTCTGACTCATAAACGTGTATAATAATAATTTGTATCCCAACTACTGCGCTCGTAATCGCACATGAAGCGAAATAATAGCATTAAACCACCGATAAACAACGTAAAATCTAAGTTTCAAAAATCCTCCTGAACAAACTAAAATAGATAGAGGGCTGTACTTTTTAGAATTAATTACCCAATGTATCTGACCCATAAACGTGTATAATAATAATTTGTATCCCAACTACTTTGCTCGTAATCGCACATGAAGCGAAATAATAGCATTAAACCACCGATAAACAACGTAAAATCTAAGTTTCAAAAATCCTCCTGAACAAACTAAAATAGTTAGAGGGCTGTACTTTTTAGAATTAATTACCCAATGTATCTGACCCATAAACGTGTATAATAATAATTTGTATCCCAACTACTGTGCTCGTAATCGCACATGAAGCGAAATAATAGCATTAAACCACCGATAAACAACGTAAAATCTAAGTTTCAAAAATCCTCCTGAACAAACTAAAATAGATAGAGGGCTGTACTTTTTAGAATTAATTACCCAATGTATCTGACCCATAAACGTGTATAATAATAATTTGTATCCCAACTACTGTGCTCGTAATCGCACATGAAGCGAAATAATAGCATTAAACCACCGATAAACAACGTAAAATCTAAGTTTCAAAAATCCTCCTGAACAAACTAAAATAGATAGAGGGCTGTACTTTTTAGAATTAATTACCCCATGTATCTGATCCATAAAAGTGTATAATAATAATTTGTATCCCAACTACTCTGCTCGTAATCGCACATGAAGCGAAATAATAGCATTAAACCACCGATAAGCAACGTAAAATCTAAGTTTCAAAAATCCTCCTGAACAAACTAAAATAGATAGAGGGCTGTACTTTTTAGAAGTAATTACCCAATGTATCTGACCCATAAACGTGTATAATAATAATTTGTATCCCAACTACTTTGCTCGTAATCGCACATGAAGCGAAATAATAGCATTAAACCACCGATAAACAACGTAAAATCTAAGTTTCAAAAATCCTCCTGAACAAACTAAAATAGTTAGAGGGCTGTACTTTTTAGAATTAATTACCCAATGTATCTGACCCATAAACGTGTATAATAATAATTTGTATCCCAACTACTGTGCTCGTAATCGCACATGAAGCGAAATAATAGCATTAAACCACCGATAAACAACGTAAAATCTAAGTTTCAAAAATCCTCCTGAACAAACTAAAATAGATAGAGGGCTGTACTTTTTAGAATTAATTACCCAATGTATCTGACCCATAAACGTGTATAATAATAATTTGTATCCCAACTACTTTGCTCGTAATCGCACATGAAGCGAAATAATAGCATTAAACCACCGATAAACAACGTAAAATCTAAGTTTCAAAAATCCTCCTGAACAAACTAAAATAGATAGAGGGCTGTACTTTTTAGAATTAATTACCCAATGTATCTGACCCATAAACGTGTATAATAATAATTTGTATCCCAACTACTTTGCTCGTAATCGCACATGAAGCGAAATAATAGCATTAAACCACCGATAAACAACGTAAAATCTAAGTTTCAAAAATCCTCCTGAACAAACTAAAATAGATAGAGGGCTGTACTTTTTAGAATTAATTACCCAATGTATCTGACCCATAAACGTGTATAATAATAATTTGTATCCCAACTACTGTGCTCGTAATCGCACATGAAGCGAAATAATAGCATTAAACCACCGATAAACAACGTAAAATCTAAGTTTCAAAAATCCTCCTGAACAAACTAAAATAGATAGAGGGTTGTACTTTTTAGAATTAATTACCCAATGTATCTGACCCATAAACGTGTATAATAATAATTTGTATCCCAACTACTGTGCTCGTAATCGCACATGAAGCGAAATAATAGCATTAAACCACCGTAAAATCTAAGTTTCAAAAATCCTCCTGAACAAACTAAAATAGATAGAGGGCTGTACTTTTTAGAATTAATTACCCAATGTATCTGACCCATAAACGTGTATAATAATAATTTGTATCCCAACTACTGTGCTCGTAATCGCACATGAAGCGAAATAATAGCATTAAACCACCGATAAACAACGTAAAATCTAAGTTTCAAAAATCCTCCTGAACAAACTAAAATAGATAGAGGGCTGTACTTTTTAGAATTAATTACCCAATGTATCTGACCCATAAACGTGTATAATAATAATTTGTATCCCAACTACTGCGCTTGTAATCGCACATGAAGCGAAATAATAGCATTAAACCACCGATAAACAACGTAAAATCTAAGTTTCAAAAATCATCCTGAACAAACTAAAATAGATAGAGGGCTGTACTTTTTAGAATTAATTACCCAATGTATCTGACCCATAAACGTGTATAATAATAATTTGTATCCCAACTACTGTGCTCGTAATCGCACATGAAGCGAAATAATAGCATTAAACCACCGATAAACAACGTAAAATCTAAGTTTCAAAAATCCTCCTGAACAAACTAAAATAGATAGAGGGCTGTACTTTTTAGAATTAATTACCCAATGTGTCTGACTCATAAACGTGTATAATAATAATTTGTATCCCAACTACTGCGCTCGTAATCGCACATGAAGCGAAATAATAGCATTAAACCACCGATAAACAACGTAAAATCTAAGTTTCAAAAATCCTCCTGAACAAACTAAAATAGATAGAGGGCTGTACTTTTTAGAATTAATTACCCAATGTATCTGACCCATAAACGTGTATAATAATAATTTGTATCCCAACTACTTTGCTCGTAATCGCACATGAAGCGAAATAATAGCATTAAACCACCGATAAACAACGTAAAATCTAAGTTTCAAAAATCCTCCTGAACAAACTAAAATAGTTAGAGGGCTGTACTTTTTAGAATTAATTACCCAATGTATCTGACCCATAAACGTGTATAATAATAATTTGTATCCCAACTACTGTGCTCGTAATCGCACATGAAGCGAAATAATAGCATTAAACCACCGATAAACAACGTAAAATCTAAGTTTCAAAAATCCTCCTGAACAAACTAAAATAGATAGAGGGCTGTACTTTTTAGAATTAATTACCCAATGTATCTGACCCATAAACGTGTATAATAATAATTTGTATCCCAACTACTGTGCTCGTAATCGCACATGAAGCGAAATAATAGCATTAAACCACCGATAAACAACGTAAAATCTAAGTTTCAAAAATCCTCCTGAACAAACTAAAATAGATAGAGGGCTGTACTTTTTAGAATTAATTACCCCATGTATCTGATCCATAAAAGTGTATAATAATAATTTGTATCCCAACTACTCTGCTCGTAATCGCACATGAAGCGAAATAATAGCATTAAACCACCGATAAGCAACGTAAAATCTAAGTTTCAAAAATCCTCCTGAACAAACTAAAATAGATAGAGGGCTGTACTTTTTAGAAGTAATTACCCAATGTATCTGACCCATAAACGTGTATAATAATAATTTGTATCCCAACTACTTTGCTCGTAATCGCACATGAAGCGAAATAATAGCATTAAACCACCGATAAACAACGTAAAATCTAAGTTTCAAAAATCCTCCTGAACAAACTAAAATAGTTAGAGGGCTGTACTTTTTAGAATTAATTACCCAATGTATCTGACCCATAAACGTGTATAATAATAATTTGTATCCCAACTACTGTGCTCGTAATCGCACATGAAGCGAAATAATAGCATTAAACCACCGATAAACAACGTAAAATCTAAGTTTCAAAAATCCTCCTGAACAAACTAAAATAGATAGAGGGCTGTACTTTTTAGAATTAATTACCCAATGTATCTGACCCATAAACGTGTATAATAATAATTTGTATCCCAACTACTTTGCTCGTAATCGCACATGAAGCGAAATAATAGCATTAAACCACCGATAAACAACGTAAAATCTAAGTTTCAAAAATCCTCCTGAACAAACTAAAATAGATAGAGGGCTGTACTTTTTAGAATTAATTACCCAATGTATCTGACCCATAAACGTGTATAATAATAATTTGTATCCCAACTACTTTGCTCGTAATCGCACATGAAGCGAAATAATAGCATTAAACCACCGATAAACAACGTAAAATCTAAGTTTCAAAAATCCTCCTGAACAAACTAAAATAGATAGAGGGCTGTACTTTTTAGAATTAATTACCCAATGTATCTGACCCATAAACGTGTATAATAATAATTTGTATCCCAACTACTGTGCTCGTAATCGCACATGAAGCGAAATAATAGCATTAAACCACCGATAAACAACGTAAAATCTAAGTTTCAAAAATCCTCCTGAACAAACTAAAATAGATAGAGGGTTGTACTTTTTAGAATTAATTACCCAATGTATCTGACCCATAAACGTGTATAATAATAATTTGTATCCCAACTACTGTGCTCGTAATCGCACATGAAGCGAAATAATAGCATTAAACCACCGTAAAATCTAAGTTTCAAAAATCCTCCTGAACAAACTAAAATAGATAGAGGGCTGTACTTTTTAGAATTAATTACCCAATGTATCTGACCCATAAACGTGTATAATAATAATTTGTATCCCAACTACTGTGCTCGTAATCGCACATGAAGCGAAATAATAGCATTAAACCACCGATAAACAACGTAAAATCTAAGTTTCAAAAATCCTCCTGAACAAACTAAAATAGATAGAGGGCTGTACTTTTTAGAATTAATTACCCAATGTATCTGACCCATAAACGTGTATAATAATAATTTGTATCCCAACTACTGCGCTTGTAATCGCACATGAAGCGAAATAATAGCATTAAACCACCGATAAACAACGTAAAATCTAAGTTTCAAAAATCATCCTGAACAAACTAAAATAGATAGAGGGCTGTACTTTTTAGAATTAATTACCCAATGTATCTGACCCATAAACGTGTATAATAATAATTTGTATCCCAACTACTTTGCTCGTAATCGCACATGAAGCGAAATAATAGCATTAAACCACCGATAAACAACGTAAAATCTAAGTTTCAAAAATCCTCCTGAACAAACTAAAATAGATAGAGGGCTGTACTTTTTAGAAGTAATTACCCAATGTATCTGGCCCATAAACGTGTATAATAATAATTTGAATCCCAACTACTGTGCTCGTAATCGCACATGAAGCGAAATAATAGCATTAAACCACTGATAAACAACGTAAAATCTAAGTTTCAAAAATCCTCCTGAACAAACTAAAATAGATAGAGGGCTGTACTTTTTAGAATTAATTACCCAATGTATCTGACCCATAAACGTGTATAATAATAATTTGTATCCCAACTACTGCGCTCGTAATCGCACATGAAGCGAAATAATAGCATTAAACCACCGATAAACAACGTAAAATCTAAGTTTCAAAAATCATCCTGAACAAACTAAAATAGATAGAGGGCTGTACTTTTTAGCACTAATTACCCAATGTATCTGACCCATAAACGTGTATAATAATAATTTGTATCCCAACTACTTTGCTCGTAATCGCACATGAAGCGAAATAATAGCATTAAACCACCGATAAACAACGTAAAATCTAAGTTTCAAAAATCCTCCTGAACAAACTAAAATAGATAGAGAGCTGTACTTTTTAGAATTAATTACCCAATGTATCTGACCCACAAACGTGTATAATAATAATTTGTATCCCAACTACTGTGCTCGTAATCGCACATGAAGCGAAATAATAGCATTAAACCACCGATAAACAACGTAAAATCTAAGTTTCAAAAATCCTCCTGAACAAACTAAAATAGATAGAGGGCTGTACTTTTTAGAATTAATTACCCAATGTATCTGACCCATAAACGTGTATAATAATAATTTGTATCCCAACTACTGTGCTCGTAATCGCACATGAAGCGAAATAATAGCATTAAACCACCGATAAGCAACGTAAAATCTAAGTTTCAAAAATCCTCCTGAACAAACTAAAATAGATAGAGGGCTGTACTTTTTAGAAGTAATTACCCAATGTATCTGACCCATAAACGTGTATAATAATAATTTGTATCCCAACTACTTTGCTCGTAATCGCACATGAAGCGAAATAATAGCATTAAACCACCGATAAACAACGTAAAATCTAAGTTTCAAAAATCCTCCTGAACAAACTAAAATAGTTAGAGGGCTGTACTTTTTAGAATTAATTACCCAATGTATCTGACCCATAAACGTGTATAATAATAATTTGTATCCCAACTACTGTGCTCGTAATCGCACATGAAGCGAAATAATAGCATTAAACCACCGATAAACAACGTAAAATCTAAGTTTCAAAAATCCTCCTGAACAAACTAAAATAGATAGAGGGCTGTACTTTTTAGAATTAATTACCCAATGTATCTGACCCATAAACGTGTATAATAATAATTTGTATCCCAACTACTTTGCTCGTAACCGCACATGAAGCGAAATAATAGCATTAAACCACCGATAAACAACGTAAAATCTAAGTTTCAAAAATCCTCCAGAACAAACTAAAATAGATAGAGGGCTGTACTTTTTAGAAGTAATTACCCAATGTATCTGATCTATAAACGTGTATAATAATAATTTGTATCCCAACTACTTTGCTCGTAATCGCACATGAAGCGAAATAATAGCATTAAACCACCGATAAACAACGTAAAATCTAAGTTTCAAAAATCCTCCAGAACAAACTAAAATAGATAGAGGGCTGTACTTTTTAGAAGTAATTACCCAATGTATCTGATCTATAAACGTGTATAATAATAATTTGTATCCCAACTACTTTGCTCGTAATCGCACATGAAGCGAAATAATAGCATTAAACCACCGATAAACAACGTAAAATCTAAGTTTCAAAAATCCTCCAGAACAAACTAAAATAGATAGAGGGCTGTACTTTTTAGAAGTAATTACCCAATGTATCTGATCTATAAACGTGTATAATAATAATTTGTATCCCAACTACTTTGCTCGTAATCGCACATGAAGCGAAATAATAGCATTAAACCACCGATAAACAACGTAAAATCTAAGTTTCAAAAATCCTCCAGAACAAACTAAAATAGATAGAGGGCTGTACTTTTTAGAAGTAATTACCCAATGTATCTGATCTATAAACGTGTATAATAATAATTTGTATCCCAACTACTTTGCTCGTAATCGCACATGAAGCGAAATAATAGCATTAATAATCGTTTTAATTTTGAGTAAAAGTTATGTGAATGTTTTTGGTGCTCTGCGAATTTTTCGTATGATCAAAAGTGCTCCCTGACTTCAAAAAGGTTAAGAACCACTGCCTTAATGCAACACCCTGTATAAATGAAGATAATTTTACGTTCTTTCTCAAACGATTTCTTAACTATCGACCGCCGGCATACTAATAACTCACCCTGTATAATCCCCATCTTGATACACGCCAATGATTATAATGACACTAGCGTTGTATAATGATGACAGTTCGTTCAAATAATGACTACATTATTTGAACGAACTGTCATCGTTATACAACGCTATTTTAAGTCTTCTACCCCACAAAATTTTCGACATACTTTAAAGGTGTACGACGCGAACGGTTGCCAATTTTTGCCAGTAACCAGTGCGGAGATCGACGACCTGATCCTGACAACACTAATGCCGTTCGAAGAATCTTGGAATACGTCAATCATACACGAACACGATATGAACATAAATCCGCTGGAGGAAGTGTTACAAGAGTATATGGAGATAATAGCAGGTAGTGTCCTACCAGAAGACAGAGCAATCAACGCCAAATCGACCATAAAAATCGTCTACACGCCTTTGCATGGCATCGGCTACAAGTATTTTCAGAAGGCAATGGATCTAGTAGGTTTCAACAAGAAATACGATGTTGTCGCCGAGCAAAAAGATCCAAACCCGGACTTCCCAACCGTTCCGTAAGTATCGTTCGATATCCAAGTTGGTATTTTTTAACGAACAGAGATTTTAGAGTGCCCAGCCCTGAGGAGGATGTGCTAGAGTTGGCCTTGAACAAAGCTGAAGAAGTCAATGCCACGTTGATATTGGTGAATGATGCAGGAGCTGACAGATTGGCTTGCGCAGAAAAGAACGTTGAGTATGTATTATGGAAATAGATGCTTGGGGATGTAGTTTTTTTCTTTTTTCAGGACTGGTGAATGGAAAGTTTTTACAGGAAATGAGTTGGGAGCCGTCATGGGTTGGTGGGCGTTTGAGTGTTACCTTAGAAATCCTCAAAACGTGCCCCTGGAGAACGTGTACATGATTTCGACGAATCTCAGCTCGAAGATTTTGCAGACCATGGCTAAGTTCGAAGGATTTAATTACATTGAAACGCTATCTGGGTTTAAATGGATAGGTAACTTTTGTACTTAGGGTCGCCAACATGGTCATTGTGACCCGGATTTTCCTTTGACAGAAAAGGAATTTGTAATCCTGTGTCCTGCCTCGATGATCATAGACTGAGACAAATCCAATATCAAACAAAAATGGCTCCCAAAAAGGCGGGTATTATTTAAAAATAGGAAATTTGCTTGTCAGAAATAAACGTTCAATAATGATACATTAATTAACAAAATATGTTTTGAACTTTTCGTTGATTATTTTGATATGTATATCGTTCAGATGATAAGAAATGTCCCAACAATATGTTTGAGTTTGTCCAAGGCAGTTCACGGAAAGGTATCATACCGGTCTGTCGTAAAATAGTATTTTTTAAATCATGCAGATAACGACAGCGATACTTTTATTTGAAAATTTTATTATTACTTGGACTATATATTTACAAAGACTGAGAGATATAGTTATCATTTTTGACCAGAGATCCAATTATTATGGGGGTCTATACAAAACGCCAATATTGTCGGAATAAAATGAAAATTTAAGATTAGTTAGGGAATGTGTAGATAATTACTTCAAGTAAAAATACATAATCCCTTTAAGAAAATCTTCTCAGTACATCAAAATTATGATCGGTTTGGGTGGTAATATTGGCATTTTGTCTCATGTTGGTTGCCCGTAAAAAAATCGACAATAAGAGGCAGAAACGAAAAGAGGGAAAACTAGTAGACATTAATTCAAATAAATTAATTTACTTAGTAATTAGTATCTAGATTTCATCGTTTTCTACACTACCTATATCCAAATTTGACACCAAAGCGTTCCTAAAAAGTATGTGCCGAAGCAGCACATTTTTTGTGGCGGCTGTTATTAGTTCAAACTTATTACTAACATAATATAATTATTTTCCTCCGGGTCAGCATAGGCACAATGTTGGCAACCCTATTTGTACTGTCTTTTTTGCGGTAGTGCAAAAAAGTTAAAAAAAAAGTTGGAATTAATACAACAAAGTAAAAAGTTCCAAATGTAACAAAAATTTGAAGCGTTTATTTGACTAGGCAAATGCAAATCATTTCATTTTTCTATGCCGTTCGTAGGTAACAAGATATACGACCTCCAGATGGAAGGAGACAAGAAGACGATTTTCGCTTTCGAAGAGAGCTTTGGATTTCTCTGCAACGACACCATCCGCGATAAAGATGGCATACAGGCGGCCGTACAATTCGCAACAATGACCGCTTATCTGAAGTCGATTAAGCTGACGATCAACGACCAGCTAGATTTAATTTACGACAAATACGGCTATCATCTAACTATCAACTCCTCCTATCTATATGGCGAAAACAACAACGTCGACAAGATTTTCGAAAGGCTAAGACAGTATTACGAGAAAAAAGTAAGCGTTTAACTTTATTTTTTGTTCAATTATGCCACTAAAATGGACAGGTTTTAATTTGGATACAAGTGCTGAAAGTAGTAGTTCTTAACCTCACTCCCAACTGGTTGTCATAGAAACGTATTTACTGATACAAAACTTTGCACAAACGATGAACGTCATAGTAAACAATTTGACACAGGAAATTTTGTATAATTTATGTCTATAACATTTTTTGGTAAAAATAATAGTTTAGCTGCAGGAGCAAATTCTATTTGATCGAAATCGTGTCTGCATTAATAGTAGGTAGCCAGGATATTTTGAAACTTTTGACAGTATTCAGAACGTCAGCGGTTGCGAAACGTCAATTCAACACGCAAATGCATGGAGAATGCGATGAGGAGGAGAAACACGCGCGCACGTGCGCTATATGAAACAATATTGAAACAGCTTGGTGTTTCCATGGTGTTTACAAAGCCAATGTGTATTTTTTATAAGTTTTGTCTATGACATTTTTTGATAGAATTAATAGTTTAGCTGTATGATCATATTCTATTTTATCGAGATTGTGTCTGCATTAATATAGGATTTGCCAGATATTTTTATTCTAATGACAGTAGGTAGTGGTCAAAGGCTGCTTTTTGACAATACCTACTGTCAATATCTGTCAAATCCTGGCTAATTCGTTTTATTTTAATGCAAACACGATCGATCTCGATCAAATAGAATCTCGTGCAGCTAAACTATTAATTTTATATATTGTATGATAAAGTCATGTGCCTGGCCACATCAGATTTTTTAGCAGCGTATTATTCAACATTTTCTTCTCATGCACTTTAATTTGATTTTCAGCAAGACTGTAAATGCAAGAGAGTCGGATATGGCGAAACTGCGGTAAGTTATATTAGGTGTGAATGTCATTACTTTATTCTAACCTCACTTTTCTAGCCACCATGTTGTTGCAATCCGTATGTAAGTACCAAACCACCCCAGGTAAGTTTGTTAGTTATTAGTTAATATTTATTACAATGCCTTTAAGGCTCCCGTCACAAGACTTAAATGGCGCTACTATAAACAATTCTGTTTTTATTTCGTATTTATTACATTTGACGTATGGTATAACCTAAAAAAATTAATGTATTCCTTTCTATTTGCACAAATATTCAAACTGGACGGTGTTTGAGTTTTCTAGTCGATGATATAGTACTTTCGCAATAGTCGCTTGTGTAAACATGGTTGCCAACTCATTACAAACACGCACTACAATACTCCAGAGTGCAAGTCTAGAGAAGTTCAGAAGAAAATAATGTGTGCTCTTACAGTTAACATTTTTCAGTTCCCCAAATCTATAGCGAATGGAAAGTATGAAATCAGGCACGTCATCGACACGACATTGGGTTTCGATGACGACGAACCCGATCGAAAATCGCTATTGCCGGCAGAGCCCTTTTATCAGATGATAACTTTTGAGTTTGTTAACGGACTAGTCGCAACGTTGCGTTCGAACGACGCGCAAAAGAAACTGAAGTATTGCGCCGAAGTGGTAACGGAACCAGGAGATTTCAGGTGAGATTGTCTTTAATTATTTCTCGTGATGAACTGTAAGGTAAACGTCCCAAATCCCAGACACACTGTCCTAAAAGCTTGACTGATCTTGATAATTGAGTGTTATGCTAAAAGATGATTTTTTCCTTATATTACTTTTCAAAAAAAATAAGCTTTATTTCTATTAAAAACCAAAAATTAAAATTGAATATTATTCACGTCTTATCACGTGATTGAAAACGCTCTGCAATTGGCTCAGTCTCCAGTGACGTCATTCGTTAGTACGCTTATGAATCTCCTGTTTGAATTTACTACGTTAATTTACAAACAATAGATAACAACTTTGTTAAAGCGGTTAGTGGTAATTTACCGAAGGTTAACGCCTTGATGGCGGGATTCTTCTTTAATCATAAGCCTTATTTTTACGCTCCGGAACTAAGCAACGTGTAAAAAGTGCAATGTAAGCATAACTTTGTAGGTTAGGTTAGACCTAACCTTAAACTGTCAGATTATACCTGGATCGAAAATACGATGGATAACTTATTCTAGTCAGTTTTACTTATGTCGGAGTAATCTTCACAACAAAAAACACTTGTATTGGCCGCTATTTATTTCATTTGGATTTCTACGAGCCAGTCTCAACCACTTTCTTCGCAGTTTCAAATCTTGCGGAACAGCTACAAATAGTTTATCCGGAGTTTTTATTGACCTATTTCTGCATTGTGAATATATACACCATTTATAAGCAATTTTTAAGTAGAAATTGTGAAAAGAACACATCATACAACACAATTCACCTATCGTTTTGGCGGGACTTTTTGTGATTCAATTTGTAACGCTGATTTTTATGAAATATTGAAGAAATAATTACGAAAAATAATGCATTTGCAAAGTAGAGTGAAGGAATAAACACACTAAGATGGTTTCTAATAATAGTCAAATACCCTATTATTACACTAGCAGCAGATAGTAGCGATTTTGGAGATAATAGTTGAACTCATGTTTCATTAAACTCTTGTTTCATTAAAAATGGTAAAACATAAATTACAAAAATAACAAAATTTCCTTAACCTGTCTAAATTTGGGGCGTTAGTTACTACTTACGATAGCCACTAATTAAAATGTATGGAAATTATTTTTAGTGATCGTGAAGACATTGAGCAACTCCTCATTGAAATACATCACAGAATCATCCACGAGTTTATAGAACCGAAGAAGAATGGGTTAAAACTACCGCCGAAACCGAAAGTTTCACCCACAAATAAATGATTTCATCAGTTAACTTATTTTTATTTTGTGTCTCAACACGTGCGCAAATACAATATGTGATGTCTTGCGGATACAATAAACAACAAAAACAACATCTACAACTACATATATATAGGTATATATTATAAGAAGGAACTCTGTTCTCTGTTGGTCTATAAAAAAATAAAATGTAAGTACAGCTTAACGGCTATGTGAATACTGGTGTGTACAATGGTCTAGTTTATTGACAATAGTTTAAGCACAATAAATAACAATTTATTTAGTTTTTGTTTAGGCGGCACATTATGTTGCTGGTGGTTTCAAATCGTTCTTCTCTGGTTCTAGGAATTCCTCTACCATTTTCTCCACCATATCTTTCAACAGTTCTTCAATCTCCACGCGATTCCTGTAACCACGGAAGTGAGTATGGAAATAGACCACAATCTCAACAAATTTTATGGTATAAATACTAACCCTTGTCCAGGTTTAGCAACCATTTCAGTATAATACTTAATCTTTGGTTCTGTACCGCTTGTCCTTAACGTAGCAACCAATCCATTTTCAAACTCAAACGTTATCATTTGAGAGTCCTTTTGTCTGGGCAGAACAGCTTTTTTGTCTTCTCTAGAATCATCGTAACCCGTGGTTAAATCCCTTACATGCGCAATATTGTATTTTCCATCAGCAATAGATTGCGGATACTAAAAAAATACAAACGTAACTTGCTTGTTTTTGTATATACCCTAGTCGAATCCATGGAGGCAGATGGAGACGCTATACGTATGTCTTTTGCAGCGAGAAAAATACTCACTCGCTTAGTCGCTAAACTAAAGATACCACATTGTAGCGGACAAAATTTACTACCAAAATGATTCCCGAATCTGAAATGATAGGCTCCCGAATCCTTTTGATGGTAATTTTTGACTGCTTCAGTGTGGTATTTTTAGTTATGCGATTAAGTGAAAAACGAACATCAAAGGATAAGTTTAATATTAGGTATCCGGGATATTGTGTTCATTAGCAGACTTATTAAAAATTTGATTATAAACAGCCGTAAAAGAAAATTATTTGTTTGTGTATTTTATTAGATAAGTCAACATTAATTGTAAATAAAGTGTATTTTTGTAAGAAAAAGTACACACTGCTCAAAAAAATTAGGGAAACACGTTTTTTGAAACATGTAACTTTTTAAACAATAGTTTTAGGCAAATCAAATTTGGTATGCTTCATGGGCATACACTTAACTAAAGAAAATTACATAAACAATGTTACAACTCTTACTTACTTCTAAGTTACCCTTAAAATTGTAAATTAATACCGCAAAACCAAATGGAAAAAAATGTCAAGTATTCTTTGAATTGACGTATGAAAGCCTACTAAAGATGACAAATGAACTCAGTTGTGAATTTACGTTGATTAGAAGCGTCATTAGAAGTAAAGTGAGGCATCTTCGGTCATGAAATGGCCGACGTTAAGTCCTGACCTGAATCCTACTGAACACGTGTGGGATCAGCTAGACCAGCGTGTTCGCAAGGGCCCTAAGGAACCTGAGGAATGGGACAGTCGTCATTTTCAAGCGTAACTCAAAAGTAACTAAAAGTTTTAACATTGTTTTTGTAATATTCCCCCATTTTTTCTACAATTAGGTAGCGAATAAATAGAATTATTATCATTACCAAGGGAAGTCGCTCAGGATAACGGTAACAGCAACCCTACAATCCAATATAATAAGCAATAATTACTAATCATTTCTTCAGATTCTCTAATAAAAAACCACTTTTGGGGAACACAGTACCATTCTTAATACAACAAAAACCTACCAAGGTATCTCTGTTATAGTTCCTCAACCTGTCAAAGATCTTCGAGATCACATCCTGGTCGTAACACAAATAATAAGAAACCAGCGTAATGTGATATCCGTACTTCTGGTAGAGCTGCTCCAACTGTTCGCTGATGGTCACATTTTTCGACTTTAGATAAGCAGCCATCGTTGCTAAATGGGCTGCCGCAGATATGCCATCTTTATCCAGTACGCCCTCGCCCCACATAAAACCAATGGCCTCTTCATAAGCGAAAATCGTCTTCTGCCCAGCCTTTTTCAACGACCACGCCTTATTCCCCATCCATTTGAAACCGGTTAGGGTCTCGAGGAAGTTGAACCCTTCTTGGATCGACATCGTTCGCAAAAATTTCGAACTAACCGTACTCGCGATCATGTAGATATCTCGCAATTTTGTCGTGTTCGCTGGATTGGCTTTGTAGCATTCTAGAGACCACCAGCCTAACAGAGCGCCCAATTCGTTACCATTAAAGATTTTCCACTCTCCAGTCCTAAAATGATGTTATATGTATGTTTAGAAGGTTGTTGTTGTGTTTTTTATGGATATCCTCACTTTTGATCTTTTTCGGCACACGCTAACCTATCAGCGTCTGGGTCGTTCGCTAATATGATGGTAAGGTTGTGCTTGTTTGCCGTTTCTATCGAAAGATCCAAAGCGTTTTTGCCTTCCTCGGGATTTGGTAGCCTGTCATCACACAAAGAACCATCAGTCTTAAGACCCGACAGCAAAATTACTAACTCCATCTGTTGTTTAGTCAAATTACATTTTTTAGATAGGTAATTATGAATAGAAGAATGTTTTGTTCGAAATAATTTCGTTCACTTATTTTTTAAGATAAATTATAATTCATTGCAGTGAGAGATACTAAAGATCTTAAAAAGTTTGGGTTGCCTTTGCTTACTTGGCCGCAACCTCTGGTAGCCAGGTGTAAACTGTTATCAGTCAAAACCTGCATTTATTGCAGTGAAATGTAAATGAATACGTAAAACTTGAAAGGACGCGACATTGTGAGTAAGTGAGGCAAATGCATTTGGTATGCAACACGCAGTGACGTGGGCTAGTCATCTCTTTCTATATCATACGGTGCTATGGCCCTATGCGATTTGACGGTTTGACATTTTTATTTGAGATACTGTTATTAATTTAAAAGACACACTACTGCGTTCTGGTATCTATCTACGGTAGTCAGACAGTGACACATACCCCACATCATCGCTCTGTCTCTTTTGCTTGCGCCTGCCTCAATTCTCGCCAGCTAATGTAAAGCTCGCGTTCCCCTTTTCAGATAGATTAGAGTTGACTGATTTATTGTAAACATTTGATAAAATATTTGTCCAATCTTCTAGCAATGCAAAAAATTACTTTATACAAAGTGGGCAAAAAAAACGGCACACATTTTTAATAACTCGTATTTCTAATAATATTTAGTCAATTCAAATAATTCTTTTATAAACGAATTGCTTGTAGTATGAAGATTGAAACATACCATATTCGCAATATTAGAACGTGTGACTACGACGTTTTTTGCTGTTTTTACTCAAATAAGAAGTGGAATTGCGAATATGGTATGTTTTCAATCCTCACAACATATGCAATTAGATTTTCAAAGAAATGCTTGCTTGAATTTACTTAAAATCTTTGGAAATATGAGTAACTGAACATTTGAACCGCTTTTTCTGGCCCACAGTGTGTATATAAATTTCCACGGCCTCTGTAGCTCAACTGGGAGAGCTGTCAACCGGAAATTGGCTCAAATCCTGGTTCAAATCCAGACAGAGTTGCGTTTTTTCCAAAAATTATCCTCACCTGAGTTAATTATCATTCGCTTCTTTAGTTGATTTATTTATACACTGTGGGCAAAAAAAAACGGTACAAATGTTCAATTACTTCTATTTCCAAAGATTTTAAGTAAATGCCGATTTTTAATTATTAAAATACAGATTTTTTGAATTATGACGTCATCGACGGTAGATCTTAATTGTGTAAAGAGCAGCGGAAACATTTTATGAGGTTGCACAAGAAAATTCTCAAGCAAAAGACATAAAAAATTTAGTTTAGGGAAACTGTATTGAATACGAAATAGCGTTGTGCGCAGAATTAATTGCATTGAAAACGGGCCTAATAAAACATTTAAATTTTCTATCGCATAAAGGTTTGCAAAAAAATGGGGCAAAAATGTAAAATACGGGATTTTAGTAAATTTTACAAATTCGAACCCTAGAACCGCAGAATAACGCAATAATCTGACGAAGTATGCAAATTTCGAGCTCAGATTCGTATTCAGCGCAAATAAATCAATTCGCCTTCCATAAACAAATAAGTTATCAACTGTCTTTTCTCGATATTTTTTATCTAAAACCATACTATTGTAAATTGCCTTTAAAACAAGTAACAGATATATCAATATCAGTTCAAAAACTATGGGATCTAGTGCTCAGTATTTATTATTTTAATGCACAAGTTATTCGTTTTAGGGCACATTATGAATAAAATATTGCTCATTATAACTATTTTTATGTAGCATATTCATATTCATTGAATGCTCAATATGTATTATTTTAATGTTCAATGCAGAAACATATCCTTCTATTCATAATTATCTATAAAAAAGTATTTTCATTAAAAAACCGATGGACGTTGTAATCTCGCAATCGCCTCTCCTGCTGTTTATTAACCTACTTGACAGTTGGAAAATCCGGATCTGGATCTTTCTGCTGTTCAACGGGAACGATCTTAAGCCCAATGGCGTCCATAACATCCTGGACATACGAATAACCCACACCGTGCATTGGCGTATACACAAAAGACAGATTCGATTTCGAATTGACGTCTCTATGCTCTTTTAAAATACTATTCGAAACCATCGAAATATAATCCGCCAATATATCCGACAATGGATCGATCTTCTTCTCGTGCGATTCGACAATCGACGTGTCCCAAGAACTCTCGAGCGGTTCTAAATTCTCCAAGATTTTAGTTTGGATATTGCTGTCGACTGGCGACACAATTTGACATCCGTTTGCGCAGTATACCTAAAACGGGAATATGTAGAGGGGTCGAGTTAATAACTAAGCGATGATTCGATTAAATACCTTATATCCGTTGTCTTCTTTCGGATTGTGAGAAGCCGTTACCATAACACCCATTATGCAGTTGTATTTAGCTACGGTGAAGGGTACAAATGGTGTGGGTACTATCTTACTAAATAAACGGACCGGGTATCCTTTGTTTAAGAAAATTGTTGCTGTTAATTCTGCAAACCTAAAATAACGCATTTTTTATTTACTTTGTTTAACTATAGAAGACCAAACATTAATAGGAATATTTTTAATTCACGCAAAACCATTAAAAAATGTACCAATCAGACATTAATGCTTCACTACAATTAATCTTCCGAATACAACGTAAATCAAAACTCTTGAACGACTGGACTATGATCTGAGTTTGTAACGCGAATGTAGTAATTAAAAATGATAGAAATCAATGAAAAAATTAAAATAACTTCTGGAATACGGTAGAGCATTTATTTTAAAATTTTGACGCTAAAGTAGGTTTTCTTTGCATTAAAAGTACGTTTTATCTAAAAAAAAAAAAAAAATAACAACCTACTATCGGTTGCAAAAGTATCGAGCCCTGTGTTTGAAGAATCGTAACTCTGAAACGACTGAACCAAAAAAATTGAAATAAAGTGTGTTATTCTCCTGAATCCATTTCTACATAACAGGAGGGACCGTACTTAGGATTAAAAGATCAAAACAAACATGGTATTTGTCAATTTGAGCAACGCTGAAGTGAAAAACTAAAAGTTTTGGGATCTGAAGCTTTTTAATGAAAGAATAGATTGCAGCAACGACATGTAAACATGTTTTGTTATTGTTTTTAACGCACTTTAAATCAATAGCCGCAACCAAAAAATCAGATAGTTGCGGTAGCAGTAAACAAATAAAACTTCAAAACAAAATATTTTTCTGATACCACAATGATACCACAAATATAGAGAAAAAATAGTATGATAGAGTCGTGTTCAAAGTCAATTTCTATTCAGGTTGCATTTAGAGTGTCTTCGATTTATATAATTGTTACAAATTTCGTAATATCTACTATCGAAGCGAGACATGGCAGTTAGGGCCATTCTCTCGTGCGTCATTTCCCAAATAGATTAGATAAGATCTCCTTTTCAAGGATCTGAATACAAACCGAAAATTATCTATCGTCTCTTGTTTTCGCGTTAATTATAGACAAAAGTTTTATTTTTTTTGTACACTTTGACATATCGCATTCAAACTTGAGACATTTACTTATCTAAAGAAACTGATTTTATACATATTGTTGAAATTATTGTGACGTTACTACGATAATAGAAATATTTTTCATTGATTATTGCATCATTGTTTCGCTGTTTATCTGATTCGTTATTATATTGCTTCTCTCAACACACGCAAGTATTGTTTTATATTTTGTTAAGGGGAAATATCTAGTCTGATTTTTCTCAATTTTTTACATTGTCATACGTGGTATATATTATTGTAATCGTGCCGAAAAAAAAATGACATTTTAGCGGATATGTCTTTTTGGGTCCCCTGAACGTTTTTGACCAAGGTACCAAAAAAAGATTTTGCAAATGAGCTGCAATTTCGTCGAAATAGTTAAACAATAAATTAAATTAGAGGAAATTCGATAAATTGACTAATTTATGACTATGAAATTTTTTGGTACAATCAATAGTTTAGCTGCTTGAGCAAATTCTATTGCATCGAGATCGGTCGTAGTGCATTAAAACAAGTAGCCAGGATATGTCAGATATTTTGATTCTAATGACAGTAGGTAGTGTCAAACGCTAATATTTTTATAATACTATACAATAGTATGATAAAGTCATGTGCCTGGCCACAACAGATTTTTTGTTTTGAAATTTGTAGGGAATTTAATGTAGCTTTATCAGAATCTAAGCTTTTTCTAGCGGCCAAACCACTCAATCAAAAAAAAATCGCAAAAAAACTGAAGAAAAGTCGAAAATTTTCAGGTTTCTTGCGATTTTCGTTGTGAAGCCATTTCCCTGGGAAGTAACAAAGTTGAAATTGGGATTCAGCACCTCAAAAGTTACAAAAGTAGGTTCAGACTAGATATAACCCCTTAATATGTATGTTAATAAAAGTTCTCAAGGATTATTCCAAATATGATAAAACAGATTGTGCATTCAAGAATCGTTCGGATCTAATCTTAGATATTTGTTAGTCTGAAATTCAATTTACTTTTCGAATTATCAAATTAGATAGAAGATCTAAGGTCATGACATTGTAATGATGATTAGATTTATTCAAACAAATTCTAAAACCTGCTATTAATAACTTACTATATACTTTCAATTTTAAATAAAACACCTGCATACCATCAAAATTCTTACGAAATCTTGTGTAACACACATACATACCACAAAATTTCGTAATATCTTCCACAATACTTAAAATTTTAATCATAAATACCTTTTACTATTATGCCTTCCATCATATCCGATAACGATTCCACCCTTTTCCAAGTGTCCCATATCCAGCTCCTCTAAATAATTCATCAGCCCTTGACCCGTCTGTATAATGACCAGATCGTTCATACAGCTGAACCCCGGTCCCATTTTACCCCGCAAGCCGGCAGTCCCAAACGTCATCCTCTTCAACAAGGCCTTCTTCAATCCATCAACCTCATTACCCGCCACCATACCTTTGATCTCGTCCGAGGTCTTATCGTTCCTATCCCATCGGACCCATCGCTGGACGCTAAGGTCCAACTCTTGGTTGCCTGTGTTCACTTGATAACGCGTCATGTTATGTCAAATTCCCCGTCAAAAATGTCTCACTCCGTGTCCCACTCAGCTATGGTGTCCCCCGGCCGGCAGTTGCGCTACAACTAACAAAAAAAACGTACCGCAGTGTTACAAACGCCGCGCTTATCGTAGCACAAGTACAACTGATAACGGCGCCGATACGTTGCTGATTCTAATACCTCACTCAACCTCACACTACAGCTGGAACGACCGCATCCTAAGGAACGAACACAAAAAATGTGAGTGTGTACTTTTTTTTCGTGTGCTTTCTGCGGACGCTGCTAATTTTTCACTTCGCACCGAACTGATTTCATAATATGTACCACTGACGATTTATTTACTCCTTTATTTATTTAATCCCTGGCGCGTTATTGTTATTTTATATTACCCGAATTGACGCACCGTATTGTCAAACTTACGTATTGCACCATTGGAAACGTGATGCCGTATTCTAATTGCAGGCTATCATGGAAGTAGGAAAAGTCAAAATCGCTGAGGATAGCGATTTCGTAAATCTAAAGACGCTGGTTGACGATCACGATGGGTGGAGATTGGACTACGACAAATCCGATGGTATAAAGGTTCGTTTATTGTATTATTTATTAGATTTAACGAAACATTTACCTCTTCTATGTATATTTATCGGGGGGTGCCGGTAGAAATTGTGTTAAGGGCATGTTGAGGGTGCGATACGCTTGCGTGAACATTCGATTTTACTACTACTGTGTTGGTACGCATGCTCTCTGTCGATTTTATGGTATCGCGGTATGATAAATTTGCAATTAGAATTCGTGGGAAAGGTTAATTGTGGTGGCAATTGGTGAAAATTGGAGACGCGTCTATCGTTTGTTTCGTTTATTATTGTCGGGCGATTGATGATTGTATTATTTAACAGCTGGTCTTATCTGTGACGCGGTGCGACAACAAGCGCGCTAAAATAAATAGGGAGTTTTGCTTATTATTTGTCGTTAGATTAGTACGTTTCGTATTGACGGTTCTGTGGTTATTGGGGTATATTATGGGTCAGTTAAAACTGGTCTAAATCCGTGGATAAAGAAATCAATAGTAACTAATATAACTAACAAAAATAAGAAAAAAGCATATGTTCAAACGCCCAATGCTTATGCAACCAACATGGTGCCATAACTTACTGTAGGTAACAAAAGCAAAGGTGTATACAGGCTGTTTGTTAATAACAAGATAATATTTAAAAAGGTTATTCTTGGGTCTATTTTGAGGAATAAAATTTATATAAACATATGTCCTAAAAGTTTTAACCTTGAACTACAGGGTGCTAAAGTTTCAAAAAAAGTTGTCATTCCAAAATGTTATACTTAGATAATTTTAACTTTATAATTTTACCATTTAAAATTTTTTTTCTTAAAAACTCCAGCACCCTGTTATTCAAAAGTTAAGACATATGTATGTTCATATGAATTTGTGTCCTCCGAATGGACACAAGAATAACCTCCGTAAATATTAGCATGTTATTAAGAAACGTCCTGTATGTACCTCATTAGTAATTATAATAAAAGATTTTTCATTACTATATACATTTTCAACTTCAAATTGAGATTGAACAATTTTAAATCTGGAATAAACACACAATCATTTTGGTACTAAGCAATTAGTCAATAATTGTTCATTTGAGTCAAATATACATGACTATTGAATATCAGCAAATAAACTCTAATTTGAAGTAATTATTTTCGGTTAGTTATATCAAAGTACCAACTGGCTTGATACAGCTAAATATTTATTTGTTATTAACAGGCCAAATAAATATTATATTCTAAGTAAATTGAGTAAACTGCACACAACGAAACGTTGCTTAAATTCAAAGCAGCCTTTGTTAATCCAAAATAATGGTTGCTTTATACATATATACGCAAGAATATACAGGGTAACCAATGCTTCTTTTAAATAGATCACCCTAAATAATTTAGTATTTTTAATTCTCAGAAATTTTCATAGAAATTATTTTTTTTATAAACTGTGTCTTTTTTTAAATCATAACCTATTAACCAAAAATACTCAAAATTACCGGAACACCTAAATAATGCACTAACCGCCAAAAATTTCAAAATTTTTCTCTAACAAGTTTTTGCGTTTAAACAACCTCTCGTTCAAATATATTTTTAATATACGGGGTGTTTTTTTATTATGAAAATTTGCAGAACATCCTGTGTACAATGTGTACATATTTCCCATTTTTAATACAGAAGACTAATTCTAAGTATTTTATATAGGAATAATTTTTGTATAAAATGCGTTAATTTTCAGTTATAAGAAATTAATCAAAACTAATGAAGTTTTACTTTAACCACACGGATACAAAATAAAAAATTCAAGTAAAAATAACAGCACAATTAAGTAGAATTAAATTAAATGTTCAAACTGCAACATGGATTTTTTTTTTCATTTGATGTTCGGAAGTGTTTATTAATTGCTTGCTTATAACTCAAAAACAATACAATTTATAAAAAATAATTCCCATATAAAATTCTTAGAATTAATCATAGGAGTACATATATAAAAATCTGATGTGGCCAGGCACATGACTTTATCATACAATATATAAAATTAATAGTTTAGCTGCATGAGAATCTATTCTATTGAGATAAATCGTACGTATTGTCAAATCATCAGCATTTGACACTACCTACACTA
Organism: Melinopterus prodromus; assembly: GCA_964023965.1. Taxonomy (NCBI): domain Eukaryota; kingdom Metazoa; phylum Arthropoda; class Insecta; order Coleoptera; family Scarabaeidae; genus Melinopterus; species Melinopterus prodromus. The sequence continues at coordinate 277,513 of OZ030392.1, forward strand.
CGTCATTAGAATAATAGTTATTTATGTCACAAATGCCGAAAGTACGGAATAGCGCGACGAGCGGTGATGCGGCGCGTCACCGAAGGCGGAGTGTCGCCGTCGCATATGAGCGAGTCGGCTATCTAGTTTTTGGCAGGAGCGACATCAACGTTTATTGTGTTGCTTTTTAAGAAATACGTATTAAAAAAAAATAAATGATTTCTGTATAGTAAATGCTAGGTTGGTACCACTTTGACGAAACGTCAAGTTTAAAGGTGCGTTCCGATTAGTAGGTAATGGTAGCTAATGGCGGTGGTAGAATACGAAATTATAGTGTTTCTTACATGTCGTGATAATGACACATATTAGTTTGCATGTGCATAAACATGAGTCACTATCAATTTTCTATTGGAAATACTATAACGGCGTCTGCTACCACTGCCATTATCACTAATGAAAACGCACCTTAAAAAGGTAATTAAAATTCTGACAGATTTATATTTGTTCATGACACATCCCTACCAAAATACTAAAATAAAACTACACTCATCGCTATACTTTATTTATAATTTTCTCAATGTATCGTTTTTGGAATTAGATATAAAGACGGGTTGATATTTCTTATCAACAAATAATCAAATTGGTGATATTACTTTATTTGAAATTTCTATTTTAAAATTTGCCGCACTACAGCGGCAACGTTCCATAGTGGTTCTCCAACCTCTGATGAGATCAGCTGTTTTCGAATGTGACAACACAAAAAAATATTTGTCAAAATCCTGGCTACTATGTAATTTCATATCAATGCAGATGCGACCGATCTCGATCAAATAGAATTAGCTCTTGAAGCTAAACTATTAATTTTACCAAAAAATTTCAAAGGCATAAATTATTCGAAATTTCCTCTACTTTAATTTATTAATGCACTATTTTGTCGAAATTACAGAAATGGCGGCTCATTTCCAAAATCCTTCAAAAAGGCTTAGAATAACCTAAAAAGCTAAACTATTAATTTTACCAAAATATTACATAGGCATAAATTATTCAGAATTTCCTCTACTTTAATTTATTATTTAACTATTTTGACGAAATTAGAGAAATAGCGACTCATTTGCAAAATCCTTGAAAAAGGCTTAGAATAAACTACCAGTTCCTTTGGACCCTTTTTAACCAAAAGCTTTTCAGCTCTAAGTTCGGTCATGAAACTTCTAATTATGAACTTTCGTCCCGATACCTTTAGTAGTTTTTCCGGAATCATCGCCACAAAAATCGTTTACACACACACGCACGCACGCACGCACACACACACACACACACACACACACAGACATTTTTTTGTACCTTGGTCAAAAATGTTCAGGGGACCCAAAAAGACCTATTTCCGCTAAAATCTCAATTTTTTTTTCGGCATGATTACAATACTTTAGCATACTGCGTATGATAAAGTAAAAATATATTAAAGAAATACATATTCTTATTACAAAGTATGCAATGCCTTAAACCAAACAAATTACGTTAAGAATGTCATTTTCTTAACATTCATAGATACATTAAATGGCAAGAAATCGACTGCCTATAGATGGGTAAAGAATCAAGAACCGGGAGGGGGAAAAGTTTAAAAAGTCGATGTGTTTATTCCCAATTTTAAATTGTTCAATCTCAATTTGAAGTTGAAAATGTATGATAATACAGTGCAATTAGACAAAAAAAGGATTACACGAGTTTTTCTGAAATTATAGCTATAGAAAAACGATTTTTTGCAAAATCTTGAAAACTACGTAGGTAACAAAATAATGAATGAGTGATGCATTCATATGCTATCTTGTGAATACCTTGTCTTTCCACAGTGCGTACTTGCTGAACTTGCGATGTACTACACGTATATTGTAATCACTAATCAGCTGATAGCACTGTACTGTTTTTATTCGATGTGACCTTCATTATTTTGTTACGCGCTGTTGCGTATCATCAGTTCGTGACACAATTTTACCATTAAAAATATACCCAAAAATTATCTGGTCATTAAGTTTATGAGAAACTTAAGCCTATCTATATATTATGGGTTTTTGGTTGTCGACATCGTTATTCCAATGTTAGATAGTTGTATTTACATAAGGATTAATACTACCCATCCCATGTAAATAAAGAGACTACAATACAGCACAGTAATTGTTTATTGATATACTCACACACACACAGACACACACGTATTGTAGCTAAATTAAATTGTGTACCTACTCAGCAGTATTTAATTTTATATTGTACTGTTTCTCGTGGGATATCTCCTATCCTAATGCTGAGTCATCCGTTGCCGTTAAAACCGCCTATCCTAACGTATTATAGGCATAAACACAGCCCACTAAACTGACAGTTGAGTACTACCGCACACCGTTTTCGTGAACACCTGGGGAACTCCACGTTCGAACTGCACTCTCTACGCTATGCTATGCCATTCACGATTCACAGCACACGAGGTGGTATACCGGAATTATCCCCACTACCACCACTTCACCGAACAAACGGTTTTTGTAAAAAAAAAATTATCGTGTTTCACGTAGCTCCACAATAGATTATTGACCGACTATTGAATATGATTGAACACTTACATACAGGGTGTCTCACCAGTGCGATTTTGGAAGATTGTGGATCTCTGTTAATGAAGATATTATTAAACTGATTTCGCTCATATATATGTACAGAATACCGAGGCGAACATTTTAAAATTATTAGCGTGTATACAGAATGTTTTTTTTTACTGGACCAATGAATCATTACCTAACCTAAACCTGATACTTTTTGATTTATTGGCATTTTTCTGGGAAAAAACAGGTTTTTAATTTTATTACTGCGGTTTTCCATAAAAATTCCAATAACTCAAAAAGTATAAAGTTGTGTCGTAAAATTTTGCGAGAAATTCAAAATTGTGCCCAACTATAGGTCGTCCATTTAAAAAACATAAGTTTCTGTTGGTACTACCTTATGGAACACCCTGTACACACGCTAATAATTTTAAAATGAACGGCTCGGCGCTCTGCGCGAAATCAGTTTTAAAATATCTTCATTAACTTCGCACTGTTGAGACAGCCTGTATACATACTAGTAATTATCTTAATCTAATTTTAATTCAACAGTTACACTGATAGCAACGTAAATACTCGACATTATATTATTATACTTACTAGTAATTTAGATAATTGTCAATTGAGACAATGGCATAACTAAAAAAACAATGTTTAGAGATGATTGGTTTTTAAGGTTTACATTACTAGTGACATAATATATAGTACCTAATAGTGGAGTCACACTGAAACAACTTGTTATTCGAAAAGATCCTTGGACACGTCGATCTTTATAATTATTTAAATACACAAATTTACGTCAAATTTAATTTCCGACCTTCAATTGTTTTCGATTTAAAAACGTCATCGACACTTTTTTAAATAGCAACCCAATATAATATGTATGTATGTAAAAATTAAAAATTTAGTAGCCGTTATAGACACTCATAGTTTTGCCCCATGGACAACAAAACCACTAAATGACGATAAAATGCGTTCGAATAGCAACCGTATTTAAATCAGTTGCTACAGAAAAATGTTTATAACAGGTTAATAATATGGCGATATACAGGCGGGATGTAAATTTTGAATAAATCAAAAATTACAGCCACAACCTGGATTTGAACCAGGGACGTTTGCGTTTCTAGCACAGTGCTCTCCCATCTGAGCTACTGAGGCCTATGACATTTCTAAGATATAATTCTTATAAATCAAGGAAAGGAAGTAGTGTCACTACCAAACACTAACCTATCTTGACGTACACCTATCAAATGTCATCTACTTTGGAAGGAGGGTTCACACCAACAAACGGATTGTCATCCGGACTGAATTACAAATGAAAAGGTTTAACGACATATTTAGTCAAATTAATATTATAGGTTAATAATATGGTGATATACAGGCGCGATGGAAATTTTAAATAAACCAAAAATTATAGTCACGACCTGGATTTGAACCAGGTTGTGATAGTCTGGTGGGTAACAACAACAAGGAAAAGAGTGAAAAAACAGTGTCATAATTTAAGAATAACGTTGTAAATATTAGTTCTAGTAATGTCTAAATAATGTATATAAAGACTGTGGATTTATTACATTCGGCCTATATATTTCTTCTCCGTACGGTGATGTGTTGTCTATTCGGTCAATAAAAGTTTATATTTCTGTTAAATTTCTATCATACCTCTCATTATTGGTAATTAACTAATCTATGTTTTAGGTATGGACCAAAGCGACGCCATTCACCAATTTCAGAATGGTGAAGTTGCACGCAGTCTTCCAGAACGTCTCACCAGATACTATGTTCGACGTACTCCACGATCCCGAATATAGGAAAGACTGGGACACGCACATGCTCATGTCCATCGAGATAGGTTACCTAAATCCCAACAATGACGTCGGCTATTATGCATGTAGGTATTTTTCCATCTTCTTTACCCCATCCGATCAAAATATTCTGACCCATCGCGATACTTTACAGTGTCCTGTCCAACACCAATCAAAAATAGAGACTTCGTACTCCAAAGATCATGGCTCGACTTGGGAAACGAAAAATACATTTTCAATCACTCCGTCGAGCATAAAGACTACCCCCCGCAGAAAGGTCTTATCCGGTAATATGATATTTTCGATTTATAGTGTGCCTAATATAGAGTTTTCCTCGATTCTTTTGTCTTGTTTTAGAGGAGTCTCTATGATAACTGGGTTTGTGATACGAAATCGACCTGGCGGTTGCTTTTTAGGTTATATCACGCAATCGGATCCGAAGGGAAAACTGCCCTCTTGGATGGTGAACATGATCACGCAAAAATTCGCGCCTAAAGTCATTCGTCAGATGTATAAAGCGGCCTTAGGATACGAAGCTTGGAAGAGCACCCAAAGCAAGGATCCAAAGTTCAAACCTTGGACGTACCCCGAACAAACTCTTATGTCGCCGAGGGTTCAAATAGCAGATGTTAGTATATAGCAGCACATATATTACCAGATGAACAGAACATACACTGCTAAAAAAAAGAGTAACTTTTTAAATGCAAATCAAATTTGGAATGCTTTTAGGGCATTAATTTAAATAAAAAAACTTACAAAAACAATGTTACAACTCTTAGTTACTTCTAAGTTACGCTTAAAGATGTAGGTAAAAACACAAAACAAAATGCAAAAAAATTTGTCCATTTTCGTTGATTAGAAGGGTCATTAGAAGTAAAATGAGGCATATATGGCGTCGGTCAAAATTTCATCCTAATCCAGGACAATGCAAAGCAACATACCGCCGGCATCACCAGAAACGTTTTACGAGAACTTGGAATTCAGGTCATGTGAATGGCCGGCGTGGATCTGACCTGGATCTTATCGAACACGTGTGGGATCAGCTTGACCGATGTGTTCGCAAGACTAGTGCGAAGCATGTCACGCAGGTGTGAGGAAGTGATTCGTGCTCGTGGAGGGCATACACTGTATTAAACCGCGCCAATCCACCGAAACCCCTAAAACTTGGAAGTAACCAACGGTTGTAACATTGTTTTCGTAATTTTGATGAGTTAAATATATGCCGTTGAAGTATACCAAATTTGATTGGCCTAGAACTATTATTTAAAAAGTTACATACAGGTTTCGAAATTATAATTAAGGTTTATTATTGTACGAAAAGTTAGGTTCATCTTCTACTTTATGAAATCCTTCCAATTTCCAATTTGCAGATAACTCTACTCCCCCCGAAAGACCCCTCTCCTATCCGAAAATTGTCCCACACGAAACGACAATCCAAATCCAAGTCCAAAAGAGAACAGTCAGTTAAAAAAAAGTAACGTGCATTTTGTGGTACTACTCTAAGCTAATAACGAGACGTATTTTGATGACTGTGCTGAATACTAAACATAAAAGTAAGTTTTCTTAGCAAGAATTAACCACCAACTCATAACGTAGACTGTACTGTCCATTCAGCGAGAGTTGTCGGTGATGTCATCAATTTTCCAATATTAGACCGAAGTTTAATGTAAACGCCCTAAATTCGGACAGGTTAAAGAATTTTTGTTACATTTGTAGACATTTATGTGGTAATTCATTAGAACAAGAACAGATGTTCTTTTTTGGAACAGGTCCGGACCTAGTACGCCCGACCTGTTCCATAAAAGAACACATGAGTACAATTAATTGTAATATAGCAAACGATGTAAAATATAATGATGTAAAGTATATTTTTTTATAATTTTAGTGTATTGGAGGATTCCCATCGGCGACAGCGGAAATGGAAGAAACAGATGATTCTAGCTAAGCTTGTGGAGGACACCAAGCCAATTTTTATTATTTATGTGTATTGTAGGTCGTATAATATATAAGGAACGCGAAAATAAAAAGTCTATAACTATTACGGACAACGTTATAAAGTACTTAAATATACGAAGTCATTATTAAGATTTTTCTTTAGGCTGTTATATTTATTATACAGGTGTGCCAATAGTGGCCTACCGTGTTAAAAATGTTGAGAAGTACACGAATTTTAAATCGGCGAAAAATTAAAATTTATATGTTGAAATTAAATCATTAGAAATGTTTTATGAAATCCGCTTGTATTAGTAATTAGTTGTGTAGTTTTAACGCGTTTTTGTAATTTTTACATCAGTATTACGTAAGTTTTATTGTACCTGTTTGAGGTAATTGCAAGAATAATCAAACTTGTTAAATTTGATCGGCACAAGTTACAAATTACAGACATAAATTTTTAAAATGTAATTTTTATAAACACGTAGGGTGTTGCCTTGGTGTGAAGATGCCTTAAGACAAAATATTAATAATAATAAATCATTTAGACAAATAAATTCGTCTCAAACCGACAATATTATAAAGTCCTACTTGCATGTATTTTAGAACAGTGATTCTTATTTTAATAGATGATAATAATTAAAAATTTCCAAACGAAGTATTATCCTTATGAATGTTTATCTCTTAATATGATTAATTTATTTGTGATTAATTTATATTAAAATTTTCTAAGTTGGACGCATACTTTATATGTCATAAATTGTTAAATTATTTATGGTCTATAAGCTCTTAATATTATAATTATAATGTTGATGTTTTATAATGAGTAACTTTATATTTTGTGAAATAAAATCTTGAATATTTTCACGGTTTACAAGGATTTTTATTGACACCACTATATATCGTCGGTACCCATATGTTTATAAATACGTGTTTTATTAGGGGATAATAGCAGAAAATGTTCAAATGCGTCCATAATCAAATAATTTTCCGGAAAAAGTCATGTACGATGTAACATATGTGTATTTAATACAAAAACACACAAGTGAGTAGTGATTTTTGTAACTATTACAATAAATGCATCTCGTATTTTTTGTATATATAGTAAATAGTGATATACAGGCGGGATGTAAATTTTAAATAAATTAAAAATTGCAGCCACAACCTGGATTTGAACCAGGGACCTTTGTGTCGCTAGCACAATACTATACCAATTGCTCAGTTGGTAGTGGAGTATTGTGCTAGTGACACAAAGGTCCCTGATTCAAATCCAGATTGTGGCTGTAATTTTTAATTTATTTAAAATCGCATAAAAATACTCATAGGTTTCCGAATCCTTTTGATGGTAAATTTTAACTGCTATAGTATGGTATTACATAAAAATCGGTTGAAGTAGTTCAACTTTTTTATTTTTCTTTTAAGAATTTAAGCTATGATAGATTTATTGCATTCATGCACATGCAATTTTTACTCACTGCACAACTTTATGATAGTTTAAATACTCTACATGGTTTCACCAAATAAAAATCAATACGACAATCGGCTAGTTGTTTGTTTGTGTTGTTTATGTAAAACTTTGCATTTGGCAGCAGTGACTGTTTGTCGCACAGTTTTGTATTGATTTCGCTACCTGAAGTACTTGGAATTTAGGTGCAATGGAGAACGTAAGTGTTTATAACCTCAAAAGCAGTTGCTTTTATATTATATTAGACTCTAGAAAGGTATTTTAGAAATAGCTTCAAGCTTCAAGTGTTATACACAGTACATATTTATTTACAGACAATTTTACACACAAATCATAATAAGTTGACAAATACCTTTTCAATATTTTCAAATCGTCATTCAAAGATTTGGGTAGACAAGTAATTCACCCACCTATGAAGATAATACCAAAAGATTCGTTCTACACTTGGTTGAGTTTACAGAATAAAAGCTTAATTTGTTTATTTATTCAGAAAAATGTCGTGAAAATCATATTAAAATGTTCGCTGAATCTTCTATATTTATCATGTATCCAAATATTCCAAATGTTTCGTCTTGGTGTATCAGTTTGTTCTGCTAAGCTTATTACTTTCGGAGATATTGCTGTAAACGTTTCATGCCGGCTTAAAGGTAAAATGGTAAAAGTCACTAATTAACAGTTTATATATTTTATTGAAGCACGCATTAATTGTGGCCAAATGCTGTGTTATTAAAATAAGTTCAATAAATTCTTAAAATCCAATAATTTTCTGGAAAATGTCTTTATATTTATTGGTATTGTATTGTAGTCAGGCTTTTGCAATTATTTGAAATGTTAGTTACTTTTACTTTTAACCGGACAATATGCAGACAGAGACATATCTTTGTTGAATTTTACATATTCAATGTTATTCAAATTATTTTACACTACGCAATTTATCACGCAAAATGTTCTACAACTTCTTAAGCAATAAAAAATTGCGTATAGTGCCATTAACAATAGTGTAAAACCGCTATTATACAGTGAGAACACAAAGTATTGAAACATGACAAAATCTCTAAGACGGTTAGTTATTTAAAAAAAGCTTGATTTTGAATTGCAAAATATGTACACATATTTATCGTAAACTAAATTTCCGACCTTCAATGGTTTTTGAATTAAGACGTAATCGACATATTTTTACCATTGACTTAATAACAGCATATAATAGTAAGATGGCCGTACATAGGAACATTTTCTAGAAAAAGATAATTTAAAATTAGTGTTACATTGTGTATTTTATACAGATTTTGAGGTTTCTGGGAGATTGAATTCAAATGGCATACATTTACTAATGTTGCTAAAATTACAGTTTTGACATTTGACCTCACTTTTCCGGATGTCTTACGTAATTTTGAGTTCGCATTCGTATTCAGGGCAAATAAAGTTCCAGAGTACATTTTATATTCCATTTACAACCTCCATGCTACTCAAAGTTATCAATATTTGCAATTTCAATTATGGTCTTTAAGCCTTAAATTTTCTTCCGCACCATTAAGACAATTAAATGTTATATTAAAATAGCTTTCAAATATGGGATTGCCATTACATCAAAATGTGTATTTTTATAGTAAAAAATCGACGTATTCAAAGATGTTTTTTCTTAGCCGTATAAGAATATTGAAAAAGAAATAAAATAAAAAGCGCATAATATCTGCAATCCTGTAGAACGTGGCTTTTGGAAATGGAAACTGCATCGGCGATTATGATCTATTCTTTGCCAAAATCGCAAAGTTGAGTTTTTAGACCTGTTTGGGTCTGGCACATGCGAGGTGAAACGGCCTGACTTTTTTAATCACAAAATAAAGTTGACCCTACATCAATTATTTTAAACTTTTACTTTAAAAATAAATATTGACACGGGTGTCAATACCATCGAAACGAGAGATGGCAATAGTGAAAAATAGTAGTTGTTTATTACTGTCAAAGGAGGTTTACAACGTCAGTTATCTTGTTATGAAAAATAAGTCATAACGCGAAACAATACACAGTAAATAGAACAAATAGATCATACGATAGATGGTACCGAAATCTTAAGTAGGTAATAGGCCGGCATCATTACTTTTGGGGACAGCATTATTTACAATAGGCACTATTATATGTATGCTATGTATAATAGCACACTCGAGTTTTGGGATTGGTGAAGTGATGTGTTGTGTTTTATCATCAATTTGGTTTCCATTAGTACTCTGGTTCCATTATATGAGGTATTTCCGTTATTTATAAGCTTCATAAGTCACAACAATTGCTTGAGAAACATTTTTTAGGAATATAAAGCAATACCTTATTTTTAGGATTGGTATATTTTTTTAAGTGGCAAAATGATTCGTAGGTACTCTCAGATAATCGTAAACTAGAAACCACCTTAAAGATATCACTTAGATATTGGTTTTGATTCCAATAGGCAGAGAAAATCAGGTACATAATAATGCAAGATAAATAAATCAGTACGACACTAATGTTTAATACATAATGCATAAAAAATAAACGTGTTTTTCATCGAGGTTATTCGAAACAAGTTTTCCTGTTTCTGTCAAGAATATAACACAATTTGTAACTACAATACTGTACAACAACAAGAAAAAACCTGAAGGTCTCATTAATGTGTTCAAAGTAACTGTTTTAAAATTCCATACTGAACCATACTGTAAAATAATCTCAGTGCTTCAAGTATGGAAAGAAGGGTATACATAATCACATTAGCATAACTTGATCACTTGTTTTTTGCTCAAATATATGAGGCATAATTTTTATAATACACAGTCTTAGTGTATTGGTATTCAGTGACACCACTTTTTACAATATATCCCATATTATTGAACAACGAATTGTAAGTACCTAATCAAATATCCGCAAGTGATCATATATATCCCTCTAACATATAATTTTATATTTAGAATTTTCTAAAGTACACTCAGTTCCAGAAAAGGAGACGCGATTGATTCTAGACCTAACATTAATGTATTTTGAAACATGCATATAACCAACTTTTTGAATTTATCGACAAACAAAAATCAACTGCGTCACTTTTTTTGGACTGAGTGTATTTGTATTGATGTCCACATCTGCACGATTATTGCTCAAACTTGTAAAAAAAAAAAAGGTCATTTTAGACATCATTTTAAAATTATACCTTGATGTTTGATGAATATACTGTCATATTTCATGCATTTTACCCCTTGAAGGCGGAGTTCTAAGCACTAACAGGCAAAGAATGTTTTCCACACCTGGTTATTATGAAAGTACATAAGAATCAAATTATTTAAACGCAATTTTCTTTAATTTCGTGGTGCTAGACCTACCCAATATAGGCAAACCAAAGCACGCCCGTTTCCTAGTTTTGGAATTAATACAAAATACAGAAGTTTAGTGATGACAAAATCGTAAAATATTTGCGCTAAGTTTTGTATTTGTTCAAGAGAAAATTCTCTTTTAATCAAACACAAACAAACACGGCGTTTGAGCGCCGAAAATTCCATTGTTTATAATGAAAAACAACTTTGGAATATTCGTCCGGCTAAATATCAACATTATAAGGCTTTTTCGTCGAAAACCTCCATCGTACATGCACAGAAATAACAAATTAAGCACTCACCGATCGTTTTCCTACTGCTCAAAGGGGCGAATCACTATCCTGAATGATTTCTAGGCCCTTTTCGCCGGACCCAAGGCCAGGGTAGTACAGAACATAACCTCACTTTTTGGTTAACCCGAGATTACCGCGCTATATTTACGGGACACGGTGGGTGAATTGTTTCAAACTGCTTCGCGCACGCTACCGAATACTTATTAACACTAATATTAATCGTAGAAATGTTATTATGTACATTTTTCTTGAATTATTCGCGTTGAAATTTTGGGCTACCGCTGTCAAAACAATAAATTGACGACAAAAAATAACAAAGTTAACTTTGTTAGGATCCCGGGATTTAGATTTATAATCCCGTGATCCCGAAAAAACTCATTACTTGTCGGGATCCCGGTACTGGAAGCCCCAGTGTAAACATACGTTGGTAGTGCGTTAGCGGAAAATAGCATAACCTCACTTTCTTAACATCGCATTTACGCTACCGCATTATTTTCGCGTGTCATGCTGGATGGATTGTTTCAAACGGTCTCTCGCACACTACCGAACACTTATTAACACTAATATTAATTGTTCCGCGTGTTTAACGTACGTTTTTCTTGTATTGTTCGCGTTAAAATTTTGGGCTACGGCGGACACAACAACAACCCGACGACTAGAAATTCCGGCGCGAGGTGGCGCGTCGAGCGGTGTAAACGTTCGTTGTGCGTATCGGCGAATACGCATAACCTCTCTTTCTTATAATTGTATTAACGGCACTATTTTCGCGCGACATGTTGGATGGATTGTTTCAAACGGCTTCTTGCACACTACCGAACACTTATTAACAGTTATATTAATTGTTCCGAATGTTTTGCGTGCGTTTTTCTTGTATTTTTCGCGTTGACGTTTCGGACGGCTTCGGTAAAAACAAAAACCCGCAGACTGAACGTTCGGGCGCGAGATGGCGCTTGAAGCGGTGAATCTCGTTTTGCTTTATCTAGCGGGGAATATGCATATTGCAGCGGCGCGTTATGCGATCTTGGGGGGCCCAGGGCAATTTTCAATTTCGGGCCCCCATATACAATGGTAAATTAAGAAGAATTACGTTTTTATACAAAAATAATATATACTAATAATACTGATATAACTTTTCGGAAAAAATTAACAAAAGACATAAATAATAGGGTAAGGTATTGACCTGTTTGCAACAACATTTGATATACATAAGTACCTACGTAATTATTTAAAGGAACAACAGATTATTCTTAAGAATTACAAAATAACTAATAAATAACTTAAATTAATGAATTAATTACTTAATTAAATGAATAGCTTATTTTTTTCAACAATTTCCTAAATCTTTTATTTGAATCTTTTTCTTGTCAACTATTTAGAAAGAAATATATTGAGTGGTTACGTTTCTTTTTATACACACTGTATAATAATAAGGACTTTGAAAGATTTACAGCATTTTGCAGACCGGAATTTTTATTTTAGAGGCTATTTTGGAGCATTCATCCTTACAGAATTCAAAAATACACAAAAGGAAAAGTGTCGACTGAAAATCTTTGAAGAATTCATACATTTTTTCCATAAATCCTCGAAACCGTGTGGATAGAAGAAGTATATGTCTCGTCTATAATATCAAATCTGTTATCTAAGTCTTTATCAATTTTATTGGTACCTATATTTATTTTATTGTTACAATTTGGTACTCGCGATAGTAATTTTAGTTGTTTGCCAAACGTGTTAGAATCGCGTGAACAGTGCTGTATGAATTAAAAAATATTCATTTGATGAATGGTGAGTTTGATATTTAGATAAAATGCACAATTTTCGAGAAAAACACCATTAAACATTTCGGTGTAGTGCCAAAAGCTAATAGTTAAAAGCCAAATGCTTGTCCACAAATTTACTAGAAGTTCCCAATATGTAATAGTTTCAAACAGTTTGTTCTCGTTATCCAAGAATCTACGAACACAATTGACAACGCTGATGATAATATTGAACCAGTCGGTGTCTTTCCATAATAACAAACATCTAGATCAATCCATTTTAACGCATACATACTTTTAACACAAAACAACGCATACATACTCTTCATTATTGGTAAAATCATTCATTCGCTTTCTTTATTCATCATTGCTCTCTTCTTTTTGTGTGAATTAATTGTTACAGTTGCTCCTTGTCCAGAAATGACTGACACCGAAGAGGAAACATTCGGCTTACAAACCAACAAACCAAGAATCATCAAATCCAAGTCAATCATCAACTATCATCATCAACCACTCACACCAGACACCCCCCAAAAAAAGAAGACCAAAGTTTTCGTGATCTCCGCCATCGATAGTCTAATATCAGTTCTTCTCATAGCACCGTTGGTAGTAGGTTTCTGGAGAAGTGCTTGGGAACTCTTGGATCTTTACTGGTACATATTCCCATGGCTCGAAACGTTCGTCTTCGCTATGGTGATGCACGTCTCCTTCCTGTTAGTGAGGCCGTTTATAAAAGACATCGTGGAGGACGATAGGCAAGCGATTAAGAAAAAAGTTAAGTTCGTCGTCTTAAGACGTGTGCACGCGTGGGCGTACTCGATGGTTTGCGTGATGCAGTGGCGCGGTGTATGGCATGTCTTCGACAATATAACAACTTATTCGACCGATTATAAACTGATTAGTACTGTTTTCGTCTGTGTGTGTTCGGTGGTGTGTTTGGCGCTCCTGAGGGCGTTAAGAAACTCCATCGCGCCACCGTTTGTTCTGGTGATGGACAGGAGCGATGCAGCGTTTAATTTTCCAACTAGATACAGGACATCGGTAAGTTAAAACTTAGTTATTAAGTGTTCTAAGTATTGTTAAATAATATTTATTAATAAGAAATGTTAAGTCCTTAGTCTTCTTCAGTCTGCCCTCAAAACATATTTCTTTGACGCCAACAATATTTACTTCATTGAATACTCTAGTTTATTTGCTTGCAGAGATTAATTTATTTGAAATATTTATTTAAGTGGAATAAATATATATGGAGACAAACAAAAATTACTTTCCTTTAAAGTAATATTTTAGTTTTGATTTTAAATAAACGTTTCTTTACACCAATGAAATATAATTTTGATTCTAACATATAAATTTGTATACATATAAGGAGCGATTTATTTCGCTTAAAATAATATTTTGTCTTTCGCTTAAAAATAGGTTAACTTCCGCCAAAGAAATCATATTTTGATTAAAATAAATATATTTGTACACAAGAAGAGATTTATTTCCTTTAACGTAATATTTTTGTTTTTGGCTTTAAAATAGGTTCACTTCCACCAAAGAAATCATATTTTGATTCTAATAAGTATATTTTTAATGTCATCCAACTGTATTGTTAGATGGCGCTGTAAACTCTCTTCTCGCAGTTCGTACATATCGAGAGTATAAAGCCGCGTGATCGACAGTATAGAACTTATAGAGTACAGAGCCTGCAGGTTCAAGTTGCGATTCCAAATCAGAGTACACTTTACTAACTTAACCTTGACTATATGTTGGGTTGGGAAGACCAAGCACTGGTCGAGGATGTGCGACATCCCAAAAAGGAGGTGAAACATGGGGCGAGTCTTCCGAAAAATTCTTGTCTATTAATTCCTTCAACAAACTAATAATTTTATGCAATTTTTAACTCGACCAACAATTTCGTTAATTTAAAAAAATGTAATTCTTTCACTCAACACAATCATAATTATTTGAAGTAAATAAATCTCATTTCTTATAATACACAAATTGCAAACTTTTTCACTGGAAACATAAGTTGTTTGACGCAAATCAATGTTCTTTCTACCAAACAAATATTTCAAATAAATGCGTTTTTATCCGCAAATAAATATTTCTTTGCCTCTATTGAAACAACTAATTTCTTTGAGTCAATGCATATTTCTTTGAATTAAACAAAAATTTCTCTCTGTGCAGTATTTGAATAGTAATGATGTTTATTTAGTTAAAAGAAACTAATAATCACAATAAATTTGGTTTCCTTAGTACTAAACCTATCAACTAATTAAAATTAGCCAATACATGAATTCGACATGATGTTTTAAAAAGACTTAGCGAACTACTGGTTTTTATATCACTTGGTAGGCTGTTAAAAATCGTCAGTGCTTTATAATAAAATGAATTTTGCGTACTGCTATTTGTATATTTTAGTAATCTGAAATGGTCCATACCGTTCCTTGTTTAACATTCAAGAAGTTTAATTTACTCAACATTGACTCGATACTGGTTAACCTGGAGCTTTGTAATACAATCCTGATGATAAGTGTAATGTCAAAAATCCTGTTGATAAGTGTAATGTCAAATCAACAAACCGGATTTCCTAAAATAAAGTTCAATGTTGTAGATTTTTATTTTATCCAACTAAACAGAAATATGTCGGAATTTGGGACGTTTACCTTAACTATGGCTTTTTAGGTAAATTTTTTAAGATCTCGACTTTTATCAGATCAAAACCAGGTGACATTTTTGTTTTCGCATTCTTCATTTCATTTATTCTTCTTAAGGATTAACGTAAGGTATTCGATTTTTGGCAAATTCTTCCATAGTTCTGTCTTCATTTGGAGTGAAGGATTGTTCCAAGAATTCTGCAAGAACTTTAAAAGTTCAAAACGCTCAAAATAATAATCATATGTTACTACGTGAAGTGGTATAAGGACATACTAATAATAAAGTTTATTTATAAACGTACAAGTACTTTTCGCTATACATTATTTAAACAAATATTAAACCAGAGAATAATCTGGTTAAAACATTTAAGCGACTCAACTCGCTAATAAGTGATAATTTCAATAATTGTCACATTTGATGTATACAGCTATCGAAATAAGAAATCGAATATTTCTAGGAATTTATGTTGTTCTCTTATTCAAACATGATCTTTAAGAAAATGACATTATTAACATAATTTGTTTGCTTTAAGACACATACGTGTAATAACAATATTTCATTAATATAAAACAATCCTAAATATTTGGTTTAAGAGAACGATTGTTTTGATTGAAGAAAGTCGTTGTTTTAAAAATAGTTTGAAGGATGCCGATAGATGGCGCTTGAGTTTCTCGTCGTAAGAGAGGTCTCCTAGAGGGTATATAACCGCATACATGTCTATGCAGCATCAGTGATTGTGCTATTATAAAAATGTCCAACAGCTCTAATAAACAGCTCTAATATTGACGGAAACAGATTAAGAAGGGACATTGTTTCCTCTGTATATAGCAAATGAACAATACAGAACTCTTACAATTAATATCTGTTTCAAATTCATAATCTCATAGTTGTACCTTGTTGTGGTAGTTTTGCATCGATTATCAAATAGAAGATCTACACACAATTTGCCAGTAATTCAGAGTCTCTAACTATGGACAGTGGTAAAAACTTTGCAAAAATAAGACGTTCCAAAATACGACTCAACACAATCGATACTATAATATCAATCACGGTGTTAGTGTTTCTTGTGGTGACATTTTGGCGATGTTTGTGGACATTGATGGACATCCACGTGTTTTATTTCCCGAAATATCCCATCTTTTTTGCATCGTGCACCATGCATGTCTTCATTTTGGTCTGCAGAGATGACATTCAACGATTTGTTACGAACAACCGGAAGAAATTCAAAAGACAACCGATGTTTGTGTGTTTGAGACGAATTTTCGTTTATATTTACGCCGTTATTTGTATTTCTCAGTGGCAAACCGGATGGTGTATACTCGACGACTGGCTTAACATTAAAGTTATGAGCGACGGAAGAGCTAGTTACGATTTTGACAGTGTTGTGAAAATTAGCGTAGTGACAATATTTTGTATTGGTTGTTTGGTTGTTGTTAAATCGCTGAGAAATGTCATTGCTTCGCCATTGATGATTATATTGGATAACTGTATCGCACCCTATGATATACCTACGAGGTTTCGATACAATGTAAGTGTTAGTTTTTTGTTGTTGTTTGTATTATATAACAAACCGATTGGAGTGTCTTAACGAATATGGTGGAGGAGCTGGGAAAAACTTTAATAATAAACGCAGTGTTTGTTACCACTAGCAATAGTCGAGTTATTCTAGAGTTTTGATATAAGGTAAACGTCCAAAATGCAGACACTGTCCTAATTTCCAACAATTAGGTCGGAATTAGGTACCTACATGTAAATATAGCACGTCCTTAAATCAGACATGTGTGTCGGAATTGTGTACATGGTTAGAAGTAATACATATGGCACTATTGCTGTCTTTACTCAAGAAAATGACATGTTTTACATCGTTTGCTATATCACAATTAATTGTACGCATTTTGTCCAAATTCCTACACGAGTGTCGGAATTATGGACATCAATAATCCCTAATTATTACACCAGCAACAGAGAGCAGCGATTTTGGCATTAATACACCACCTTTGGAGATAACAATTGAACTCATGCCACCATCATTAAAAAAAATCAATATTCTGGCCTGAAACACCCAAATAAAGTGAAAATAGACAGTTCGTCTGTAACATTATTATCTATTGCTTGGAGAGATTATGTGAATTTTAACATAAAATAATTATTATCTGTCTATTTGTTGACAGAGGTGTGTAGTTGGTTGCCATTGAAAAGAGTTTGTATCTAATGTATTTATTTTTACCGGCTGGTAAATTTGTATATCTAAAAGCACGAAGACCAAGGTGCATGTGTTGTAATATAGAAATTTATTTAGACGTTATTTACAAACTGCAATTGCAAGATATTTTAAAGATAATCTTCTGCATTTTCTTAAAAATACAATACTCAAAATACGCTACAAATACAAAAAGAAAATACATCATTTTATGTTATGTCTAACCATAGTTATTGAAGAAATTTAAAATCTGTTAATGCCTTTCAAATCTACGTAAAAAAACTGTTTCAAAATATACTATTTTTGTTTAAAAACGCATCAGTGACATTGTGTAATATACTGCTTTAAATATATGTGCGTGTCTAACAGAAATACTCCTATCAATTATCAACATATTTGCATGCTTCAACATCCTTAAGTATCACTCATAATGACACAAACAGGTAAAAATGTTCGTATCTATGAAGTGAACGGAAAGAATGTGACACATCATTCACAATATTATTCGCATAATATACTGTATTAAAAATAAAAGAATATACACGCTTAACCACAGACAGGTAGGGCGATTATAACACAATTTAAATAAACTTATCGCTATATATATGCAATTCTTGTCATTATTTCGCTATACTGCATCAATGTTGACTTTTAAAAAGCTATGTTTTTGTTATAACGAAATTACTGGTTCGCCAGATTTGTTCGGATTTAAACAATAAATTAGGAAGTTAGATTAGAACTTTCTTGAGGGTACAATATGTTTCATATTTGACAAAAATGTTTAACTACATGCAAAAACTTTAGCGTGAGAGTTTTTAGCCTAGAGACCTATACGCTCTTATCTTATGTAAGCGATTTCCAGGCCTTGAGTCTCCGCTGATGCCGGCGAAAAACCCTGTTTCGTATACCTGCCCAACGATGACTAACTGGTGGACTGTTTTTCTGATATTAGGGTATTATGTCGTGTACCGTGGCAATTGCTCATGCTTAGCTAGTTTGTGATAAAGATAAGACGTGCATTGTAATTACTAATATTGTTCTGCTATTATTATATTTCGTTCAATATGCATACGACTATTATTTATTTAAATTACGATCGACAACACTTATTTGGAGGAATTACATCCACGGTGTGAAATATCAAATAAAATAATATAAAACACAAAGATTTTGTGGAAATATCCTCGGTACGTTCGTTGAACTGACGCTAACCGCACAATGTTATAGCTGTCTGATGTAACGTGTGTTGTTCTTGATTAGTTGGTAAAAAAATAGCAGAAATAATTAGTGACATTCCCGGAGTATATCGAAAGGAGTCGAAAGGAAGCAGCAGATTTTCAAATAGAACTAATATGACAAGCATTGAATCGTTTGGAACTAGAGTCGCCTCTGCCTGATCGTATCCACAGTCCACACCTGCAAAAAAGTAATGTCGGTTGAAGATTTTTACAACGTTGAAGTGGATGACGTTTAGTAATCATCTTTTGAACTTTGTTGCTGTGTTTTCTGCTATTTTAAAAGTAGTACATTCGGACCGATGAAATGCCGCAGCACGAGAATTGTCCACTTGATTATTTCATTTTCACTTTCAAGTGGCAAAGTAAGTGTGGATATTGCAACAAGTATTGTGCGAGAAACTCAAAACTCCTAGGTTCAAACCCAGGTTATGGCTATAATTTTTAATTTATTTAAAATTGTTTTTTTTTCTGTGGAAAAATTATCTAAGCATTCCTAAAACTGTGGATATCTTCAACTTGGACTATTATCATCAAAGTATCAAATCTTCGATCGTAATTGTACCGAATTATAGTTAACTCGCGCCCTACTTCCTGTGTTTCTTAAACCGACGCACGCCGCGATCTCTCCTATAATCAAATCAAATCAAGTTGATCATTCGCAACAATACAACTTCTATCGTCCATTCAACGCTGTTAATCCGCTATACGATTTGTTTTCTTCTTGCTGGCCGAACACGTCGATCACGTGGTGGTCCCCTACTCTGGGCCACGGCCTGCTTCAATTCATAATAGGGTGTCCATGTTCGTTTGTTTAACTATGAACGAATCGGCACACACATTCGACACATCTTCGTATAGTAAAGCCGTCAATGCACAATGTAGTCGTATATCAGACAGATCGGTTCCAACTAGCAAAGGTACGGCCAAAATTTTGACCAAAATCGACGATCAAAATGCGCGGCAGTACCGCGGGTTTTACAGAAAACCTAAAGGACGGAAGTACCGCTCATCGTTTGTTATTGTGCGTTTTGGACTGTGTTTTTTCGGCGACAATCGTAGCACCTGCTGTCGTCGGGTACTGGAGAAGTGTTTGGGCCCTTATGGCCATCTACGTCTTTCCCGATGACAAGCTTATGAGTGCTGTTGTGTCGACGATTATCGGGTTTTCGGGGCATGTGTTCTTCGATGTCAGCCAGAGATTTTTCACCAGACATTTTCACCCTGATAAGAACAGAATTATCTATTATGTTGTGTCCAGGGCGTATACGTGCTTGTTCGCGTTTGTTTGTGTAAATGGTTGGCGAGGACCGTGGAATCTGTTCGATTATTACACAGCACCCACTGATCTAACGGTGGTGCTCACCACTTTTGTAATTGGTGTTCTTGCGTTGGCCGTACTGAGGACTTTGAGGAATGTTTCTGCGCCACCTTTTGCAGTTGCCATGGATCAGGTTGACGAGTATTTTGTTGTTATGACAATGTTCAGGACAAAGGTATGTTTTCTAATTGAGTGTGCCCATGTATACGTGAGCAAATCTTACAGGTTTGCAAAAAAATCACAAAGTTTCGGTTATTTTTGTCTATCTTCAGAGAAGTTAACCAAAAACGTGTTTTATAACGATCAAACACGCAAGTGTCGCTATAGAACATCATATCTGTTTTATATTTAATGCAGCTGTTACACCAGAATGTCTAATTTTTACTTTTGAAGTTAGACAAAAAAGATAATCTTAGCAAAAATTAATGAATATAGGTAGAATGTGCGTACAGGCTGTTCACAATATTAGCTGACATCTTGTAAATAGTTTCGTAATCTTTGACATAAGAAAGTAAGACATTCGTGTCGGAATTAGGAGAAAATTTGGGACGTTTACCTTACTAACATATTTTTTGCGAAAATCTATCGTTTATTATAATTGATAATTGATTATTTCGTCAATGTTGTGTATCACTCAAGTCATAAGTTCTATAAGTGTCCTATATGTAACTTTGTATTGCTTAGTAATGGAACAATACATAACAAGAATAATTACCTAATTATCAGTTTATCTCATTATGTATTACGTAACATAAAAATGCTTAAAAAATGTAATTTCTATACTGTACCTACATACTATCAAAACATGTTAAAAATTACTATAATGACACGTAAGTATCCAATTACGGAATGGGATTTATTACCTCTAACAATATCAAAATATGTCATCGTTATTACATAAACACGACATATATAAGGACAGCAGTACAAAATAATTGACATGCATGAACACAAAAAATTGAACACAAATAAAATTTTCTAAATAAAATGTTGCTTTTGTTAAGTATTTTGATTGAAAAATTAATGGGTCCACCACACCCACAGCTTAGAAAACGATCCAAATAAATGACATATTTCTCCTAAAATAAAGTTGTATAATAGTATATTATTTGACGAACACATAATTAAGGATATAAATCGCGAGCATGAAGTTTACACGCGTGTCGTAGGCGAGCGTGTAATCATGCGAGCGATTTATATCCGTTATGAGCGAGTCAAATACGCTGTTTTATCTACGACTCATAAATTCCATTTTATGCAAAATATTTTAAATGTATTTGTCAATGATGACGAGGCGAACTGTCAAATAACTGTTATCCACCTAGGTTTTGACAGACTTTGACACTAGCGTTGTATAATGATGACAGTTCGTTCAAATAATGAGGTCATTATTAAGATTTTTTTTGCTTTGTTTTTTGGCGCATTTTGGAAAAACGAATATTATAATTGGGAAAAAGTAAGCAGTCAGTATTTTTTGCTAAGTTTTTGCCGATTTTTACTCAAAAAAGTTTTTTTTGCCTTGTTATTTTTCCCGATGTATAAGGTACCCCACGTTAGATGCAAGGTAGGGTAACGGCAAGAGTGGTTGGCACTCGTACATATTTGATTATCATTGGAGAACGTGGGTGCCAACGACTCCCTACTCAGTGGCCGTAAGAAATCATTATATTCGATTCTTCCATATAAAAAAAAAGGTTGTGGATAGCCATTCGCGCTACAGACAGAATATATTTGCATGCATGCAGGATGTTCAATATTTACAACTCAAATGTTGCATTCTTCAATATTCAAAACTATTTTTTTCAATAAATATCCTGTATACTAATTGATACATCATTCCTATCGTGGTGCTTGAGATATTTATTTGAATATTGCTGATACTGAATTAGCAGGCCTTGATATTTTGACGGATGTTTAGGTGGGGACAGATTGTATTTTCTTGCATGTAAATTGGTAAATTTTTAGAATTCATATTTACAAAAGTTCAGGATATAAGAGAATAAATTAATAAAATAAAACTGCACTACTGGCCAGCCAAAATTCCCATGCAAGAAGTGAAGCAAATTTCAGAGAAACTTCTTGTTTTAATTACATAATAAAAAAACATTTCTTATACGTAGTTGCATATTTATTTCCTCAAGAAATTTTTGCCCAAGAAAATATTTATGATTAGGAAGCAAACCATGAAAAACTATAGAGTAATTTTCAATAGTGCACCTGAAATAAAACCTTAAAAAACACATTTTGGAATTGTTAAATTTATAAGGATTTTTTAACGTACAAAAATATATTTTTTATAAGACACCATTGACCTTTTATTACATGCGTTCCTTTTGCGATCTGTACTAGGAACGCGCGATAAGTTTGCATTGTAAATACATCTTTTATAAACGCTCCCAACAAATTTTATTTCTTACATAGCAAAATACAAAAGGCAAAATAAGGCATTTTATATAGAAAACTTAACATAATTTAATTATAGGGGGCACACTCGAAAACTAACACAAAGAAAAATCTTTTTTTGGTAAAAAATTAGCAAAAAAATGCCGACTGCTTACTTTTTTCAAATTCATATGTTTGTCCAAAATGCGCCGTTGACTTGCCGGCACGTCAGCGGCGCACCCCTGTATCTCAAAAACCAACAAAGCAAAAAAATGAAGCGAAAAAGGAACATAATAAAAAGCTGCGACAATGGAAATAATAAAAACGCCAGATGCAATAAATTAGAATAACTCGACAGTTATGCGCATTCTACCACAAAACGGTCACGATTTTGTATTTTTAGCCCCCGTACAAAAAGAATGTTTATAAAATTCTACACCAAAAAGGTATTTACTACTTTTTCTTGTATACAGCGGTTCTCAAAGTACGACCATCCTAATACAGGTGTACATTATTTTGATAATTTTAATCTACTACTATTGCAGGAATACGTGTATGAGTTCTAAAAAAAGAGTTGGTGAATATTTAATAAGAAAAAACTATAATTATGTACGAAATTAAATGTAAATATAGAATTTTTAACAAAAGGAAACGTTGATATCGCGATATGACTGTATTGGGACGCTTGCAGTTTGAGAACCACTGTATTTAGGAAAAAGTTGAATATACCTTTTTTATGCAGAATTTTATAAGGATTTTTTTTGTATCTAAGCTAAAATTGCGAAATCGTGACCGTTTTGCGGTAAAATGCGAAAAACCGCAAACGTGCACATTAGGGGTGGCTCTTAGGGGTGTCATTCTCTAATAAAATTTTCGGACGCCAACTGTCTTGGATGTATTTCTTGTAATAACCCATTTTTCATCTAATTTTACTGTAGCATATACTCTATAGATTTATTTCACTTTCAGATGGCAGAGAAAACCGCTCTATACGTACTGGACTGCATATTCTCAGTTTTAGTGGTTGGTACGCTCGTGGTCTTCGTATGGCGTGGGGCATGGGTGTTACTAGACGATTTCCTCTTCCCTTCAAATGCATCATTATCAGCCTGGTCTAGCCTAGTAAGTGTTACCATAACGTCCTTTGTACGGATTTGACAATAAAATTGCAAACCATTGTTGTGTCATAGTCATTGAATAGTTTTAAATAATTCAGTTGCTCGGGTGACTCTCAAACTACACTGCTCAAAAAATTAGGGGAACACGTTTTCACGAAACCTGTAGCGTTTATGGAATCGGTTTCCGGAGACTGGCCAATATGTTAGAAGGGCTGGACAAGGTCGAAATCGAAAAACTACTCAAAATCAAGATTGAACACGTGTGGGATCAGCTTGACCGACGTGTTGTCAAGCGCCCTAATCCACCACTAATCAGTTCCATTTTGTTTTGCGTTATTAATTTACATTTTTATGAATAACTTAGAAGTACCTAAGAGTTGAAACATCGTTTTTGTAATTTTCTTTAGTTAAATATAGGCTGTTGAAGTATAACAAATTTGATTTGTCTAAAACTATTATTTAAAAAGTTACAGGTTTCGACAAAAGTGTTCCCCCATTTTTTAAGCAGTGTAACTACAATCTTCGTTTTGTTTCAGATTATCGGGTATGTAGCCGTTGCGGTTGCATTCCTCTTGCAACCTGCGATGCGATGGGTTTGCGATCGCCTCCAAGGAGGTCTTCGACTACTTGCCGCAGATTTGTTCCTATTGTTCTCCTTATTTGGGACCGTGAATGTTTGGAGGGCAATTTGGATGCTACTGAATATTTATTTCCTACCAGGTAATTTATTAAAAATGTAACCAAACTCGAGTATGTATTCAAGTTCAATTTTCTTTACAGATAACTTGGAACTGAGTTGTTGGATAACACATTGGATCTGTCTGCTGTTGCTCATACTTCTCGGTTGTTCCAACTCTTTACTGGTACGAGGGGTGTATATAGATGCTGAGGAACCTGCAGGAAAATGCGTCATTTTCCCTTGCTATTACTTAAGGTTGATTTTCCAACAAGAGCGAGCTAAGAAGTTAGCGAAGAGGTTCCAACTCGACGACCTGTCGAAGAGGAAACAGGACATCGACAACAACATCGGCGACGTTAACCACGTGAAAAACATCAACAACCACGCCGTCTGATGTTTACGCTTATCAAAATTTTCGAATCAAACTAGAAAGAACTCGAATATACAAGTTGGAAATAGCGTAATTCATAATCTAAAGATTTTGACGAGAAAATATGACGTAAAAATAAGTGTGATACTGATTCTTCTTTACTTTATACACATCCGGTATATTATCATAGTGTACACTCACTAGCAAATAAGCCTAATTCCCAATTATGCATTGTCAAATTCAGATTTGATAACTCGTAGTGAGATATACATTTGATACATCCATATGTTTCAATTGGAATCAAACAGTTATAAACTAAAAAGTTCCTTGCACGTAAGTGTTATTTATTTAAAGTGATTCCTCTGCATTCAAATTTGACAAATATAGTTGTCAATATTTACTTTATCATTATAAAAATAGTCGTTTACTGTAAATAGTAGTTTTAATGATACTTTTTGCTTGAAAGGGTGCGTTATACAGGATGTTTGAGTGGTTGTGGCATGTAAAGTTGTGTAATACAGTGAATAGAGGCATTACAAACTACCGAACACCCTGTATATTGTGTATTATATTAGCAGAGTCTTGTCTGTGAAAGCATTGAGCAATAATATACGCATACATATCAATTATGTGATTACATCCATTGCCTTATTTTTGGGTGTATTCCAGTCATCCTAGATTTTGTAGTACTAACATATTAAAATTAAAACATTGAAAAGTGGTGCCTGTCAGGCATTAATCCTTCATTTCTCCAATCGCAAAAATACAATTTCCAGAATGATTTTGATAGTAAATTTTGTCCGCTACAACGTGGTAATTTTAGTGAGTGAGATTCAAGGAATAAAGGATTTGATTAACATCTGACCGGAACCGAATATAAAGTATATCAAAAAACTAGAACGACTGGATTTCTGTAGATAAGTGAAAATGTCGAATACCGAAGTAATAATAATAATAACAATAATTAATAATCCGTACAAACGTATCAATAAAATAGTAAAGAATTACGAATGTCTATTTTTTGTGAATGTGTATTTCGTTTAAGACAGCCAACAAATCTGGTGTTGTTTGAAAACTATAAATATGTGTTTTGCAATTCGGGTCTTGTGTGTATTAATCGAAGCGAATTAATTCCGATTAAATTAGTGAATTAGCGACATCCTGACACGGCCGGGCGCTGGCTTTAAGTTTGGTAAAGTTATTTAAGCTAATTGCGGATGTATTTTGCCAATTTGTCCGGCATAACTAAATGAAGCGGATCATAATGAACTAATTGAATGGATGGCCCATTGTCGGATTTGCACAAGGTCACCGACGTGCGTTTTCGGTATACAAAATAGAGACGACCACTTTACTCGCACATGTGGCGAAGTCAATCGCGATCAGTTGGAAAAAATTATCAAGAGAAGAGTGCCTTGCATTCTTAACTAAAAGCATTCTTTATAATTTTTTAAATTAACGAAATTGTTGGTTGAGTAAAAATGGGTTATTTTAAGGTTGCATCGAATGAATTTGCTGCTTATAATAAAAGATCAAAATTGTGGATTGTAGATTTCAATGTGATCTAAGATCTTACATTCAAAACAAGATTACTAATCTGTTGCCAGACAAGTTCTGAGCTTCTATGACAGAAATTGTGGCGGTGCTAGTCATAAGAAATCAATAAATATTTCTGATTTGCAATTATAGGCGAAAATTTATATGGTTAAGCGGACTGGAAACTGAAGTGAAATTTAAAGTTCCGTGAAGGAATTTAATTTAAAACAATTATTAAATTAAAGAGAAGTAAATACTTATAACAGTTTGACAACGCAAAAAAATAGAACTTACATTTTTACTTCAAATTTGGTGTTTTAACATAAAATTTTCGCCTGGGGCTATAATGATTTTGTATTAGTGCTGTTTTCAACATTGCCTATACAGGGTGTCTCACGGAACTGGTACGTTAGAAGTTTCTCATATTCTACTATTTCTCTTGCAATTTTGGAACTAGAATTTATTCGATCTGAGCTCTTCAGCTAAAATATTCTGAAGTTAACTGTCACGTCCGGTCAACAGAAGTCGGTATCAACTTTGTTATTTTAAATAAATATAATATTTATTTTTCTTTGGTTTGTACGTTTCAAAATACATCATTTTTGATAATGTTTCCCTATACGTAAATATCACCATTTTTCAGGTTTTTTCATTTTACTAATTTTTAGGTGATTTCCAGAAGTTTCTGGAAATAGTAGAACATGAGAAACTTCTAATGTACCAGTTCGGTGAGACACCTGTATATGAGCAAGCTTTTTCTTATTTTACAAATTTTAATAAAAAAATAACAATAACGTGCTGTGTAATTTTGATAGCGAATATACTATTCTATTATGTATATTCTATTCTATAGAAATTATATTTTACAGATAAAATTAGGTTGTACACATATTTACTTGGGTGTTTATTCACAAACTTTATTTTCAGAACGCAAATGTCAATCTTAGTAAAATGTTTTTTTTTATTATTTATTTTTCATTGCCTTAAAAAATAAAGTCGTTTGGAATATTAACAAAACAGAATTTTAAACGGGGCTAGTTGAATGCGCATACTTGAGAGGGTATCTTTTGAACGAAATAAAAAAAACTAATATGTTGATACACAGGGTCAAAATCTACAAAGTTACAGACAATTAATCATAAACTACAACAAACAATGCTGTACCAATTTATTACAGAACTCACATATTCCACACATATTCCTGTGAAAATAAAGCATTGTCACCGTAATTTTACAGGATATTTATGAAATGTTACTGGATAAGTGCCGCACTTTCACCGTAGAAATAAAATTGCAAAATTGCCTTACACATTTTTCTCTGTGTATTTTTTCCTCGGAATGACATTGGGAAGAATTAAACGACACTGGCTAATTTTTTTTATTGGTGTCCCACCGGGTTCCAACACAATTTTAAGGGTTCCGCAAAACTAAAAAGGTTGAAAAACGCTGCTTTACTGTAAAGAAACGTCTTTTTAAAACAAAACAAAAATATTAATTTAACAGAAAGTAATTTTCTTATATTTTTTAAGAAAATAAATATTTGAAAGTAATACATTAACAATTAGAAAGTACGGAAATATTGAGTCGCGGCACATACACGGAGAAATGGTTGTCTAATGTAGAAGAAAATAACATAATTTGTTTTTTTTGTAAGACACATACTTGTAATAACAATATTTCTTTAATTAAAAACAACCTAAATATTTCCTTTAAGAAAACGATTGTTTTGATTTAAAAAAGTCGTTTTGAAAATAGTGTGAAGGACGGCATCCTTCCCGATAGATGGCGCTTT
The DNA here is from genome assembly GCA_964023965.1 of Melinopterus prodromus. NCBI lineage: Eukaryota > Metazoa > Arthropoda > Insecta > Coleoptera > Scarabaeidae > Melinopterus > Melinopterus prodromus. The sequence continues at coordinate 305,928 of OZ030392.1, forward strand.
AGTTTCTCGTCGTAAGAGGGATCCCGTTGAGGGTATATAACCGCATACATGTCTATGCGGCATCAGTGATTGTGCTATTATACCGTCAAAGTATAGACGTAGGAATGTCCAACAACTCTAATATTGATGCAAAGAGACTACGAAGGGAACACCGGATGCCTTCTCTAGTTGGAAAACAACAATATTCTTCTTTGGGTGCGTTAATTGCATTCCATGTCAAATATTTATGCTTTCACAATAACATGTTCACATTAATCTCATTTAAAAGAAGTAGGAGAATGTTTAATCCAATAATGTGAGTTGATTAATCTAACTACCCAACGTGTTTTGATTTAAAAGAACAAATTCTTAAGTCAAATAAGTATAGTAAATATGGTATAAATTGGCCTATGATACTATATGCCAAAATTCAGCACGAGGAACCTTCAGATTTCAGCATGGAGGTCCAATATCGTTATAGTTACGGCAATTATAGCAGTGCTGATTTATAAGAGGATGATCCCCACCCTTCTTACAGCTAATTAAAAGTATTAGTACCTATATGTAAGTACGTCATTATAGCGTCGATGTGTTATTTTAAGATGAGTGTGTACATACATAATATATAAATATACCGTAGAAAAAAACATTTTTATGTGAATCATAAACAAATCTATTCAGAATTATGTAGATGTATTATTTTAATATTTTTCTTGTGGTCGTATTTGACATCTGGTTCGTCTTGTAGTTCAGTTCAAAATCTATAGTTTAAAACGACGACCTATAGCACGACTTGAATTATATTTATGATCATCAAAGACGCATTGCGCAACCCAGGTTGACGAGTTGACAGTCGCTACATATGTATATGCATAAGTTTTAAATAGACATACTCTAGAAGTGTACCTCAAAGTACAGCATCTAAATATCATCATTTAACCTCTATAAGTTCTAGAACAGGTATCAGCGCTTTTTCCATACACTCTTCGCTATGGGAAGTGACTTAGAGCCGACTGTTTCTGTGGAATTCGAAGTTTTTGGTAAAGTGCAAGGTACACAAATTACTTGCTATATTATAAGTTTTTATCAATATGTTTTGAAGGTGTTTACTTTACAAAATATTGTAAAGAGTTGTGTGAACAGTTTGATCTATCAGGATGGGTGAAGAATTCGAAAAAAGGTACCATTGTTGGTAAGATGCAAGGTAGAAGGGCACACATCGAACAGATGTAAGTATGTAGTAGAATAAATGTACGTTGTTGATGTTTGTTTTTATTTTGAGTCGCCAGAATGGGTTGTTCAAACTTTTGTTACGAAATTGGCAACACAATTCTGGTGGATCAGGTCAAATTTACGATTTGTTTGTTACAATTTGACTCTTTTCAAATACGGTCAATCGCAGAAGTCTTTGTACACTACACGAAAACGAGAATTCGAAGAAACTACAAAATAAAATTACAGCAATATATACTTTTTTTGTATCTAGGATCACATTTTTAAGCAGATGGATAAAATTAGTATATGTTCCTGTAATTTTATTTTGTAGTTTCTTCAATTTCGCACGTTCAAGACTTTTCGGATTGACTGTAAATACCTTGACAGCTGTCAGTGGTATAACAACACAAAACTATAAATACACTCAGTTCCAAAAAAGTGACGCACTTGATTTTTTGCCTAAATCAAGTACGTCCCTTTTTTGGACTGAGTGTATTTGCGTTGATGTCCACATCTGCATGATGATTGCTCAAATTTGGAAAAAAGGTCATTTCAGATCTCATTTAAAAATTATACCTTCCTGTTTGATGAATATACTGTCATATTTCATGCATTTTACCAATTCAAAGCGGAGTTCTAAGCACTAACAGGCAAATAATGTCATACACACCTGGTTATTATGAAAGTACATAACAAACAAGTTATCTAAATGCATTTTCGGTAATTTCCTGGTACTAGAAGCTACCCAATATGGGCAAACCACAGCACGCCCGTTTCCTATTTTTGGAATTAACACAAAATACAGAAGTTCAGTGATGACAAAATTGTAACATATTTGCGCAAAATTTTGTATTTGTTCAAGAGAAAATTCCCTTTTAATCAAACACAAACAAACAATGCGCTTGAGTGCCGAAAATTCCATTGTTTATAACGAAAAACAACTTTGGAATATTCGTCCGGCTAAATATCAATATTATGAGGCTTTTTCGTCGAAAACCTCCATCGTACATGCACAGAAATAACAAATTAAGCACTCACCGATCGTGTTCCTACTTCTCAAAGGGGCGAACCACTGTCCTGAATGATTTTTAGGCCCTTTCCGCCGGACCCAAGCCCAGGGTAGTACAGAACATAACCTCACTTTTTATTAAACCCGATATTACCGCGCTATATTTACGCGAAACGATGGGTGAATTGTTTCAAACGCCTTCACGCACACTACCGAACACTTATTCACAGTAATATTAATAGTTCAACGTTTATTATGTACGTTTTCCGTAAATTGTTCGCGTTGAAAGTTTGGGCTACCGCGCACTAAACGACAGACAACCCGACGACGTGAACTCCGGCGCAAGCGCGCTAAACCGGTGTGAACTACAAGCGTTCGCTCTGCGTTAGCGGGGAATATGCATAACCTAACTTTCTTAAAATTGGGTTTACCGCACTAATTTCGCGTGACATGCCAGATGGATTGTTTCAAACGGTTTATTGCACACTACCGAACACTATTAACACTAATATTAACTGTGCCGAGCGTTTTTTATGTGCGTTTTTCTTGAATTCTTCGCGTTGAATTTTTGGGCTATGGCGGACACAACGTTAACCCGACGACTACAATTTCCGGCGCGAGGTGGCGCGTCAAGCGGTGTAAACGTTCGTTGTGCGTATCGGGAATACGCATAACCTCTCTTTCTTATAATTGTATTAACGGCACTATTTTCGCGTGACATGTTGGATGGATTGTTTCAAGCGGCTTCTTGCACATTACCGAAAACTTATTAACAGTTATATTAATTGTTCCGAACGTTTTATGTACGTTTTTCTTGTATTTTTCGCGTTGACGTTTCGGACGGCCTCGGTCAAAACAGAAACCCGCAGACTAAACGTTCGGGCGCGAGATGGCGCTTGAAGCGGTGAATCTCGTTTTGCTTTATTTAGCGGGGAATATGAATATTGCAGCGGCGCGTTTTGAAATCTTGGGGCCCCAAGCAATTTTGAATTTTTTGAACTTCTAGTTTCAATAATAACCGAGGTTTAGGTAAAAAAACAAGTAACTTTTTTGTACATAAATATTACCTCATTTATTAAAAATCTGATGTGGCTAGGCACATGACTTTATTATACTATATATAAAATTAATAATTTAGCTGCATGAAATTTGATCAAGATCGGTCGTGTCTGCATTAAAATAAAACTGTCAGTTAAGATTTGACAGATATGTTTATACCTCCTATTGACAGTAGATATTGTCAAAACGTCAAAGTTTGACACTGACAAATCCTGGCTGACTTGCAGTATATTAATGCAGACACGACCGATCTCGATCAAATAGAATTTGCTCATTCAGCTAAACTATTAATTTTATCAAAAAATGTCATACATAATTTATACCAACTTTCCTCACCTTTAATTTATTACTTAACTATTTACAAAAAATTACAGAAATGGCGGCTATATTGAGAATATACTTTATAACTTCACAACTTTATATTAGCATTATTGTTTTAGGATCATTTGGTTGACAAATACGGGATCTCCAGGCTGCAAAATTGAACGTTGCGAATTGACCAATTGGGAGAATCTCGCCCATCGTGAATTTAAAGACTTCAGCGTCAGATTTTGAAGATCCTTCTTTGAAAATGTAATACCTATCTATTTGTATATTGTGATGAATCTTGTATGTTGTAATTGTACAGTTTGTAATTTATAATAATAAATTGTTTATACTTCGAAGATATTTTCTATCGACACCTGCGCCGAAAATGAAACCATTCTTAATAACGACTTCATAGTTTATTATCGAAATAATAATCACATGGTTCTTTATGAATTTATCTAATTATCAAAATAAAACGAGAATAACTTGTGTCTTACCTTTTTATTTGTGTACAGTTAAAATATAAACAGAAGTATCTATGTTAAAATCCTGGTCTGAAAATTTGCACAGAATGAAAAATAAAAACAAAGCACTTTCTATGATAATACAATAGAGATTATAGAGCAGATGCGGTCGTTCAGTGATCACTTAGCTCCGGCAAATGAAAAAACGAAAAAAAAAACTATAATTGTACGTACATCCATGTGTTCAAGTGATGCATATTAATTACAGCAAACAATTCAACTTCTCGATATCTGATATCAACATGTTATCTGATCTCTCTCTAACTATAGTAAATAAGAATCAAACTTAACTATGAATCTAAAATATAATAATATGTATAACTAGAAAAACTCATGTACACGTCCGTTCATAACCAAGACCCACACGAGAAAAAAAAAAAGAAAAAGCAGAATCAAACAACCACAAATCCTAAAGTCAAATTTTAATTCATACCATTCACATAGAGACTATTTTATATCATAGTTGCTGAGGATTTCACTTATTTAAATCGTTATGGTTAGTAAACCGACAATGAAAATGGGGGGGAAAGCAATACAGTTTTAACATTTTTGTGCGCCCAACATCATTATAAAAGTACATTTCATTTAAAAAACGGCAGAATTCAATCAATCAATCAATCAATTCAACAATTTTCCGCAATTTTACACAGAATATAATCAACGAAATGCCATCGTGTAAGTTCAATACGAAAAACGGAAAACATAAATGCGTACCCTGCGTTAGATTTTTCACTGATAACGGTCGAACACAAAATTCACATTCGTACTAGAACTGCATTGCATACGATTAGATGATTATATTCCAATTACTGTTGATAAGAATACAAAAATATCATTATCATCTAAATCAGAATTTTGTTACATTTTTTTTACTGTTTTCTTTACTGTTCACACATAAGTTCCACAGCTAAGTAACTTAACTAGCTAATCCTGCATCTCCTCCGGTACCTCGTGAGGATTTAGAATGCCAGGTACAGAGAGCTGCACTTTCCGTTTCTCGTCTTGCGCCTGCGTCAACGCCTTTTCTCTCTCCTCTAAGAATAGATCCGAATCGTCCTCGCCCGTGTATTCCTACAAATCAACGTAAAACGTAAAAACATTGTTAATATCGTTCTTATTTACTTTGTGCCTGTAATAAAAACTATACAAACTCTATCTTTCAAAAATTCTCCTGAAAAATGTAGGGCAAGCAGAGGAGACTGGAAATTTTCGGGAATAATTACTCAATTTATCTGAGACCTAAGCATATATTATAATAATTCCTATCACAATTACTTTGACAGCAATCACACCTAAAACAAAAATACGACACTCTTCTTAATTAAAGACTATCTTTCAAAAATTCTCCTGAACAGAGTAGGCCAGGCAGAGAGTTGTAATTTTCAAGAATAATTACCTAACTTATCTGCGACCTAAGCGTGTATTATAATAGATTCTATCCCAATTAGTTTGCTCGCAATCGCACATAAAACAAAAACACAACACTCTTCCAAACACAATAGAAACTCTATCTATCAAAAATTCTCCTGAAAAAAGTAGGCGAGGTAGAGAGTTGTAATTTTCAGGAATAATTATTCAAGCTATCAGTGACCTAAGCGTATATTATAATAGATTCTATCGCAATTAGTTTGCTCGCAATCGCACATAAAACAAAAACACAACACTCTTCCAAACACAATAGAAACTCTATCTATCAAAAATTCTCCTGAAAAAAGTAGGCGAGGTAGAGAGTTGTAATTTTCAGGAATAATTATTCAAGCTATCAGTGACCTAAGCGTATATTATAATAGATTCTATCGCAATTAGTTTGCTCGCAATCGCACATAAAACAAAAACACAACCCTCTTCCAAATAAACACAATAGAAACTCTATGTTTCAAAAATTCTCCTGCAAAAAGTAGGCGAGGTAGAGAGTTGTAATTTTCAGGAATAATTATTCAAGCTATCAGTGACCTAAGCGTATATTATAATAGATTCTATCCCAATTAGTTTGCTCGCAATCGCACATAAAACAAAAACACAACACTCTTCCAATTAAACACAATAGAAACTCAATCTTTCAAAAATTCTCCTGAAAAAAGTAGGCAACGCAGAGAGTTGTAATTTTCAGGAATAATTATTCAAGCTATCAGTGACCTTAGCGTATATTATAATAGATTCTATCCCAATTAGTTTGCTCGCAATCGCACATAAAAGAAAAACACAACCCTGTTCCAAATAAACACAAAGGAAACTCTATCTTTCAATAATTCTCCTGAACAAAGTAGGCGACGCAGAGAGTTGTAATTTTCAGGAATAATTATTCAAGCTATCAGTGACCTAACCGTATATTATAATAGATTCTATCCAAATTAGTTTGCTCGTAATCGCACATAAAACAAAAACACAACACTCTTCCAAATAACCACAAAGGAAACTCTATCTTTCAAAAATTCTCCTGAAAAAGTAGGTGACGCAGAGAGTTGTAATTTTCAGGAATAATTATTCAAGCTATCAGTGACCTAAGCGTATATTATAATAGATTCTATCGCAATTAGTTTGCTCGCAATCGCACATAAAACAAAAACACAACCCTCTTCCAAATAAACACAATAGAAACTCTATGTTTCAAAAATTCTCCTGCAAAAAGTAGGCGAGGTAGAGAGTTGTAATTTTCAGGAATAATTATTCAAGCTATCAGTGACCTAAGCGTATATTATAATAGATTCTATCCCAATTAGTTTGCTCGCAATCGCACATAAAACAAAAACACAACACTCTTCCAATTAAACACAATAGAAACTCTATCTTTCAAAAATTCTCCTGAAAAAAGTAGGCAACGCAGAGAGTTGTAATTTTCAGGAATAATTATTCAAGCTATCAGTGACCTTAGCGTATATTATAATAGATTCTATCCCAATTAGTTTGCTCGCAATCGCACATAAAAGAAAAACACAACCCTGTTCCAAATAAACACAAAGGAAACTCTATCTTTCAATAATTCTCCTGAACAAAGTAGGCGACGCAGAGAGTTGTAATTTTCAGGAATAATTATTCAAGCTATCAGTGACCTAACCGTATATTATAATAGATTCTATCGCAATTAGTTTGCTCGCAATCGCACATAAAACAAAAACACAACCCTCTTCCAAATAAACACAATAGAAACTCTATGTTTCAAAAATTCTCCTGCAAAAAGTAGGCGAGGTAGAGAGTTGTAATTTTCAGGAATAATTATTCAAGCTATCAGTGACCTAAGCGTATATTATAATAGATTCTATCGCAATTAGTTTGCTCGCAATCGCACATAAAACAAAAACACAACAATCTTCCAAATAAACACAAAGGAAACTCTTTCAAAAATACGAAAATCACGAGGTAAAACTCACCCTAATTTGCACCAAGAAGTCCCGGAGGTGCTCCTTGAACGCCGGTATATCCTGATTTAAGTTGAACATGCCCTGCACGGTGATCTTGATCTGGTTATCGGTGAGATGCGGAAACGCGCTCCTGAGCAACGTCGCCGTAAACTCCTGTATGTACAGGACGTTATCCGTACCCGTCGGACCGAGCTGGCAGTTTATCCTGTTCGCCTCTATCAGCGAAAAAATGTACGCCAAGATGGTGGCGTGCATCGAGAGTCCGGCCGTGTGCGACGTGTCCGTCACCACCGAGAAGACGTGCTGCAGAATGTCCGTCAGATACGTCTGGTAGAAGCTGGGCGCGGCCTGCTCATGCTCCTCGATATTCTGCAGGAGTTTCAGCAGGATTTGTAAGCCGGTGTCGGCGACGTTTCGCATCGTATGCTTGAACGCCCATATTATGCTGTCGAGGACGAGTTTGAACTGCGCGGGCGGTATGCTGAGGAAGGCGGGGAAACAGTGGTTGTTCACGGCCTGGAGGAGCAGGAAGAAGTTCGTCCTGTGCTCGGGGTACTCCTCGAAGTCCTTGTTGATCATCGCTAACGTACACTCGAAGACGGCGTCGAATATTTTTGGAACCTGGAATTATAGAGTTGGTAAAAAACTACTATAAATCAGCCAATAGTAAGAATTCCTTTTGGAATTTACAAGTATAAGTCCTCAATTACATATCTATTTGAAAAAAAAAAAAAACAGAATCAAAATTATACCGTTATCTTATTAAAAAATAAATTTAAGTTGGACACGTTTGGTACAGTTGGTAGGAGACGTTTTACAGAAACGATAATAAATCAGGCAATTGTAAGAATTTCGTTTTGAAATTTACAAGAATTATTCCTCAATTACATATATATTAGAAAAAAAATGCCCAGAATCCATAATTTTACCATCATCTTATAAAAAATAAATTTAACTCAGACAAGTTTAGCACTATTGGTAGGAGACGTTTTACAGAAATGACTGTAAATCAGCCAATTGTAAGAATTTCTTTTTGAAATTTACAAATATTATACCTCAATTACTTATATATTAGAAAAAGATACCCAGAATCCATAATTTTACCATCATCTTATAAAAAGTAAATTTAACTCAGACAAGTTTAGCACAATTGGTAGGAGACGTTTTACAGAAACGACTATAAATCAGCCAATTGTAAGAATTTCTTTTTGAAATTTACAAATATTATAACTCAATTACTTATATATTAGGAAAAAATGCCCAGAATCCATAATTTTACCATCATCTTATAAAAAATAAATTTAACTCAGACAAGTTTAGCACAATTGGTAGGAGACGTTTTACAGAAATGACTGTAAATCAGCCAATTGTAAGAATTTCTTTTTGAAATTTACAAATATTATAGCTCAATTACTTATATATTAGAAAAAAATGCCCAGTATCCATAATTTTACCATCATCTTATAAAAAATAAATTTAACTCAGACAAGTTTAGCACAATTGGTAGGAGACGTTTTACAGAAACGACTATAAATCAGCCAATTGTAAGAATTTCTTTTTGAAATTTACAAATATTATAACTCAATTACTTATATATTAGAAAAAAATGCCCAAAATCCATAATTTTACCATCATCTTATAAAAAATAAATTTAACTCAGACAAGTTTAGCATAATTGATAGGAGACGTTTTACAGAAATGACTGTAAATCAGCCAATTGTAAGAATTTCTTTTTGAAATTTACAAATATTATAGCTCAATTACTTATATATTAGAACAAAATGCCCAGAATCCATAATTTTACCATCATCTTATAAAAAATAAATTTAATTTAGACAAGTTTAGCACAATTGGTAGGAGACGTTTTACAGAAACGACTATAAGTCAGCCAATTGTAGGAATTTCTTTTTGAAATTTATAAATATTATACCTGAATTAATAATATATTAGAAAAAATGCCTAGAATCCATAATTTTACCATCATCTTATAAAAAATAAATTTAACTCAGACAAGTTTAGCACAATTGGTATGAGACGTTTTACAGAAACTATAAGTTAGCCAATTGTAAGAATTTCCTTTTGAGACTTTCAGATATTTGCCCGTACTTGTTTATCTTCAATCAGAAGCAAAAAATGTTCCAGTATAAAACACTAAATAAAAAAACATTATAACCAAGAAAGAAAATTACCTCTGCCGTTATATGACTCTCTAACTTATTGACGATGGTGGCCATCGCGCTGAGGACTTCCGGCTCGCGGGCGGACGGTACCGTCGTCCGCTGGTAGTCGAGCAGGACGGCGTCGAGCAGCGGCGGTATGAAATTCTCCAGGACCATGACGTAGTCGTTCGACCGCGATATCCAGTCCGATATCAGCTTTAACGTTTCCTTTTTCGTCACCCTCATCGTCTTGATCAGGGGCTGCTTGGTGACCGCTTCACCGTTTAAGGCAATCGCTTGTGTAATATTTTCAGACATAACCTAGAAATTAATAGAAAAAATTTAATTATTTTTATAATTTCCGCTGTGTTTTTTCGTAGAGATTTTTCGCGTATGATGCCTCACCTTATAAACATTTAACATATCTAAGTAAATACGACCGAGTTGAGCAACGTACGCGTGGTTGAGCGCCTTGCAAGCGCGGACGTTCGTCTTCAGTATATTCGCCATCTGCTTGACTATCGGAAGCTCTTTCAGGCAGTCCACGTTCTGACTGGCTTCAAGAATCATCTCGTCCCAAACCTACCAAAAAGAAAGGACTTTCAGTAGTTGACAAAAAATTATCATTGATATACAAAAAAAAACCACATAATTTGACAAAAGTTATAGCAATTATTTATTATTTCGTTCCAGCAGAAGCAACGTAATAATGTTTAACACCTAAACATATTTTTTTTTTAAGAAAAAACGGCTTCACGTCTTACCTGATTAGGAAGCGCCATATACTTCTCGATCAGGACCTCCTGCGTAGCGTTATCAACCTGCGCCGAAATCATATACCCAACGGCCTCGTAGAACGTATGAATCTGCTGCTGCTGCAGATCGCAAATAATCGAACTCATCGACGACAAAATATCCTCAATAAACGGGCAATTCTCTCCGACTTGCGTCGTAACAAAATGCCTTCGGCACTTCAACGCAATCTTAATAAACGTATCGCACGCCATATCCTGCACGCCGTCGTGCGTCTCGTGCATAAATTCAAACAACTTATTAACAACGGTCTTCAAAAACTTCCAATGCGCCCGCAAAAACCGCGGATACTGCCCGACCACGTACATAATATTCGAAGCTATTATAGCTTTATTATCTTTCCCGCGTTTCTGCTCGCAGAGGCCGAGGAGATCTTTAATCACGGTGACGAGAAAACGCTTTTCGTCCTCTTCGTGCATCGCTCCGGAAATGCTTCCGATCGCCCAGCAGAGGGTGTTGAGGTTTTTCCACGACCATTCGGAACCGTTGACCTGATTTTGGAGTTTTTCCGTCATGATTCGTTCCGTGTCGCCGTAATCTAAATGCGTCAGATAGACGAGTGTCTCCCGCATGTTCTTGTATAGGTTTATCGAGTCGGTGTCTTTCATGAACTCTCGCACCACTTCGCCGTTGTCGTTCTCCACGACCAAGACCTCCTCCGGTTTCGCCATACGGGAGATCATGATATACCTAACCTAGAAGGAGAGTTTCGTTACTTCTACGACCGATAATACACACTAATAAACTGTTTGCAGACCGGACCGTTGATAACATGACAGAGCTTCATATTATAAAAATAAGTTGTTATACTATCAAGTGTTTAAAATTTAAAGTAAAATCGGTCGTACTGCATTCAAACTATGTACACCGTTAACTTTTTACACCCAATAACACGTACGTGTCATTTGGACGGTGTACCCGGTGTCAACGGAGTACAATATCCGAACGCATCTTTAATCAATATATCTGTCTAGTTCTACTAGTTTTATTTTAATGCAGACATAGCCGATCTCGATCAAATAGAATCTCATGCAGCTAAACTATTAATTGAATATATATTATGATAAAGTCAAGTGCCTGGCCACATCAGATTTTTTTTATATAAAATAATAATCGCTTTCATTGAAGGAAATACCCCCATTTAAAAAACAAACATTATTGTGGCCTGAAAAACCCAAAAAAATAAATATCTGATACTTGGAGAGAGTATTTATTAATAAACAAAGGAGGAAGCGAAAAATGTTTATAACTTTTACACAAATTGCTATGAATTTTAAAATTGCAATATGTAATAAACAAATCAGAGTTAGAGAAATTGGTTATTATTATTCTTGTTATTATTTTTTCTAAGGTTACCAAAGAATCCTGGTGACAATTCTTTGCAATGGTATTTTCATTCTGTCAAACGCAAAACTATTCTTTCGGTCATAAAACATTGTACAAAAAACATTGTGTTTACTGTAAATCTAGTTTCACAATATTATGCAATCGTCAAATAATCTATTCTATTCTAAAGTACCTGATTTAGAACTTCCTGGTACAGCAGCCTCCTACTATTCTGCTGTGGAAAATATGTAGTCGAACCATACGGAACCTCCTTATACAGATCCGAGCACAAACTATTCCAGTACTCCAAGCATATCTTAAAAATTTCCACCTCGTCCACCGCGGAAATCAGAACCAAATAATGCAAGCTATTCCGCAAAACGGGCATATTACTCTCCGCTAAACTCCCGTGCTCTTTCAGAAACGTACACAGAAACAACGCCAGATTCTGAATAAAATTCTGCTCCTGATCTTGCCCGCAAGCGTAGGCACTACGAATATCCGTATTCAACGGCAACATCCCTTCCAACTGCGTCATAGTCTGCGTAAATAACGTCACGAAAGCGTCGTTATAATTGTTAACCGTAACGCCGGCAATCTCCGTTAAACATTTCAAAGTTACGTTTCTAAACATAGGCACCGGAAGGAATTTAAAAATTAACGTATTTATCAGTTTGGTCTCGAATATATAACCCAAGGGGATCCAGTTTAGAAATCGTAACAAGGTTTCTAATGTGGCGTTCACCAGTGGGGGATTTTGGGAATTCTCCAACACGAACTGACACAAGTGGAAAATGGCGGAGAATTCCGAGCACATCGTGTCTTTTAAGTGTTTCGCCTTCGTCTGGGTGATCTGCCCCGAGGAAAAATCGAACAATTCTTCGCTTAACAGCTTTAGGATACACATGTTATTCTGACAGAGGCTCTCGTTCGTTTTGCTAGCGCCTACGATCTCCGGGATGAACGCCTCCCAATTCTTCGGCCATTCCCGTTTAAGAACTTGCACTAGGATCATATTAAGTTTATTCAGATAAGTTTTATTCGCTTCTAACGACTCCGCGTCGGAACTGGTCTTAATAATCAAGGCAACGATATACTTCTTAATGCCCTCGCACTGGTTTCTAGGCAGGACTTTCCATCGCGTTTTGATTACTTGCTCGAGTATTTGTAACGCGTAATACTTGGTTTGTTGGTTGGTCGAATACTCTAGAATGGTGTCGACCCGGGTCCACGCGTCCGGGTGCTCCTTTAGCGTGGTGAGGACCTCCTGCGCCATGCGTTGGGTCTCCCCGTTTCCAGCGTACATACTTACGACGACACTTTCGAGCAGCCCTATGTCCAACTTTCTGTTGAAGTCGAGCAGGGCCGCAGCTTGATGGGCTAAAGTTGCCATTTTTTAACTTTACTCAATTCTCTCACTCAATGTATTCAAAATAAACAATCATTCCATCAATTTCGCCAACTGAAAAACGACGTAATTTGTTTCAATACAACTATACCTAACCTTTAACACGACTTTTGTCATTTGAGAACTTAACGTTAAAGTGAACTATAACTAGCGGGAAGGAATGGTATTCGAGAGGTAGAGGTTCAACTGGGATAATAGGGGACTGATCAGGGATTAAGACGGTCCTCACACCCTTTTAAGAACGGAAATTTTAACCCCAAAAATAACAAAACGGACAAGGAGGCGCTAAAATACCCTAACTGACAGGAATCTATAGGAGTGTGACAAGTGTTTTAGGCGCTTTACGCTGTGTCGGTTAACTTACTTCAGGATCGGTGGCTTTTTTTTAATAAACACACAAATTCAGTTTCACTCTTTACAACACTCGTACAATTGCAATCACAAAAAGCGCAAAACGAAAATGAATGACCACCCAGTAGGTAAAAACGGTTTCTTTTTGGCGCCAAATTCAATTTACTTTACTTTTTAGTTTGTTTCAATATTTTTACATGAAATTTCATTATTCATTCTTACTACATAAATAACGTTAAATAAAAATTTTATCGTAAAACACACGTTGATTTATTTCTAATTTTACAATAAAATATTAAACAATTTTTTTTTTGTAATTTATTCTATTACAGGGTTAATAATTTATTATTTAGTTAAAAATTTGTTGTAGTTGATGTTAATATTAAGTTGCAGATTCGTAAGACATGATTTTCGACCAATGAATTCTGTTCAACGTCCTGTCCGTTTTCAACTTTGCACATTAACATCGTGACGGTTTGCAAGTCCAGTTCGCGACAAACTTTCTTGTTGCTTGGTTGTAGATCATCCTCCGTTAGGTCACATATTCTCTCGATAGCGCATTTAAAAATTGATATAGTATTCCTATACATATAAACAAACATTTTTTAGATGTACACAATATTTTTGGATAAAATTTTTACCGAACATGGTAAGATTCTTGAAGCTTCCATAAAAAATTCTCTATGTAATACATACTACTGTATAGATGTATGAGTTTTGCCTTTATTATGACAGACATAAGAATTGGCATGATGTCGTAGTTCTCAATAACGGGTATGTGATTTTCCATATCTAAAAAAATGTATGATTAACTTATTTGTATACTTAAATTTACAAATTGTTTTTATACCAGACGATTTTGATATAATTTCAATCATAGCTGTCTTCAATTCAGCAAAAATTAAATCATACGTAGTACATAAACAATATATTTTTTCGACTGGACTCTTCCTTGTGTCTAAACTTGCAAATTCCACAAGCTAGAATTTAAAAATTTAGAAACGTTGATTAATTTTTACCGTCTTTGGTTTATAAGTTACTGCGGCGGCCAACGGGATTGCATAATCAGGAGGTGCACCGAGCTGTTCCGCAGTTATATGCAGATCGGAAATATTCTTACACTTTTCATAGAAAGTTTGATCTTCGTCTCTTTGAAAAAAGTATATTAGAGGTATCACAGAATCGTGTAGTTGGTTCAAAATAACACTGGAATAAAATAAATTAGGTTCAATACAAAAATAAATAATTAAAATTTGAACCATTCGATAGCGGTATGCAAAAAATCCGCATAACTCTTCTCCACACATTTCTCTAATAGCTCCTTATGAGCTATTTTAACTTTTTCTTGTACATCCGTAGCAATATCGTTAAAATCATCCCATCGTTGCTTCCAGTTTTGGAAGAAAACAGTCGAGAACTGCTCTACGGACTCTATTTCGCAATAACGAATTAAGAACTCCTCTGATCTGAAACAGATTATGGTACTTAATTACAAATTTAAAACAGGATTTATACTCACTCTTTGAGATTTGTGATCGAGTAAGTTTGATCGCAGCAGGTCATAATAAAAACAGTTGGTTTATTGCATCATTGCCCAATATCTTCGGTGAATTGTTTGTGTCATACGTTATCTGATAAGATTTATCCGGTTATCAGATTTTAGCTGGATACGTATTGTTTGTATTGTATATTGAATGCAATTGTTTCCATGGTTACCGATTCCCGGATAACTGACAACAAACGAGTTGGTTGCGAGAACATGGTAGGAAATAAGTTGCCATGGATTGGAAAGAAAGTGTTACGATAATGACAGATAAAGTGTTTCCGGGGTTGTCGCATAAAATTAATAACAAATTGATCGGTAAAGTATATTTAAGAAGTTTTGTGCTATTTTTATGATTGATATTTTTGATGTTACAGGAAATGAAGTGTTATCAAACTTACCATTGCAAATGTCGATATATTTCAATTTAGTGTTTGGAACTGTTTGGTTTATCGTTATAAATTTATTTTTGTATGACAAGGTTGGTATTTTTCCCTTATTAATAAGAAATAATAGACTTTTTTTCGATTTCAGATTAACTGTTTCAACGAACTTAATAAATTTATTGTAATAACTGTCGTTTTGTTTTTATACCTAATAGAAGGTTTACGTTTATATTTGGGGTACGAAGGAAATTTAAGGGATAAAGTAAGAATCATAACACATAAATTAACATTATGATATTAAATATTCTTTTTAGATTCCGGAATTAGCTGGTTTTTGGATGTTATCCGTACTTCTACAATTTCCTCTACAGAGTTTTTTGTTGTTCAATCCGTACTTTCAATTACGGATTTTAGAAACAGTTGTCCAATCGATTATGTTTGTACTGCTCGTCGCTCAACTCTGCGCTGGATATTTTACGCTAAGAAGCACGGCAAAAACCCAAACAACGTATTTTCGAATAATGAATTGCAACAATTACACTGTACGAACCCATAAAAAATACAAAACTAGTTAAAAACATGTACATCTTTATTTATTTACAATAAAATTCTTTATATTTGTTTTAATTATAAAATATGTATACAGCGGTAAATAACTATACAAGAAACGAACGGTACTTTATACAACGGCATGGTTTTCTAAGTCATACCGGTTATAAAAGACAATCAAATATTCAATAACAACTAATAAATTCTTCTGAAATATAGCAATTGTCGTTAAAATTTGCTCATCGGAGTGTGGTTTGCCGTCTGCTAGTATCTTGAACAGTTCAGGGCGGTTTGGGGCAAAACGACACGTAACCTAAAAGAATATTAAAATTATAATGCAACTTCTCGAATGTTTAACTGTTAAATTTAACATAATTAAGGGGTTGTATCTAGTCTGAAGCAAAAAATAAAGCTTTTTGTGAACATATCTGGAGCAATAGACATTTTTTCATTGTATACACGAGTATAGCTTGAAATTTTTCTGGTAAGGTTACTCGTTAATAACTTACGTTAAAAAGTTGGACACCCATCCACCCATGATATCTTTGCAATACCTCCTCGTAGGCGGTTTTCATTAACGGAACTAGATTTTGTCGATTAACTTCAGGATCGTCCACAATTAACGCAAAAAATCTTGCGATAAAGTGTAACCCTCTGTAAAAATAAACAATACTAAAATAATACACTAATAAATTCACGATAGATAAAATTTATAACCGTCTAAGCCATTGTAAAGCGTCCGTAGTTACGTCTTTTCCTTGTCGTTTTTCTGTAAGTATCATGTCGTCTATATACTTGTACGCAACCTCGTCTTCACAAAACGTCTTGGTTATTTTCTATAATAAAAATTAAACAAAAATAAATTTTAAAAGTGGTAAAATACAATTCCGTAAAGTTGCTGAATATACGTACAGTTATGTTTCCATTCAGGTCATGTTTCAAGGGAGCAAATAGCTTCCCCATTCGCTCTAAAAATACAATAAGTTATAAAGTATAAACAAATATAGGTTATATTTCGTTACCGACGAAAGTGACTACATTTTTCGCAGAATTTAAAAACTGAGCGGTCTCAATTTTATACAAACCATCGATGTAACCGAATTTATCATTTTCTACGTTCCCAAAAAGACCTGAAACGACCACAGTTTCAGCATCGCCGTCTGAAGTTTCATTTGACATTTGCGACAATATTTTTACAAGTTTCGTGAACCAAAAATAATTTATCGTTCTTTATAATCTATCTAAATTTACCAATAAATATGTTTGACTTCGACACGAAAATGTTTATCTTACACTTATCAGTTTATCATTTCCCCAAATAATCTTTATATTCGATTAATTCATATACATTTAGCCTACAGAAACTGTGAATTTATTATCAGACATTGTAATACAAGCTTATTTAATCACTAGGTTCTTTTTAATAATCTCTAATTAATAAAATAAAAATTAAATTTAAAACTATTTCATCCTATATAATTCCTGTTTTTTAAAAAACCCGCTAGATGGCACAACGATACCAGCCGCTAAATTCGTGTAGTCCACGCGTTGCTATGACGACGATTCGCGCCGCTACAAGCTGCGACCGCTGATTTTGCCGCTGATCTATTTGTGATTTTAATATTTTTAATAGAAAATTAGATTATACACTTGCGATATTCTATTACGTTTGTTAGGCCAAACAAAACCGAATTTATCGGTATTGGCAAATTTAATGCATCAAAAATCGCCGAAATGTTACCAAAATAATATTTGGAGTAGGCTGTGGATTTCGTGTACGAACTTCGTCGCTTCTTTACCCAGCAGGTCCGCGGTTTCTTTGTTTTGCAAATGGTGGTGCGTGCTTTCGCGTTTTTCTAATGAATTTGTGTTGTATTTGGGATATTTTGGCGTTTGGTAGGTTCATTATTATGTTGTGCGGTGAATTCTTGCAAAGGGCGCCGAATTATGGAGAATTGCGACAAGAAACGTAAGTGCTTTGCCTAATAAGTCTGTTTTGTCAAGTTGTGTCTTGTCTATGATTGCACCCGGCTGTTAAATATGTTGTAATAATACTTAATTGGGGCTATATCGTATTGGATGTTGATGTCGTATTGGGTTTATTAGGTTTTTCGTCTTAAAAAGCTTAACTTTTGTTTGCTCCGCTTGCAAAAAAACGAAGTAAGTAAAAGTAGCGTCTCAGGTGATCAGTTTTGTTTACAACCTCTGTTTTTATTTCCAGTAGCGACTTCAGGGAGTGCGGGGTTATTGGTCTCTTGTCAAATCTTCAAACAGTGGATGGAAACTTTGATTCGGGGTAAGTGAAGAGTTGATTATTATAGTTATAAAGGGGCTGACTTGTATATTGACTTGTTTCGCAAAAGGTTACTATGAATTTTGTAGTTAATTTGAAGACTTTGTATGCAAGTATGTTAGGTACGCTTTTATAAAACGCTTGAGGTTGCTAAAACTTATAATAATATGAAAAGAAAACTTGTGTGGTTATGTGTATTAAAGACTGGTTGCGCCACCATTGTGTAGATGTCGCTACATGGTGCACATGTTATGCTTGCGTAATATGAAATTCAAGCTTTGGCTGTTTTAACCGTTTTAGGTAATTTTGAGAATAATAATATTGTCTAAGTCACATGTTTATTTTAATCACAACCAACTGGATGTTAACGATGGCATGAGAAAAAAATCTGATGTGGCCAGGCACATGACTTTATCATACTATATATAAAATTAATAGTTCAGCTGCACGATTACAATACTTTATCTACGACTCGTATATAATAAGTTCATTGCATACGTATCTATAATATATAATCCCCATCATTATACGCGCCAATGTTTATAATGACACTAGTGTTGTATAATAATGACAGTTCGTTCAAATAATGACCTCATTATTTGAACGAATCGTCATCATTACACAATGCTAGGGTCAAAGTCTGTCAAAACCTACGTGGATGACAGTTATTTGACTGTTCGCCTCGCCATCATTGACAAATACATTTAAAATATTTTACATAAAATGGAATTTATGAGTCGTAGATAAAACGTCGTGTTTGTCTCGCACATAACGGATATAAATCGCTCGCTATAAATGATTTATATGCTCTCGATTTATATCCTTAATTATGTGCTCCTCAAATAATATACTATTATCATGCTGCGTATGATAAAGTAATAAAATTTCTTAGATATATTATAGTTTTTGATATGTATCTTTTTTTCCGATAGTAAATATCACACTGGGCAAAAAGTTCCATATGGACTTATTTAGTTTCTTTTTTTCCAGCTCTTTGAAATAATAGCAAAACTATTTTAAAGCAGCTCTAACTTCCTTAGGAATAGAAAAACCGAATAAGTTGACAAGAAACTTTTTACTTAGAATCACATTGACTTGTAGAGAAACAAATGTCTCAAATATTTCATATATAGGTATTTAGTTTCTTCCTTCATTTGGGTATTTACATAATTTATTTTTAAGATTTAAGTATTTTTAATTTTGCCTCAACAAGGCGATCTCGGAAGATTGTACCTCTGCTAATGAAGATATTTTAAAACTGATTGCTCTCATATACACAGAACTCCGAGGCCCACATTTTAAAATTATTAGCGTGTATACAGGGTGTTCCATAAGGTAGTACCAACACAAAATTATATTTTTTTAAATGGAACAACCTATATTTCGGCACAATTTTGAATTCCTCGCAAAACTTGGTACTAAAATTAACCATTGCAAAGATAACTAGTCTTCTTAATAAAAAAATCGATTTTTCTATCAATAAGTGCTTCTACACCTATACATTAACTATTAAACCAGCTAAGTATTTACCGAAAGTACTGTTTTCTCGAATGATTTCATCTTTTTTTTTTTTTTAATAAAGTAAAACATTTTAGCACATCAGCAATTTCATATTATAATTTGAAATAAAATTTTACTTATACCCTGTATGCTATGAAAAACTGTGGTAAACAAGTTATTAAGGTATCTGTCAGTGGTGGTGATATTGTTAGGGTTGTTAAGTTAGAATTGCATAATTTTTGGAAATATGGCGAACTTTTCCCTGGAGGAAGTAATTGACATGGTGTGGGTTTATGGCGAATGCAAGAAAAATGCTTTATTGGCAAATAGAGTTGACAGATACCACGGACAGACACCTTAATAACTTCTTTAGCACAGTTTTACACAGTCTACAAGGTACAAGTAAAATTTTATTTCAAATTATAATATTAAATTGCAGACGTGATAAAATGTTTTATTTTATTAAAAAGAGATGAAATTATGCGAGGAAACAGTACTTTAGGTAATATAGGTAATAAATTATACCTAATATATATAGTATGTCATTCTGGTTTTAATGGTAGTAAGTTGACGCACGCAGTTGCATAAATTATTTAATTTCAACATACTATTTTACTATGTAGGTATTTCTGTAGATCCCCGTATATAACGAAAGCTACGAAAATTGCCTGAGAAAATCATTGACGTAAAATACGACCTTGCAGTTCAGTGAACCTATTATCTACAATAGATGCGTAATCGTAACCGTAATCGTAAAAGTACCTACCGATCGGTACTTACTGAATAGTAATGCATATATTTCGTGGTTTCGTTCCACAACTATTGCACAAAGCAGTGACGGACTGGCCGTGATGCCATTGATGCCCGAAATTTCATAATCGTAGAATATTTTTGATATCTTTTCACTACTGTCGGTCTTAATTTACTATAAAGGTTCATTATGAGAATGAATTTTAACGATTGCTGTCAGATTGTGACTGTTTTATTTGAAAAAATTCCTCGGTCACGTTGATTTTTAAATATCAAAATATAAATATTTACATCAAATTTATTTTCCGAACTTCAATTGTTTTCGACTTATGACGTCATCGACACTTTTTTAAATACCACCCCCATATTTTTGTGCTAATATCGATAGATCTTTTGATTGTACTAAAGGTAATTCACA
Organism: Melinopterus prodromus; assembly: GCA_964023965.1. Taxonomy (NCBI): domain Eukaryota; kingdom Metazoa; phylum Arthropoda; class Insecta; order Coleoptera; family Scarabaeidae; genus Melinopterus; species Melinopterus prodromus. Next base: position 326,878 of record OZ030392.1, read on the forward strand.
AAATTTTCTTCTCACATAAGAACATTTTCGCAAAAAAGAAGAAAGAAGGAAAGAGAAAGTTACGGTAATATTGATAAGTTTTATTCGTTTTCAGGACAATTAATTCTACCAAAACTACAGTTTCATATTCATCTCATAAAAGCTATTTTCCCTAAAATTATCAATATTTGAAAATTTTCCATTAATCCATTTTCAAAAATTTTGTTATGTACTGCCATAAAATATTTCCGACACCAATTAGACAATTAAATAAAATGATCTACCAAAATCAGTAATAGACAAATTGGTTCGCCATTTAAAAAAGTGTCGATGACGTTATTACTCGGTAACAATTTAATGGCCGGAAATAATGCGTTTCACAGAAATGCGTATTTCAGTAATTAAAAATTCACGTGTTCGAGGATTTTTTAAAATAAGGAACCGTCTCGGAGATATTCACATGTTTACATACTCTTGTCACTAGGGCAATTTCTCCATTCCAGGTCACATATTTCCGGGAATTGTTGTTTCCTACCTTTTTTTAAACAACTTTAATTACACCCAAGAAATTGAGTTGTAGTTGTGGGTGACTTTTTTCTGCATACGTAATCCCGTTTGCGTATATACTTTACGCACATCTGCCTAAATCTAAATATCTGTCGTTGACCTTCGCATGACGCGAGTTTGACCTACCAATGTTCTCCCACCCTTCAAAGTTCCTTTCTACCTTTCTACAAAGTGTGCTATGGTGGTACATATATACATATATACAGACCGATACCAAACCAAAAGGTTCGGCAATACCAATACACATAATAATTTATTTAAATGTCGAAGAGTGTTAATTTATTATTCAATAGTGTTATCTCATCAATTCTCTAAATGTCCGAACTACGCAGCACCAAGAACAAGTTTTTTTTTTGTACATATGAAATTTGTTTTATTTCGATTTTATCTTATACCGACCTATGCGAATAAATAATAAATATGTAGGTAGGAACTTTGTTGACACAGTCGTGTGCGCAAATGTCGTGCAAAATCGCATGGTCACGTGCGTAAAAATACGTTCCAATTTGGCGAAACGAAAGAATGGGTAAGTCTGAATTTTCACATGCCATATACGCGAGAACGGCAAGCTGCTGGGGCTCGGGGCTCCCCGGCTCGTGCCATACGCTCAGTTTGCCCCTCAATGAGGCCAACGACCCAAACGTATTGACATTTTATATGGGTACATTACATACTTTGTACATTATTCTGTACGAAACTACCTATAATATGCTCAACTCTCCAATTTCCTGAGGTCCAAGATTCAAGCAGATTTTTGCGATTCAAATAATGTATGTAAATGTAGATTAAGTTACATTTTTTGACAGACTGACCCAAAAAGGAGTTCCACACAAAGTATGTTCAAAAGTGTAGGCACAAACTTCAAATTACTAACATTATCGAAAAAAAAACTTATGTACCTAGGCACATGACTTCATCATACACTCATGCTATCCAGGTGTCTCAACAGTGCGATCTCGGAAGATTGTGCCTCTGTTAATGAAGATATTTTACAACTGATTGCACTCACATATACAGAACGCCCAGACGCACATTTTGAAATTATTAGCGTGTATACAGGCTGTTTCCTAACGTACCAACCAAATAGTACCAATCCAAAGTTATGTTTTTTAAATGGAACAACCTATACAGGGTCTCCCACGACGAGCTGCCATTGGAAGTATATGGAGAACCAAATGAAATGACAGATTGAAAATTCGTGGACTTATATTGTCGGACACGATCGTCTCAACTAAAATATTTTGAGTTTTCGGTTACTTCCGGTTACACCGGAAATGATGTCATCTTTTATATTTCAAATAGAACACCGTGTATTTTATCGCATTTTTGAAATCTTCATCAAATTTTAGATCAATTTTATGTTACATTCCCTATACCTAACATGTGTCATTTTTGAGATATTAATTGTTTTCATTAAAAAATGACAGGTGCACGGTTATTTTCAATTGCTTATAAACTATCCCCTTTGACAGTTGGAAAAAAGTTGTCCGGCGAAACTGTTGTGAAGGTAACGTATTATCGACACATCGGTAAAACTCTTATAAAAGTTATACAGGGTGTTCAAATTATAAGATCAAAGTTGAATTCGAGAATAGTATTAAAAGTCGGTCTTTTCAAATGGCAACCCTAACATATGAGCACGTTTCTGAATTCTATGGAAAATTTTAGATCTACTTTGTGTACAATGTCCTATACCTAAAATGTAAATGTACCTACTTAAATCGATTTTTAAACATCACAGTGGAAATTGCAAATATTGCCAAATCTAGATTGCGTCGAAGACAACTGAACAAGTTGGAATAAACAGAACTTTTTAATAAAACAAGTTTTCTAGGTCATTTTTCATTATGATTGGTTTAGTATTTATAAAATTATAAGCCTACAATAAAACACAATATTAGAAATAAAAGAAAACGTTAAGAAAAATAAAAAAAAAAACACTTAATTCTATTTCAGTAACTGTTTAAAAATGTTGCCGTTTTTCGCTAAACATGCTACTATTCCTTTTACCATATTATTGTTGGTGGCGTCCCTGATAGAGTTAGCACATAACCCATTGAAAGCAGCTGGAAGTCTATCTTTCATGTTCTCCTTATCAGTTATTGGGTCCTCCATTATTGGGTGGTTTCAAATGGACGGTGCTCCAGCGCAGATAACAGTTCCAGTAAGACGCTTGCTTAACGAGCGATAATCGGCGATCGGTGGAATCCGCTTAATGGGCCATACAAATATCCACCGCGTTCCCCCGACTTGACGCCAATGGATTTATTAATTTCGGGAGCTATTAAAGACGTAGTTTATGAGAATTGATAAGGAGAACATGAAAGATAGAGTTCGAGCTCCTTTCAATGGGTTATGTGCTAACTCAATCAGGGACGCCACCAACAATAATGCGTTAAAAAGAATTAAAGCATGTTTAGCAGAAAACGGCAACGTTATTGAACAGTTACTGAAATTGAATTAAGCATTTTTTTTTTAAATTACCTTACGATTTGGTTTTATTTTTAATAGTGTGCTTTATAGTAGGCTTATAATTTTATAATTACTAAATTAATTATAATGCAAAATTACCTAGAAACTTGTTTAATAAAGTTGTGTTTTTCCAAATTGTTCAATTGTTTTCAAAAGCAATCTAGATTTGGCAATGTTTGCAATTTCTACTGTGATGATTACAAAGCGATTTCAGTAGGTACAAGTACATTTTAGGTATAGGACATTTTTAGTACGACTTTTAGTACTTTTCTCGAATTCAACTTTAAAGTTATACTTTGAACAGCCTGTATAACTTTTAGAAGACTTCTACCGATTTGTCGATAATACGTTACCTTCACAATAATTTTGCCGTACAACTTTTTTCCAACAGTCACAGGGGATAATTTATAAGTAATTGAAAGTAACCGTGCAGCTGTCAGTTTTTAATCAAAAATATGAATATCTCAAAAATGACACATGTTAAGTATAGGGAATGTAACATAAAATTCCTCGAAAATTTAATGAACATTTAAAAGATCCGATAAAATACAGGGTGTGATATTTTAAATATAAAAGTTCAGATCATTTCCGGTGTAACCGGAAGTAACCGAAAACTCAAAATATTTTAGTTGAGACGATCCTGTCCAACAGAATAAGTCCACAAATTTTCAATCTGTCATTTCGTTTGGTTCTCCATATACTTCTAATGGCAGCTCGTCGTGGGAGACCCTGTATTTTGGCGCAATTTTGAATTCCTCGCTAAATTTTACGCCTATGAAACATAACATTACCTACACAAAACTTTCCCAAGCATTTTCCCATGTAAATTTAAGGCCTCGACAAACACAGTTAAAAATCAAAATTTCAACAACAAAAAATCACGTGTTAACTTTTTTTTGGATCTGGTACCGATTTGAGGGGATCGTTGCTTTATAACATCACAAAAATTCTTGCAATGCTTTTTTGAACTTTCCTTATGGGCACCCTTCTCCCATACAGTCTACAATGTAAATTTATTGGAGTCCTAAACCAATTTAAACAGTCTTGAAAGGTATGTGTGGTTCCATTATAAATATAAATATTTATAAGTCTTTATTATCATACTAAATTCGTCAAAAACCGACACACAATACACACCAATCTATAAATTTGTTTCATCAAACATACTCAAAACGCTTATTACATAACAAAATTTCAAATCGGTAGCAAAATAGCGGGAAACTGGCGCCTTGGTCTGCGCATGCTCCGCTCAAACGTCAGTCGGCGAACAACAATGGCGTTCGTACTAGGACTAGGCTCCGCACTCCGTCCGATTTTCGCGATTCGCGCGTTAATTCGGTGTTATTTTGCGCGCGAGTTGTGCAAACCCGTGAAACGAATCCCGCGGATTGCGTTTATCGTAAAACACCGGCGCGTCCATGCGATATAAGTAAATTATCTGCGATTTTCGTGTCGAGTTCGAGGGTTGTAGTGCGCGAGAAGCGGTATAGAGGCGCTGGTGTCTGCGCACGGTCGTGTACCGGCTGCGTGCTACGTCACACAGCGTCTGACAGGTCTCGGCAAGATGGCGGCTTCTGTTGTGCCATTTGTAACTTTAGCTCGGTTTTACGGGATTCCTGTAGTATTTTTTTGCGTTTCGTGACTTTTGTGCGACGGGAATGGATGGTAGTTGATCCTGGCGGGTGATTTTATAGGCGACGGTGAGTGTTTTTACATGTTTTTTGTTTTGATTGCTGGGTTATGTTTGACCGTTTTGGAATGTCCTAACTTACGCATCATTTCACTTTTCAAACTGTATATCTCAATAACTGTTTCGAATTTTATTTCGCACGCATAGATTATTAGGAAAGAAATTCTAATGAGAAGTTTGATGATGCCATATCATCAGAGTAGTAAAGACCATTCCAGTTCTTGGGTTATCGAATTTTTTTGATTTCTATAACGAACAAACTACACGCACGTATTCTGGTTCATACCAGCGACTTGTGGTGTAAACACGGTCCGAAAGCTTGTTGTATGCGTCAACCACTGATTTATTTTTTTACTAATTGTAGCCGATGCTGTTTCTTCATAAACAATCCGGAGACGTATCAAAACTTATTGCGATTGTCACACATTAGGTTTTTTTATATTTGCACTGAAGTATGCAGTAAAGCTGATTGTTATTTTACATCGTCCTAATAGTAAACACAATTGTAATAAGATTATCGATTAATGATTTTACGATATTTGGGTACAAGTCGAATAGTACTTAATAACATATTAGATAGACTAAAATACAATAAAACAAGGTAATAAACAAACAAAATAATGTCTAGTTAATGTTATTCTTTATGCCTAGTGTGAATGTCAAGACGGTGATTAAACTTCGATAACTCAGTCAAATTTCAACCGATTCTAATAAACAAACTCGTATTAAACGGTCATCAAACTGTTAAAGTTCAGAAAATCTGCAAATAATGAGAAATGCCTAAATTTGAACATCCATAACATACGCTATGTCTCTTGAAATATATATTTTCACTGTAACACAGTGTAGGTAATTGATTATACCGATTAATCGTTCAATTTCTTGTATATATCCGTTTTCATTGCTTTGAGATTGTCCGAGATAGATTGCGACGCGAATGCAGGTGTTCTGTGCTCTCCGAATCCGTTCTTCGAGATTTATATGGCGGATATTCGCAAGTTACTGCTAATGGTTCTTAACATTTACATACATCTGACTTTGCGCGTATAACAACCGATTTAACGTTAATTGGCTCCACTTTTGTTGATTTATTCCTTCAGAATCGAAACCTTTTGTAGAAGTTAGTACAATGAGCAGTGACAATCTGCTAGAGAATGTTTTATATAATTTATATAATCAATTAATTATTTTTTTTATCACAGTACCGTACTTGGTATGTATGTAGATTATGTTCGAGTAAAAAAATCTATTTCTGCCTATACGTACCTACCTATAAAGTATTAATTGGCAGGATTAGTATGTCAGCCGTGACAGAAAGAAACCGACAAATAACACATAAATTGAAATAAATGGATTATTATCGAGCATTCTCATTACACATGCGGGTTCGTTGAACCGCAAGGTCGTATATGCTACGCCGATAGTTCGCACAGGAATTTGCTTATTAAATTTTCATATATCTTTCACTGTTCGGCATTATTCTAAGGTCAGATTGTTTATTATGTATAAAAGTTGTGCGCAAAAATGACGTATAATACACATTATTACTATATTGCTATTTCGGACCATTCGTATAGTAGGTCTATAAAAATATTACAGCTCTGTCCAAATAGTCGAACAGTCTCTGCTAATTGGTGGATCAAACCTGTTTTATAGAAATATCATTTTGCATGTTTTAATAGTTTGTCGATTTATACGCTAAAATAATGTTTCGTGGATTATTTTAGCTACAAGTGGCCGTGTTATAAGAGTATGTTATAAATATGTAAGAACATAATAATATCCTTACTACAGGGTGTCCCACAAATACGTGGCAATATTAATAATTTATCTTAATTATTTTGACATCAACTTGCATTATTCTATTATCAATTGTTTCAAAAATATTGTGAAATTAATGTCCACAACGTGCATTTAAAAAAGCGTTCTTTGGTAACTGACAAGATAAGGAAACAAGTAAATTCGTTTTGGATAGTAAAAATATCACACTTTTCGGTAATTATTGTTGATTTCTGATTTTAATATGACATCCCAAATAACTGGAGATTTGATAAATGTCAAATAACTTAACAATTTTGACTACTTTGAAAGGTCAGTAAACCAGCTTTCCAAAAATTCCTAGCTCGGTAGGTGAATAATTCATAAATTAATACTTATAAAATATTTAGCTGCCATGACGAAATCGCAACAATCGCACATATGTAATGACGGTATACAAAATCCTTGCGAAACTCAGTTTAGGGTTTTATGACAATAAAAAACAATTAGTCAACTGCTGGCTGTTTTCGATTTCTAGCAAATTAAGATGACCCAAGTATTCTTCAAATGTGTTCACATGTGCTGCACAAATGTTTTATATAAATACCAGTAACGTATTTTATGGAAGTTTTCTAAAACTAGTATCGTTTACTAGCGTAGATATAAAGAATAATATAATATAATATAAAGAATAATAATATATGAAGAATATGTACACTAATTTTAGTCTCTCCGTAAAAACTAAATTCATAAGCCATTTCTTAACCTTCTGAAAAAAAACTTAGAGCTGAAAAGCTTTTGGTTCAAAAGGGTCCAAAGGAACTGGACGTTTCCTCTAAGCATTTTTCAAGGATTTTGCAAATGAGCCGCCATTTTTGTAATTTCCTCAAAATAGTTAAATAATAAATTAAAGTAGAGGAAATTCTGAATAATTTATGTCTGCGACATTGTTTGGTAAAATTAATAGTTTAGCTGCAAGAGCAAATTCTATTTGATCGAGATCGGTCGCATCTGCATTGATATAATACTATATAGTGAGCCAGGATTTACCAAATATTTTCAGTCTAATGACAGTACCGGTAGTGTCGAATGCTGACGTTTTGACAATATCTCACTATATCTACTGTCAATAGTAAAAAGATCTCATATTGTGATACCGTGTACGGTCCTTGCCTGACGGCGTCGGATAGGCAGCGTGGTCAGCGTATCCAAAATGCATGTGCTCTGTTTGTTTTCGGTTTGAGGAAGTATGATCATGTATCGAATGGGCTGGGCGACTTGAGGTGGTTGAAGATGGAGAACACTAGGGTGTTGCATGTAGCAATATAATATCATAAGTTGCCACAATACCAAGATCCAAGATCCTACAATACCTCATGCGGAAGATACGCTGTAGAACGGATGTCCATAACCTTAATTTAAGATTCTGGGGTTTGTTTGCTCCACCTGCCCATCGCGCTGAGCTGTATAAACGGTCATTCTCTTACCAGGTCAGTCACATATACAATCGTCTCAGGAAAGATATGAAAACATTCTCGTTAAACAGTTTTGGGGGAAAGGTGAAGTGTCTGTTTGCTCAACAGGGGGGACTTTAGGCATTGAGCGCACATCGGAGGCTGTTTTAATTTTTATTTTTATGGGCATGTGCGATGTTTTGTTGAGTTGGATTTGCCGCAATTACGTGTAATTAGACTCTAGAGTAACTTTTTTGTTTTGATAAGTTCTCGGAATTATTGTTATATTTTTGGTATAATTATGTCTTAGTTCTAGTATGTTATTTATCTGTCAAATCCTGGCTAACTAGTTTTATTTTAATGCAGACACGACTGATCTTAATCAAATAGATTATCATGCAGCTAAACAATTAATTTTATATTTGGTATGATAAAGTCATGTGCCTGGCCACATCAGATTTTTCTGTTCAGTAGTTTTAGAGTTATACGCCGTTAGGGCGATTCTCTCGTGGGGGGTCACATATTTCCTTTTTTACTTTATCATACGCAGTATGTAAAGTATTGTAATCGTGCCGAAAAAATTTTTTGAGATTTTAGCGGAAATAGGTCTTTATGGGTCCCCTGAACATTTTTGACCAAGGTACAAAAAAATGTCTGTGTGTGTGTGTGTGTGTATGTGTGTGTGTGTGTGTGTGTGTGTGTGTGTGTGTACCCAATTTTTGTTAATTCATTTCCGGGGAAACTACTAAAGGTATCGGCACGGAACTTCATATTTAGAAGTTTCATGACCAAACTTAGAGTTGAAAAGCTTTTGGTTCAAAAGGGTCCAAAGGAACTGGGTGTTTACTCCAAGCCTTTTTCAAGGATTTTAGAAATCAGCCGCCATTTCTGTAATTTCGGCAAAATAGTTAAATAATAAATTAAAGCAGAGGAAATTTTGAATAATTTATGCCTATGACATTTTTTGGTAAAATTAATAGTTTAGCTTTTTAGTTTATTCTAAGCCTTTTTCAAGGATTTTGGAAATGAGCCGCCATTTCTGTAATTTCGACAAAATAGTTAATTAATAAATTAAAGTAGAGGAAATTTTGAATAATTTATGCCTATAACATTTTTTGGTAAAATTAATAGTTTACCTTCAAGAGCAAATTCTATTTGATCGAGATCGGTCGCATCTGCATGATATGAAATTACATAGTAGCCAGGATTTTGACAAATATTTTTTTGTGTTGTCATATTCGAAAACAGCTGATCTCATCAGAGGTTGGAGAACCACTATGGAACGTGCCGCTGTAGTGCGCAAAATTATAAAATACAAATTACAAATAAAATAAGATCACCAATTTGATTGTTTGTTGATAAGAAATATCAACCCGTCTTTATATCTAATTCTAAAAATGATACATTGAGAAAATTATAAATAAAGTATAGCGATGAGTGTAGTTTTATTTTACTATGTTGGTAGGGATGTGCCATGAACAAATATAAATCTGTCAGAATTTGAATTACCTTTTTAAGGTGCGTTTTCATTAGTGATAATGGCAGTGGTAGCAGACGCCGTTATAGTATTTCCAATAGAAAATTGCTAGTGACTCATGTTTATGTACATGCAAACTAATATGTGTCATTATCACGATATGTAAGAAATACTAATTTCGTATTCTACCACCGCCATTAGCTACCATTACCTACCAATCGGAACGCACCCTTCGTCAAAGTGGTACCAACCTAGCATTTACTATACAGAAATCATTTACTTTTTTTTAATACGTATTTCTTAAAAAGGAACACAATAAACATGTCGCTCCTGCCAAAAACTAGCTAGCGCGACTCGCTCATATGCGACGGCTACACTCCGCCTTCGGTGACGCGCCGTATCACCGCTCGTCGCGCTATTCCGTACTTTCGGCATTTGTGACATAAATAACTATTATTCTAATGACGTAGTGTAGGTAGTGTCAAATGCTGATGCTTTGACAATACCCACGATTTATCTCTATAGAATAGATTCTCATGCAGCTAAACTATTAATTTTATATATTGTATGTTAAAGTCATGTGCCTGGCCACATCAGATTTTTTTAAAGGCCATTAATGTACTTTGTTAGTAGCGTAGGACACCTTGTATATACGAGCACAATGTAGTACATATAAAGAAGATCCCGGTAACGTAGCGGGTCATTGAGCTCTTGTAGAGGTGTGTGGCGGTTAACGGACCACTTTCACTCTCTCAGGTGGATGTACGCTCGAGTTTCAGTAAGACCGCGCGCCACGTAGAGCCGTTTCAGTCAAGCCGGCTTGCCCCCAATCGGAAATTTACTGGCATGTTGTTGTCGTACATTTTGTCCATAAATACCAAAATATTATTATACTCTTTTGGAAAATTTACCATACCGCGCGCACCGCATGTCATCGACTGGTAGGTATAATTAAAAATACTTACGTAAGCCGGTACTTATATTTTTCGCGAAAACTCGAAAGGTGTATCCCACTTCTGAGTTTTTTTTTTTTTTCGCAAAAGTTCATAAAATCTCGCGAGGTAGGTCGGTCCAATGACCTGATGCGAATTGGGAGCAGCGGATTGTGGTTCATCGAACTCCTTTTTATGTACCCATACGTACGTACGACTATACCATCTAGACGTGGAGGCATAATTCTCGTGGGTGCATGTAACGCGAGAGAATCACGATTTCCACTACTGAAATGTTTGCAGCGCCGCGCCGCGCCGCGCGATGCTATCGGCGACGAATTATGACTTTTGCATGTTAATGCGTCGGCCGTGTTGACACACTCGTTATGTTTATCGCAACCAATTAGGATGCGGCGCGGATCGCTGGTTATTGTAGTTCTTGCATGTCGCGGAGATTGTGATACAATCATTCCTTTGGATTTAATAGGGAAGAAATTGTGGTTCGATAGGAAATTTGTTGACACACGTGCTGGGTAGTAAGACCCATGTGTATTTTCAGGTGACAAGTACCATTGTGACTCATATTTTGTCTCGGGTTAACCTTACCTCAAACCAGGAGATATTTTATATTTATGTCAGTAACAAGCTCAAAACAACAACAAATAAAAAATATTATATACGTGGTTCTAGTAAAAATTAAGTATAACATCACTTCTACTATTCGCCCTGTGGATACACCATGGAGGGGACTTGAGAAACGATCTAAGCGCCCGTAGCGGAGAAATACCTGCCTGCACTATGTGCAGTAGTTCACGGCGCATTATGTTGTCTTCCAATCCATAAGAACTAATTACATATCGTTTGAAATAATCATAATGGGACACAGTAAGTTTTGCGTTATAAACTGTAATAATAACTTTTGTTTGTCTATGGAAAGCAAATAGGCGTTTTTGATTGATTTATTTGCGCTGAATGCGAATCTGAGCTCAAAAATTGCATATCACGTTAGGTTATTGCGTTTTTTAACGTTATTTTACGGAGCCGTCCGCCCATACGCTGTAAATGCTTCAAAAATATGTGCAAAGATTAAGGTTTACTATGAGTCCATTTCAAGGTTTCTAAGACAATGGATTGAGCTGATGTAAATGGATTCAGCGATAGAAAAGTTTACAATTTTCGATAGTTTTTTTTTCTCGGAAGGTTTCTTATGTAAAGCGATAAAATATTTCAGGTGTCATTTAGACGGATCATTAAATGATCTATTAAAATCAGTACGAACAAAATTGGGCTGCCATTTAAACAAAGTGTCGAAGACGTTATAACTCGGTAACAATGGATGATCGGAAATTCAACTTTTCACGGAAATGTGTATTTAAGTACACAATTCACATAAAATAATTAATATCTCGGTTTTACCGTGGGTTTTCTACAACTGCATTTAATAATTTTTTCTGAAAATTGTTACTAAATTCATCAAGATTATCAAACATCTTTTAGAAATTTTAAACACGTGTGTTACTCTTGATTATGCTGCAATAACCAAAATGCTGTTTTTGTTGCAAGTTTAGAACACCCCGTGGGGCAACTATATAAGCTACTTGTGCACGTTTTCAAATACTCATTTATAAAGACATATTCATTCTTAACATTACAATTATAATTCAGTCTGTATATTTATTGATTTTCTATTAAAATGGGTATTTTTCCAGGGCCCCCAGTAACAGGAGGCCCCAAAAGCAGTACTTTGGAAAGGTCCCAGGTTACCTTTGAGAATTGAGCCCATGTTTTTAGGAACTTTTTTGTTTAAAACGAACAAATCTATAACATATTAACGTATGTACCATTCCTCATGAAACAACCATATATTTAAAAATAGTTCGTATTTATCTATACCATATATAGTCATTTTCAAAAACGACGAGCTATGGACACGGTAGAAATCTTTTTAACATTGTTTAATTGGTTTCGTTTAACATTTAATCGTCTTGTTACATTTACACTACTGACCTCAGAGACATGCGGTTTTTACAGTTCAATTTGTAATTCAAAAGAGTATAAAAAAACACAGCAAAATATACAGGATGCTAGATTTAAAAATCGAATTTGGTCTGCTTCTTACAAATACATAACCCTGTACATTCAAAAGTCATTCAAGTTTCTAGCTTAAGTTTTTTCCTAAACTATTACTTTCTTCTAAACTTTGAGGACCAGATAATGACACGTTATGTTTCTTCTTGTTAAAATTGATATACCAGATTTAATAAGTACATACTCAGAGGACATATGTATATATACTGATGATGGCGTATTCAAGATGGAATATATTATTTTTGTATAAAAAGTAGTTCAACATTGTATATGAGTGATCCCAGTGTAAAAAGGAGGAAATATTGAAAAGAACAACGTTAGATTTTCATCATAATGTGCGGGTCATATATCATATAATATCCATAAAGTGCACTGGCGTAAATCAACCGTCCTGCAGAACAAACTCATTGACGTTCAGGGGAAACCCGCAGCGCTGGCTTCGGCTTATTACTTACTGAAATGTCTATTTTTAGTAGAATCGATTAGAATGCGCCGATTTGAGGCGATCGTGGAAGTAAAGTACCTAGAGGTGCGTACGTAACAGCTTAGCTCGTTACAAAGACCACTGAACACATACATATCATCACATCTTTAGCGGGAGCGTGTATGCCGTATGGTATGGTATGGTATGGGAGGTACGACATGTCCCAACGTTCATATGAATGAGAAAGTCAGAGCCAAGGCTGCGGTCGCTGACCTAATGCAACAGTACTCTGTGTATGAGCAGCTGTACTGGTAGTATCAGCGAGTACCGTAGTAGCAATGTGGACGTCGAAGGATTATGATGATATTATGAGTTATAGATGTTTAATTACAAGCTGAGGAACGCATATCTGGTCACTCGAATAGCTTTAGAAATTATGGTCTATTTCGGTATTCATTCTGCAACAGCAGCTGCCAGATATGGAGATGTAAATAATTCTGATAACTGAATTACCTGTATCTATATCTGATTACGAGAAAAATAGTTGGGGTAGAAATTATTATGTATCATAAATATTTAGTTAGAAGATAGATTGGGTAATTAGTCTTAAAATTTATAACTTGATACCTATTCTATTTTATTCGGGAGAATTTTTTGAAGATGGTGTTTAAAGTGTCTGGGGTGCAGAGATATCCTATTTTTAAGAAATATATATATTTTTAAAATTTATTCTTTTCGATCAAAACATATTTCGTTGATGCCAACAACATTTACTTCATTGAATACTCTAGTTTACTTGCTTGTAGAGATTAATTTATTTGGAATATTTATTTAACTCAAATAAATATATTTGGATTCAAACAAAAATTACTTTCCATTAAAGTAATAGGTATTTATACTTTCGCTTAAAAATAGGTTTAGTTTTGCCAAAGAAATCATAATTTGATTCAAATAAATATGTTTTTAGTATGAATGTCTCATCCAACTGTCTTGTTAGATGGCGCTGTAAACACTCTCCTCGCAGTTCGGCCATATGCTCTGTATAAAAATAAAAAAAAATTATATATTATATATATTTTTCAAATCTAACGCTGTCCACTATTAAAACAAATAGTCAAAACGAAGGAATATCTGCTATTATATGCTATTACAAATCTACACATCCGTTTTGGAGTTAAAATATAAATGTAAAATGAATGTAAACTGTGGCTTCACAAGGAATGCGTGGGGTTTGCTCCAGAAACCCGAGATAAAATTACGTGTCCCAATGGTATTTCGCCGAAAGTGGGGCTTATTTCCCACCTACATATGTGGGAAATAAAACCCTTTTCACTCTTTTTCAATATTTCAATTTTTTTTGTATGTTACTGGTTCTTTTTTTGGATGATCATTTATATTTTATACCGAATACTTGTCAGTATATTGGAAAGTTTGCAATCTGAATCTACTTGGTCCGATTTTTTTAAATTAAATGACGCCACTTCCGGTCTACTGGTATTATTATTTCTGTAACTTCGTCAAAATACTGAAATAATAAATTAAAGTAGATAAAATTCTGAATAATTTATGTCTATGACATTTCGAGATCGAGATCGAGATCGGTCGTGTCTGCATTAATATAAAAGTAGTTAGCCAGGAGTTGACAGATGTTTTTCATTCTAATAACAGTGGGTAGTGTCAAACGGTGATGTTTTGACAATACCTAGTGTCAATAGAATCAAAATATCTGTCAAATCCTTGCTAACCGATCTTGAACAAATATAATCATTAATCATAAAGACTTGTGCCTGGCCACATCAGATTTTTTTAACCTTCTCCCAAAGCTACATCTTTCAATAATAGTAAGTAATTCCATGTTTAACATGTACCCACATCTTTCTTTCTTTAATATGGAGTATAATTTGTTGTGCTACGCTTAAAACTTTCGGAGATATTTATGCAAACATTTCATGCCCATTTTTAATCACCAATAGTTTTTAATTCATTTCAATAATTATATCGTCAAATATTCAGTGAACATTTTAATATGATGTTCAGTACATTTTCTTAAAACTATAATAATTTTGTAATTGTTACAGTAATGATATTTTAATTTCGATTGTAAAATTATAAATTTACTACCGTAGTATATTTTTCTGTACTTTTAAACACATGTAATCACTTTCCCTTTATAATTTTTTAAACAAACAATTATTTACGATCGCATCATATAACACCTGCGTGTTCACCATGTCAACACAATGATATAATAATAAAATCCTCATATTTTTATAAAATAATATTAAACGTGGATAACGATACTGTTTTATGGTTTTATGGCCTCCCAGAACTCCAGACTTAGCACCCTATTTAAGTTTACTCATAAAGTTTCTAGTTGTAAAAAAATCTTAAATTAAATTATGGTAATAAAATGTTCAATTATTACAGCGATTTAAGCCGATACAACCTAATTGATATTAAATAAAAAATTATGTAAGCTTTTATAGAAATTATTTCGCGTTGTTGGACGTAATGCGTAAGCGATATCTTCGGATCTGCTGAGTATTTGCGTTGATGCTGTAACAACAGGGAAGTTTCGTGTATATAAAAAAAAGGCTACCGATATATAACCTATAGCTTTCGGTTCAACGAACCCACGAATTTCCCTACCTACTTATAATTTGTAACAGAGAAAAAAAAGTAGTACCAGTCGTTGAACTTTTAACACACTGGTTTTACACCTCACTACATATACGCACAATTTGAACACTCCTTGCACACATATCGCTTTCGCAACATACAGACGTACCCATATCTATATCTGTAGACATTTTGACTTTTTTGGGGGGGAGAGACAGTGAATGATGATGTCTGTGATTTTGGATATTCTGACTTATTTCTGATATTGTTACCCCAATTTTTATATAACTTTAGATATTCTAGATCAGTGGTTCTTAACCTTTTTGAAGTCAGGGAGCACTTTTGATCATACGAAAAATCCGCGGAGCACCAAAAACATTGACATAAGTTTTACTCAAAATTAAAACGATTATTAAATAACAGTTACAATATAACATTATTTAGAAAAAATATAAATATATTAATTGTCTACCTTATTTTTCAGTAGAATTAATTTTTAGAAATCAAATCTTATTCTGAGTGTAATGGTTTATATGGTCTTATATGTTTTTTCTATTCCTTAAGATAAAAAGATAAAATACATATCAAACAATGCGAAATCGAAAAAAAAATAACTTAATCAATACCCATTACAACAATAAAAAGTAAATAAATTTAAGTAACAAAATAAAATCCACATAAATCTTTTTACAGATTTTCTTTTAAAAACTAATTGTCATTCCGAATGAAAAGGTTCATATTGACTTATTGGTTTTCTCAATTCCTTAATAAGTTGTAGCCGTTTAAAATACGGTTTTATTGATGTTTTTATCAGCTCTAGTTTTTTTCCGAATTGAAAAAATGAATACTCAATGAAGTTTATTTGCGGCGAAAATCTGATACAGAAAAGAAAAGATATATTTCTGTATAAATTTAGAACATAACGAGAATTTTGAAATTTATTTCTACAAACCAACTTTTGAATCTTTGAGGGAAAAAGCATTCTCGATGTACCGAATTGCTTCCAAAGTTTTCTTTTTGCCCGTATTCACATAATTCCACGTTTTGTGTATGTGTATGTTTTGATTTTCTGCCCCCACAAAATTTTGTTCGTGAACTATCACCTGGTGGTTATAAATGCCGCCACCTATTTGGTATATTGTGATAGTTCCTCCAAGCATCTGACATGTTCGCGGGAATATAAATTTAAATATAATAAAACTTTCAAATTCTTAGTTTGTCAAATATTTAGGTAATTTGGCTAGATTCTTTATATTTGCAGTTCCGTACCACCTACCCAAGTAGTTTTCATAAGCTCATATTTAATACAACTTTATACTAATCTAAGGCTTAATAAATCCGCACATAACATGTGGATGATATGTAGATGAGGGCAAAAATTTATATTATCAAAACATCATATTTATTATCTTTATTTTAAGAAATATATTTCAAAATGTTTACATATTTTCAGAAGTTTTTATGTGGCATGTGTAGCAGAGCTATACCCATTTTTTATTTTAATTGTATTATGTTCTAAATTCGTTATTTATTTTATTCATGTTTATTACTATTTGAAAATTGTAAATGTTTTTTTCTACTTTGCGTTCGTTATAAACTCATAACGAAACCGCTTTCGGTGTCATTATGAAAACTCTAGATCACAAACTTTTAGTAACTTTTGGTTTTCCAAGATTTATGATATTGACGTCAAGTGTTAAATAGGGCTGACATCTCAATCGCTATTGGTTCGCGTCAGTCGTAGTTGTGAATTTTACACTAACTACCAATTGTTGAATATAAAATTACTTTAAATTGTAAGATAACGACCGCATTTTTCGAAATTTATTTAAAATTAATGTCGCAAGGTAGAAAAAATAGTATATCACAAAACAGCTCGTGTGCCAATTTTTGTCATCTAAAACTTGTATTATAGTAGTAGTAATAATCTTTATTCCAACATCCAGCTTTGTACAGGTTTATTACACAATTAGTTTCATTTAATAAATTTCATTTGGTGTTCGAACGGGCTACCTAGGTCTTTCTGCCCTGCTCCATCTCTTATTTTGGATGTCTTCCTGTATTATAATGTACTATAATTGTTAGTTTTGTTGAAGTTAGCATGTTTTGTCCGTTAATAATATACAAATGCAAATATTATTTTTTCAATCACATACGGTAAATAAGTCAACAAATTTTGGCTTTCATAAGTTTGCGGAGCACTTGCAACAAGCTCGCGGAGCACCGGTTAAGAACCACTGCTTCAGCATAACACTCAATTATCAAGATTAGTCAAACTTTTAGGTTATATTCTGACCGTTAGAACATTGGTAGAATAAGAAACGATTGTGGGTTGATACGTGTAATGTCAAATCGACAAACCGGATGTCCTAAAATAAAGTTCAATGTTGTAGACTTCCTATTTTTTCCAACTAAAACAGAAATAAAACTACTTACTTGTCTCGAGCGTGCGCGCTTAGGTCTTGAGCGTACCTCGAGCTCTGTGCTTCTGACGGAGATTGTCGAAAATCGGTAATATGGTTCGCTCATTGACCTGAACTCCATACTCTTCGGAAAGTATGCGTAAATTTGACAGCGGTGGCGGTGGCGGTGTTGTGGTAGGGATGGCGTCGGTCGGTTTTCTCTGACACCTGCACGGAGAGGCTGTGCCTTCTCCGGTGGCTTATTTATTGGGTGTCAATTTGCTTGTGGTAAAGCCAAAAGGCAGAGCGGGCAGCAGGCACGCCGTCTAGAGTTCGTTGGCATTTAGGTGTCGGCCGCGGTTCTGAACAACTCCGGTTGTTCACCTACTCTGAAAGTTGGGACTCAGTGACCTAGTCCCAGGGCCAGCAGCCGCTCGGAGTATGTACGCTCTTTTGTTGGTCTTGTGTCCTAGAGAAATCGGACGTTTTCGTCATATCCACGCATATTCATCCATATTGTGTCCTTTTCAAAACTCGCAACATTGATTTTTACTTTATCATACGCAGTATGATAAAGTTTAGCTGCAAGAGCAAATTCTATTTGATCGATATCGGTCGCATCTGCATTGATATAATACTATAGGTATAGTGAGCCAGGATTTTCCAAATATTTTCATCCTAATGACAGTACCGGTAGTGTCAAACCCTGATGTTTTGACAATATCTCACTATATCTACTGTCAATAGTAAAAAGATCTCATATGGTGATACCGTGTACGGTCCTTGCCTGACGGCGTCGGATAGGCAGCGTGTTCAGCGTGTCCAAAATACATGAGTTCTGTTTGTTTTTGGCTTGAGGAAGTATGATCATGTATCGAATAGGCTGGGCGACTGGGGGTGGTTGAACATGGATAACACTAGGGTGTTGCATGCAGCAATATTATATCATAAGTTGCTATCCAAGAGGATCCCATAATACCTCCTGCGGAAGATACGCTGTAGAACGGATGTCCATAACCTTAATTTAAGATTCGTGGGTTTGTTTGCTCCACCTGTCGATGACGTCCTAAGTCGTAAACAATTGAAGGGCATGTTTCCATACTTCACGGACTCACTGTATATATTTTCATATTACTGATGAATCTACGTTACATAGATGACCTATTCTTAAATGACATTTAAGTATAATGAATAAAATAAATCCAAGTATTAATGATAATTATATCTACGTTTCTGAGTTGTGATTTCGTCAAAAATGGATTGTCCATAACGGCCCTATTTTGCGGCCAGCGCACAGTAGTGATCTGACAATTATGTATATGCACATAGTAATAAATATAGGCACTAAAAATTTAATATATATTAAATATATAGATAATTTAACATGAAATAATAAAACGAAACCACCTTTTCTCTTATCTCATCACATCTTAATGTGATGACTGAGAGAAAAGGCGGTTTCATTTTCCGTTAAAGCGGGTGTTCCCCAAGGTAGAGCCTTTGGAGCAATCTTCTGTACTTAGACGATTTAAAAGGACCAAAACGGTTCAAACTAGTCCATTGTAAAGAGTTAAAATTAGACCATGATTGTTTTTACATCGCTACTAACCATTCGGAGAGATAATAGGTCGTTTATAATAAAACGTGACATCATTCGTGACCAGTTTTTAATATTTCGAAATGCGAGGCGATCGGCTGATTTTTTAAATGTTTGACATTGGACGTGTGGGATATTTATTTACCGAACGCTAGAAAGATTGTAGATGAAAATAGGACGGAGTGATCTTAAACTAATTCGAAACGAGTCAGTGTCAGTAAGCCACGGTCACCACGGATAATATTACTATGTAGGCCACCGTATCAATCAATCAATGTAATCTTCGGGTAAAATACTTAATGGAATTACTTGCGACGAGTAAATAATCACATCTGACGTTTTAATGGCAACTGAACCAATTCCAATGACACGTTAACTGGGTCAATCAAATTTTAAGTGACACATTTATCGATACGACTTTGTTGCTGATAATGATAGCCGCGCGACACAGTTAAAAATGCATAAACAGATAAAATTGTAATTGTGAAAAATATCGCACGAGTTGATATTGCTAATAATAGTGCTCGTAATTATTAGCACTATGCACGACTATTTTTTGTAACAAGCCTATGACCTACCTATAGTTAAAAGAATTTGTGGTGATAGTCATTTTACTATGTTACGTCTTTTAAACGAGTAATTTCGCCCGTTTTTTAGCCAAATTTTATGATTTTCCATTGCTCTGAAAATTCGTACTGGAGCGTTTTTTGGTGAAAGGAATCCGAATTTGACATTACTTTTACGAAACAACAAATATTTAGTAGAGTTTTCATGGAAAAAAACATCAAAAAAATAACCAAAACCGTTGATATTTATTTGTATGGAAATACATTTTATTGTTTTGATAAAAATACGTTCCTAAAAATTTCATTGTAATCATAGAAGAAAAAATATACCGCCTATAAAAAAAATCTATTTTGAGCTCCAAAAAGTCCAACATTTTGTATGGTAGTTACACCTATTTCAAATAGAAATGATTTCAAACTTGGTTAGATTATATATTTGCTTTACCTATATATTCTTTCCACTATACTAATAATCCCAGGCTTAAAAATAAAGCCTGGATAAAGCCTCAAAACATCAGCATTTGACTCTACCTACTGGTCATTAGAATAAAAATATCTGTCAAACCCTGGCTAACTAGTTTTATATTAGTGCAGACACGACCGATCTCAATCAAATACAATTTGCTCATGTAGCTAAACTATTAATTTTACCGAACAATGTCATAGACATAAATTATACAAAATTTGCTCTACTTTAACTATTCTGACGAAATTACAGAGAAATTGCAGCTCATTTGCAAAATCCTTGAAAAATGCTTAGAGTAAACATCCAGTTTCTCTGGACCCTTTTGAACAAAAAGCTTTTCAGCTCTAAGTTTGGTCATGAAACTTCTAAATATGAAGTTTCGTCCCGATACCTTTAGTAGTTTCTCCGGCATCGTCGCTAGGGTCGAAAGGAACTGGATGTTTCCTCTAAGCATTTTTCAAGGATTGTTGCAAATGAGTTGCCATTTCTGTAATTTCGTCAAAAGAGTTAAATAATAAATTAAGGTAGAGTAAATTTTGTATAATTAATAGTTTAGCTGTATGAGCAAATTCTATTTGATCGAGATCGTGTCCGCATTAAAACTAGTTAGCCAGGATTTGACAATTATTTTCATTCTAATGACAGTAGGTAGTGTCAAACGCTGATTTTTTGACAATACCTACTGTCAATATTATCAAAATATCTGTAAATCTCGGGTAACTTGTTTTATTTTAATGCAGACACGATCGATCTCGATCAAATGGAATCTCACGCAACTAAACTATTAATTTTATATATTGTATGATAAAGCCATGTGCCTGGCCACATCAGGTTTTTTTTACTTGGGTCAAAAATGTTCAGGGAACCCAAAAAGACACTTTTTTTCGGCACGATTAAAATACTTTATCATACTATGTATGACAAAGTAAAAAAGAATGTAATTACAACAAATTTTGGGCCTTTTCCTTACAAAAATCAACGTTTTTTGTCGGTAATTTTTTTATGTTTTCTTGTACGATAACTGTACCTAATATTTGTCGGATTCCAAAAATAGTGTCAAATTCGTATTCTTTGCCAATGAATTCAGCGTACCCTAAATGACTCTACAGGGTAAGTCGTTGGCTTGTTCATTTTTTTGACAGCACAGTGTAATGAATCATAATGAATGACACTTGTAGTAAAATTAGGACTATCCCAGTTCTTCGACAAACGTGCAAACTGTAAAGAAGAGCAACGGGTTCTTCAGAAATGCCTTTTTTCTGGTATTTCTTCCGATAGCGAGTAAAATTGCAAAGTCATAGACCGCGCAACTGTTTTAGTTTCTTAACGGTGATTGTTGTGCGGTGAAGCGGTCTGCACACGAACAGTCAAAATGACACCCTTTAGAGAAAGGTAGATACCATCGCAATACCTCGTTATAATTGTCGGTTTTGAATTAGAATTGTGTGTCACCATTTTTGGATCAGTAGGTATGTGATTTGGTGGTTTTATAAACACTGAATACAGAGTAGATAAGATTTTTCACTTAATTTGTTTTTAAATGTTCATTTGGTTTAAATTGCCAATCTAAATCAACATAAATGAATATGAGTGTGTAAATAATTCACCAAATTTACGCATATAACCACTGTACTTTACTCACAATGTTATGTTTTTCAAAATTGTAATAGCATTTCACTATTTTCATGGCATTATTTACAACCGAACAACAGAATTTTGTTATAGTTCAAAACATCATAGGCGTTTTAGGCGAAATGGAGCTACAGATGCAGATGCAGACGGCTGTAATGAACTGTGAACTACTTTTCTCAAGAGAGGTAATATATGAAAGTGCAAAGGAATCTCTCTAAGCGCCAGTGTTCATCGCTCCACAAGAGAGAAGCGTAAATATAGGTTACAGGCCACATTCTCGGTCAATAACACCGACAAATATAAATATGTACACAGAGGTCGATAAAGTGAATGACGCTTATTAAGCGCAGATACATACACGAGCTTTTACCTGCCGCCCCTTTTAGTAGTGTAGACGCGGCACACTATCACAACATGTTCTTTCAAAAATCGACAATACTGTCTTTATATATATTTTATCCCATATACTGTCATATATGGGATAAAATGAAGGAGGAAAAAAGCTGGAATCTAGAGTAACAAACAAACAATAAATAAAAACAAAATTGCACAAACGGGATTCCTGAATATGTTCTCATTTTTCAAAGCCGCCCCTTTAGAACGTGAAGAACATTTATAATATTTTTTTCAAAAAATTAAAAAATCTGTTGTGGCCAGGCACATGACTTTATCATACAATACATAAAATTAATAGTTTAGCTGCATGAGAATCTATTTGATTGAGATCAGTCGTGTCTGCATTAAAATAGAACTAGTTAGCCAGGATTTGACAGATAAATAAATAATGAAATAAATAAATAATTCCTTTATTAACATAAAACAATATTAAATGCAACAAAATAATATTTTATTTAGGGCGGAGATCAGCACACTTGTTTCCAAATTGCCTAGCTGTTCCACTCAACCCATTACGCAAACTAGAACAAAGACATAATTGTACCAATAATATAACAATAATTCCGAGAACTTATCAAAAGAAACACAAAACAAAAATACTCTAGAGTCTAATTACACGTAATTGCAGCAAATCCAACTCAACAAAACATCGCACATGCCCATAAAAAATAAAAATTAAAACAGCCTCCGATGTGCGCTCAATGCCTAAAGTCCCCCCTGTTGAGCGAACAGACAACACTTCACCTTTCCCCCAAAACTGTTTAACGATAATTTTTTCATATCTTCCCTGAGACCATTGTATATGTGACTGACCTGGTAAGAGAATGACCGTTTATACAGGTCAGCGCGATGGGCAGGTAGAGCAAACAAACCACTGAATCTTAAATTAATGTTATGGACATCCGTTCTACAGCGTATCTTCCGCATGAGGTATTGTGGGATCCTCTTTGATAGCAACTTATAATATAATATTGCTGCATGCAACACCCAAGTGTTATCCATGTTCAAACACCCCAAGTCGCCCAGCCAGCCCATTCGATACATGATCATAGTTCCTCAAACCAAAAACAAACGGAACACATGCATTTCAGTCATTAGAAAATATTTGGAATTTTTGAAAATTGAAAGTAGATTCGTTTGTAATTTATAAACTAGTTGGAGTAAAACTTACTGTATTAATATATTAATACAAGGGCAGTGAAGTGATACTTTTGTATGTTAACTAAATTATTATAGTTTGAATCGTTTTGAATCGTCTTGAAATTGTGGTCATTACAAAAAATAAAATAAAGACTAGACCACTTACCAAAATGTAGAAAAACATTACAAATAGTTACAAATATCTGATTGTAATTCCCAATAATAAAATATAAAGTGTGAATTAGGTACACTATCAAAGTTTTGACAAGTTTCTTTGTCAACTTCTTCATGAAGTGTGTTTGACAAGTCCTTCATGAAATATTGCATTAGTTTTATCTTCATCTACATTATTCGCAAGAAACTTTCATGGAAACAACGTAAAATGTGCATAAAAGTTTACAAAAGGACTTATCAAGCAATATCTCAAAACTTTTATAGTGGAGTAGCATTGAATTGTTCAAAATAACAGAAGGGACGTCAAGTTATGATTGAACTATAAACTTTAAAAGATAGCATCATTCTGCAGACCATTTCTTGTTGTTATTGTCGAAGAAATGCGATAAGCGATCTCCACGATGCTCCAGCGAAGGAAGAAAGACAAGACAGAAAGACAGTCATAAATTACCACTGGCCTTTCGTATATACATATATATGTATATGCATCGCGATTTACTCTCTTGCCGTTTCGTGGCTGTTATAAAAATACATAACCTAATTTTGCGGCTATGTAGGCTAGCGTCCCAGATTCGAATTTCATAAAAGTGACTGTCTCTACTTTCATGAGAGATGATGCGATGGAAGGAAGCCCTCTTCGCGGCCGCTGACCCTCAGATTTCACTGTCACGACCTTTCTCCGCACTTAGGTGCGATGCCCCTTAGTTTTTCTACCGTTTTTGTCCTTCCATCCACCCATTGTCGTGTCGATTATACTCCACACGTCTTCGTTTTCGTCTTCTTTTTTTTTGGTGTCTCCTCTTCGATTTCACTCCGGCTGAAAATTCTTCGTAAGAAACTGCTTGGGATTTTCTACGGCCGTCCGAGAGTACTCTTTCTTCTTCGCGGCGCGTTGTGGATGCTGGATGCGAAGATACTACTCTTGCTAATCGAGATCATTCTCGGCATATTTTATTTAATTGTACCCCGATTCTAGGAAATGCGAAAGTTCTTTAGAGCAAATACGGAGAGAAGATGCGTGCACGTCCGTGATTTCTATGAAAGTTGAAGTTTCGATTTAGGTATTTTTGTTTGCGTATTCGCGCGCGCAAAGAAAGTACGGACCTGATTTAATAATAAAAATCTATCGAGAGGTATACAATTGCCTACGGACTTAAGTTAAATATTGTGAAACAAGATTTATTAGTAAGAAATGTTAAATATTTATGTTTTACCACTTTTAATGAAACACAGTGTAAAATAAGTCTTTAGTCTTCTTCAGTCTGCCCTCTCTACCGTATATGTACTTTAATGTTTCCTGCATCTGGAATTTTTAGTGTTTTTGTTGGCGCTGCTTTTCATTCTGTTCCTTTTTCGCTTCCTTTCTGTTGTCTCTAGAATGATTTTCTTTTGTGCTTTCTTCTTTTTTTATTAACAAATATTCTCTACAAGCATTAAATAATAATGTTACAGAAGAACAGTTTCTTTTTACTTTATTTGGGTTCCTAACTTCCTAACTTCAGTTGTTGCTGAGTTGTAAAGTCATCGACACTTTTTTAAAGCCCAACCCAATTTTTTCTTACTGATTTTGGTAGAATTTAGTTTTAGAAATTTAATTGTCTAAATGTTATCGAGTTATTTTAGTGCGTTACATACGAAAAATTTCGAAACAATTTAATTACGTTTTGGGTAGAATGAATTGCACCGAAGGAAAATATCTATCGCAAAAAGTTTTCGAAAGAAGTGGGGGGAAAGTGTCAAGAAATGCTATTTCGATAATTATTACAAATTTAGACCCAATGCACCCATTGTCATTGGCGATAAATTTTGTGAATTACCTTTAGGACAATTAACAGAACTATCAATATTAGTATAACAAAATATGAACTTGTCATTTAAAAATAGTATCGATGACGTTATAAGTCGAAAACAATTGAAGGTTGGAAATTAAATTTGATGTAAATAGCTATACTTTGATAATTAAAAATCGACGTGTTTGGGGATTTTGTTCAAATAGTTTACACGTTTACTGTACTTATATCGACAAAACCAACTTCTTAACTTCTCCATTAAGGTAGTAGTTTCTTTGTGTGTCTCATGTCTAATTCTTACGTGTAAATTGCTTCCTTTTATTGTTGTTATTCTGTGAACCTGATTAATTATTGAGTATTTGTTTCTAAATCCAAAGGGATGATATTGGTTTCAGTCGTTTTATTAGCAGTTTTTAAACTATTTTGTGAAAGTTGGGATTAGAAATATTAAGATATAGGAAGTTTCCCATTATGTTGTGTGTAGATATCACAGTATTTCACACTGTTCCAATTACTTAGTTTGTCAAAAATACAATAATCGTTAAAACTGGAATAGAACGTAGAATTTGAACCTAGTGATTTTGGTAATGATATACATAGTAATTGTCTAAAATAAAAAAGCACATGTATTACGTCATAATTAAATATATAGGTACCTGAATGTATGTTTTATATAAATGTTAATCAGATGTAAGATAACAGATAATAATACAGAGATAAATGATTACATTATTAAAAAGGACAGTGCTATTTTCTCTTATTAACACACTACCAGGAATTTATATCGTTCGCGATTAAAATTCTAATTTATGCTAATTGGTTATTTCGCAAACAACACATGTGCCATGTTTTTTTCAGCGGGTTTGTGTTAGGTTAGTAACACTCTGCTGGTTCACAAAGAAGTCTGTGGTTTTTGCATTAATTAATTTTTGTCACACTATCAATTTTTTTAAACTATTGCTAAGATGGAAATTAATTTGGCAACTTAAAACTTGCGTATATTTATAACGTTATTTATTGTTAGAGTACCTACTTAAATAAGTACGTAGCCTTTTTGTATTTGAATTTTTTTTTATTTTTGTATTTGTACCTACTTGACATTTTTTACACAAATTTTGATACTTTGAAAAGAAATACCTTGATGTAATTATCCACACGTTCCCTAGCTAATTCTAAATTTTCATTTTATTCAGACAATATTGGCGTTTTGTATAAACCCTTATAATAAATGTGTCTCTAGTCAAAAATGACAACTATAAGTCTCAGTCTTTGTAAATATATAGTCCAACTAATAATACAATTTTCAGATAAAGGTATCGCTGTCGTCATCTCCATGATTTAAAAATACTGTTTTATGGCAGACCAGTATGATACTATTCTGTGAACTGCCTTAGACAAACTCAAACATATCGTTGGGATATTTCTTATCATCTGAACAATATAGATATTAAAATAATCAACTAAAGTTCAAAACATATTTTGTTAATTAATGTATCATTATTGAATGTTGATTTCTGACAAGCAAAATTCCTACCGTTAAATAATACCCGTTTTCTGAAAGCCATTTTTGATATTAGATTTGTCTCAGTCTATGATCATCGAGGCAGGATACAATCTTCTGCGTTCGTCGTACCGCTACAGAATTCCTACTGTATTCACTAGACATGTGACAAAATCTAAAAATGCTACAATTTCTACTTTCAAAGTTTCTAACATGCTCCCAAAAAGTTAAATTAAATTGTTGTTAAGATTGAGTAATAGAATGCTTCTTATTTTGAGAAAAATTCCTTTTTTCCAAGTATGATTAGAATAACAATTACTGTATTATCAGTATTTTTATAAATATTTAGGGGTCGCTACAGTTTCTCAAAAGATCGATGATTACCTACCTTTAGTCAACCCTGAGAATTTAACTGAAAACCCGTAGCCCGGAGAATGGTCGCCAAACCCGAAGTCAACTGGTCAAAATGACTATGTTGGCAACCCTAGGTTGTTTTGACATCCCTTTTAAAACTAAAATTGACGTGTTTTTTTCTCAACCAGACCGGCCCTTTTGACTTAACACCACCATACTTGTTCTCGCAAGAGTTTTATAAGTCTCTCGATGTCCTAAAAATCCCATGATGTATATTTCAAATTATCGATATGTCCTGTTTCCCACTCATCTGCCCTCTCGTTCCTTTTGCAGCAGAGGGTAGATGTAAAAGTTGAACGATCGGTCTTAAATCAGTTTTACTTGCCGATTAGCGATAGCGAGCCGATACCTCTCTCGGAGAAGAAGAGTCCTCGGTCTGGCCAATAATCTCAATAGCGTCTCGGAGGTTTGTTGACCTTCTCATCTCTTCGCGGTTCGGACTCGGACCGCGATCTCGGTTTTTCTATGTGCGACGACCAGAGGGCAAAGAACTAACTAAGAAGCAAAGAACGTCGGGCAAAACGACGAGAAAAACGAGAGAAACGAACAAGGGAGGCGCGGGACCCGTCCACTGTCCACAGAAGAGCAGAAACAAAACGACCACCTATCCGACTACGATGTGCATCGAGAGCGATCGACCTGCTGGGCGCAAGGCTGGTCTTGGCTAACTAATGACATGCCATGCCGTATATTCACAATCGGACAGTTAAGCCATTCAGCGAAGATCGGAATCTCCCCGACACTTCGCTGATCGGTGCGCGGCTACGTGCGGCATTTTTTGCACAATTTCGCAGACCGAGGATACGTTGAACTGCAGAGTGGTCGTCCTTAGATTTTCATAAAAATGAATGCATTGCCCCCGTCGGTGCTTTGACCCTACTTCTCATTCTTATTCTTCTTATTCTTCGCCTTCTTCTGCTGCTTCTTCAACCGCTTTCACGTGCACTCAACTCCATATAGATACCTACACAGACGCATAGGTGTATGAACTATAACCATTTTAAGCATTAACCAACTATCCATAAGTTATATTTATTTTTGGTTTTATTTTTGGTAAAGGTTTTATCTGACAAAGGAAACCAACTCGTGTTAGACTAGGAAACAATAGATTTGTTAAATACATATGCGAGTGGAAGGACATTTTTAAAAAGCTTTAATTTGAAAATAGTCGATGATAAGAAATGAGTAAAGTAGTCCCAGAAATGATATAGGATTGCTTAGGTTGTTTAGTAAGGTAAACGTCCCGAATTCAGATACTATGTTTTAGGACATCCGGTTTGTTGATTTGACATTGCTCGTATCGACCCTCAATCGTTCTAACGGACAGAATATATCACAGAAGTTTAGCTAATCTTGATAATTGAGTATTGTAGAAAGAATAACAAACTGGACTTTTGAGTAGTCTTGTCTATGGGGCCCCTAAGAGAGTGGAGGCAGTTTTAGTAGTGAAACTCATGTTATTTTTGCAATAAAAGAAACTATATCTAATACTGTACGAGACTAATGAGAAACCCTTGACTAAGTTAGAAGAGAAAAACTGTATGAATTCTTCGTAGATTTTCAGTCGACACTTTTCGTTTTGTTCTGGAATTCTATTCTGTAAAGATGAATGCTCCGAAAGAATCAGTAAAATAAAAATTCCGATCTGCAAAATGCGATAAATCTTTCAAAATCGTTATTACACAGTGTGTATAAAAAAATCGTAACCAATCAATATATTTCTTTGTAAAAAGTTGGCAAGCGAAAAAAGATTCCAATAAAAGGTTTAGGAAGTTGCTTAAGCAACAAATTTGAAATGCTTAGAAATGAAAACACACTTGAAAATGACTTAAGTTCTTCTTCAAAAATGACGAGCTATTCACACGGTAGAGTTTCTAGCTTGTTTCAAGTTGCTAGCTTGAGTTTTTTCCTAAACCTTTAATTTGGTTACTTCTATATATTGATGATGGCGTATTCAAGAATGAACTACCTATCACAGTTTTTGAACTATTTAAAATATTAAAGACATATTTATTTAACCCTTTATTTATTAAGATAATATATTTTAGTTACAAATTACAAGTTACAAATTTTTATTTTTATATTGTTAAGGTATTTATTAGTTATTTTGTAACTCTTTATAATATTTTTTTTATATTAAATGTAAATGTTGTTGCAAAAAGGTCAATACTTTGCCTATTATTTATGATTTTTGTTAATTGTATCGAAATATTACATCAGTATTATCAGTATATATTATTTTTGTATAAAAAATTATATCTTCTTAATTCAACATTGTATATGGGGGCCCCCGAATTCAAAATTGCCCAGGGCCCCATGATGAATTAGGTACAAGTAAATGTAGCACGTCCATAAATGAGACTGCAGATTAAATGTTGGGACCAAAAGTCGTTCCAACTCCAGCTAACTTATACAGAGTAAGTCGGTAATGCAGCATCTTACTTATCTGGCGAATTAAGAATGATAGAGATATGGAGTTTTTGAATCGGAAATTAGAATCAAAATACTGCAAGGATGATAAGTAAGTAAGTTAAGTAGATAGAAATTTCTAAAAAGCTTTTAACATTCTGTTAATAGTTAGTCAAAATTTTAAAATTTTACAAAAATTTTTGTATTCATAGAACAGTGTTCTTTAAGTTAGGTAACATACAATTTTTTAATGTTAACTGTCAACTGTAGTATACTAAGAGACGTAGTATACTAAGGCAAATGCAATTTTTATCACCATTTTTAGCTCTCCAAAGCTCAGAGCTCTATCGAACTAAGCTGTTTTATTTATTTTGTCTTTATTATTTTTCAACAATAGAAAAATACGTCTTCGCCAAAATAAGACAATGAACATGATTTGAACATGTATTTTACGGCTTTTGTCTGGTCCCTAATGCGACAGATCCGTTTTTGTGTGTCCCGCAGGTAGACAGATTACCATAAAAATCCTCGGTATTCAATCCTAACCAAGGACAGATACGAATTCGGTATTCCTTCGCTGTTTTAGCATTTCAAATGCACAACTTCTAACCGTCCTGATACTTAGATAAACATTCATGGTCATTCTTATGTATACCTGCCACGTCAGCAGTACTATATCGGTGTATTCTTCCTTTTGTTCCAGATGATGATCTATTTGGTGACCATAGCAATCGTATTGCTATTAGCAATCTTTTGGAGAACAAAATCTAGTGGTATACCTGGACCATGGGGTTTACCTATACTTGGATATCTACCTTGGCTGGACCCCAAGGCACCTCATCTAACGCTAACCGACCTCAGCAAGAAATACGGCCCAATATACGGATTATATTTGGGAAGCGTCTACACCGTTGTTGTCTCCGATCACAAATTGGTGCGGAAATTATTCGCAAAAGAAGCTACGACCGGAAGAGCACCTTTGTATTTGACGCACGGGATCATGCAAGGATATGGTAAGTTATGCTTTATTTTTCGATTTTTGCGGACATATGTCCTTTTGGGTCCCCCTGGCCATTTTTGTGTATCCGTCTTTTTTGCGGCGACGAAATATCGTATTTGGAAGTTTCATGACCAAAGTTAAAGCTGCAAGAAGTTTTGTTCAAAAGGGCCCAAAGGAACTGGAGGTTTACTCTAAGCATTGCTCAACGATTTTGCAAATGAACTGCCATTTCTTAATTTCGTCAAAATAGTTAAATAATAAATTAAAGTAGAGGAAATTTTGCATAATTTATGAGTATGACATTTTTTGGTAAAATTAATAGTTTAGCTGCATGAGCAAACTTTAACTTTGAAAGTCATGCATAGCAGTTGACGCTCATGCGGATAGACGGATTGACAGACGGGCATAGCTAAATCGATTCAGTTTTCAATGCTGACTAAAAATATATACAGGGTGAGTTATTAGTATCCCGGCGGCCGAAAGTCATCAAATCTTTAGAGAAAAAAAGAAATGTTTTATACAAGAATTGTTTGACTCATTAGTATCTATAACGTAAAATTATTTTCGTTTATACAGGGTGTTGCAGTTGGGCGTGATGGAAATTCAGTACATTTTTTTAATGGACCGCCTGTATATTGCACCATATCATGAATACTAAGAAAATTGTGTTTCCAACTGATTAATTTGTACCTGTGTAAAGTAAATAGTTTCTGAGATATTCAATTGTTTATGAGAAAATTGCCAATCGCAGGCCTTTTTGAAAACTCACACACAAAAACAAACAGAAAGGCGAAAACCTGTCTTGATGAGTTACGTTTGAGAATGGATTTGTATTCAGTATAAAACACAACCAACAATATCTGCTTACTATTGTTAATTGGTTCAAAATATGTTATTTTTCTGGAGAGACAATTCAAACTTGGGATAATATGAATGATAGCATGAGTAATATTGATAATGTGAATGGAAAGTTCTTTTTTTGGTTTAAGTGTTTTAATAGATTTTTTTCTATGAATGAAAATCTGAATCTAAAGATTCCTATCAGTTTGTTTTTGTTGCATATTTGGTTTTTGTGTGTGAACACATAAATCACACCAAAGAAATTCTGATTACTAAGTTTACTGAACTGAACAAACTTTACTAAGTTTAATGAACATCATATATAGTGTATCTACCTACTGACTTTGACTATTGTCTCAGATAGTTTTAAGGCAAAATTGGCAAAAAAACCGTTTTATTTAAAAAAATGTTCGTACATTCTGTAACACCTAAATGCAACACTCTGTATAAATTACAATAATTTACTTTATTACAATAAATGGCGAGTCAAATAACTTTTTTGTTAATTTTTTTTTTCTTAAATGATTTATTAATTATCGACCGCCGGGATACTAATAACTCACGCTGTAGACCTGCCACATTTCCTGAAGGGTGTTAAAAATGTTGCGACAAAGTGAATGTACCCTACGACAATAAATGTGGGGGTATATAAATACTCAGAAGAGCTGCAAGAGGTACCTTGTGAGGTCGATGCCTGTCTATAAGCTTGACAAGGATACTGCATTAATGAAGGTAGCCTGGGCTGGGCAATCAACCCGTTTGCGCAGCACCGCGAGGGATAAGAATGTTCGAGACTGCTAAATAATATATAGGTCGTTGATACCATCCGTTCTAGATGGAATCCCGACTCCTTAGGTCCTTCTGTCACGTACACACTGAGCGTTTATTTTGACTTCTTTGTTATTGCCATGAATGCAAACCTTTTAAAAGCAAAAGAAACAAAAAGTATGTATAGGAAATTATTGTGATTATTGTGTTAGTGGAAGAGTTAGTTAACATTGTGCGTATTTATTGTACAGCGATACTTTGGAGTCGCTGGTACGAAGAATATTCTGTAGAATCGTGTGAATGGAAGAATACTGAGATGACGCATCGGTTGTTTATTCGAAGAACGCCGCCGATGCATCTGCGGTCATCTTCAAACCGAAGGTCGACAAAGGAAATCGTAATCGTCCGAAATAGTCTAGTCATTCTAAATTTTTGATATACCTACGTTGTATTCGGAAGATTAATTGAAGTTGATAAAACTGATACCAATCGATAGCTTATGGTTTCAGTAGTAACATATATTCAAATGTTTATAATCGTGGTTAATAGGAAATGTATATACATTCCATCATTTCACTTAATTTTTTGAAATAATAGTGTTTTTATCATTGTGTTCATGGACGTATTCAGCTTAAAACAAAAGGGCGGACTTTTCTAAAGTTAACTTGCTGTATGCGTAAGGTGACCGTAATTCTAATGAGGTAAAGCGGGACATAAACGTGGGGGGAGGGGTCCTAATTAAAATCAAATACTTGCGTTGCAGTAAATGATACTGGTACTGAGTTGGGTTGGACCCACAGATATAATTTTAACGTTAAAGTAATGCTGATAATAATATTTCTAATTATTTTACATCAAAAATTGTAGACAATCTTCGTTATATATTTATTTCAATCAGATACATTTTTGGAATGGTTATTTTTAAAGAAAATTGGAAAGTTAGGCCTCTTAGTAGACCTTTCATTTTTTTATTTGTGTATTTATTTTTGTGATATTATATTAAGTCCATACAGACAACATTATACCAAATTTTTGTTAACTCATTTGATTTGTTAGAAAGCCTCAATCTTATAATTCATCGTCTTTTTGAATTTCGATTAGAAAAAAATGTCCACACCTTATTTGTATCTAATTAGTTATCATCATTCTTTTAAATAATCCACGTAGTAAGTTTTAACTCTTTTCCTTACCAGAAATATCAGATATTCTCGTTTTTTGAGTGTGCTGTAATGTGTTAATCAAATCTTACGGTCTATAATTTCTTCCTCTTTTGATTTTTTTGTATCTACAGTTATTAACGCAGTATACAAAGGCGATAAAATAAAATTACCATTATAATAATAACATAACATACAACCTTGGAAACATTTTTACAGTTCAGGTGAAGGTTGGTTAAGATGCCACAGTACGTTTTTCAAACCCCATTCAAATGATATTTAGGGAAATTTATTTCAAGCTTCTCAAAGAGATTTTTTTTTTAGTTTTCGTCAAAATTATTTGTAAGAAGCGTTTTAGGCAATTGAAACTTATACCTACCACTAAAATTTTGGTATTGGCAATTTCTTTCTTTTAAAATAAGTAACGTTTGTGTGTTTCATATTAACAAAAAATACTGAAAACCTCTTACATAAGTTTATGAATAAAAGACACACTAATTTACTAAAATAATAGCAGTCATTTAAAGTGAACAATATACTACAATAGTACACTCAATAAGTAAATAAATATGAAGCGCGCTTACTTAAAAAAGCAAGCATTTACATAAGATCACAAAACATTTAGGTCCTTAGAATTTTATTTAGAAATTCTGGCCATTTTTTACTGAAACTTTTGTTATTTCTCTTCGAATTTGGCGCCCCCTGTATATAATAAAAATCCTAGATACGCCCATGATTGTATTATTACCGTAACTAACACAAACATCACTTTGAATCATGCTTTGAATAAAAAAATATGGTATAGTCACTTACTGTACAACTGACAGGAAATTGATTGGCTGCAAATTAATAGTAGGTTTTATACTTAAACACAACTTTTTCATGCGGTCTATGGTGTTATCCTCCCAGTAGCCAATAGCCTTAGCGACAGGATAACTTTGTTGGTAAGAGTGAATTTTAAAGACGATAGGAAGTTAATATTGCCATTTGCGAAGGAGATGCTAGCAGGTCGTAGTAGCTGGCCCAAAAGTTCAAAATCCTTGAAGCTAATGCATCGTAAACAGTAAAAATCAGACCATTATTTGGCTTCCAGTTCACGACGAATAACCACCAAAAGAAACAACAACAAAAAATACCTTCTAAAGCACTTTAAAAAGAAACTTTAGTCGGTGGCAGCAAAATCCGATGTTATTGAACTATAATAGCGTTACTAGGGCAGTAAGATGGGGCCTACATTATAATCGACTCTCTCTAATGATGGTCCATCGATTACGGCACCGTTGACACCGACCACCGGCCGTCGTCGCTGTCGTCCGTCCGTTTTTGCTTGGATTCCTTCCGAATTGTAATATACTTACTGGATCGTATCTGTTACTAAGGTCCGGGCGTTCGTTCGTATTTGCCAGTCTTTTTCTCTCGGCGTCCCCGTCTTTCGCCCCGTCCGAAACGGCGACAGATATAATCCAAATTAGGCGGTCGTTAACCCGATAAGTACGCTCTCGACGGACCGCCTGAACGGGCCGGATCGTTTTGCTTCATCGGTAGAGTCGTCCAACCGTTCGTGTCGGTTCTTTCACGTAATTTTTTCGGGCCTAGTGGGTCAGTGTGCCAGAATACCTTCGTCAACACGAATCGCCGCGGTACGCGGTCGAACAATAGCTCGGGCGTATTGACTTTTTTCCGACCGTCGTCCGCACATTTTCAAATCGTACGATATCTCCAGCACGTGCCGCGTTGTATGCAAAATAATAACGAAAACAATCTGATGTGGCCAGGCGCATGACTTTATCATGCTATACAGAAGTGTCAAATGCTGATGATCTGACAATCAGGGTTGCCAGATTAGATGTAGGGTCAACTTGATTCTGAGATTAAAAAAGTCAGGCCGTTTGACCTCGCATGTGCCAAACCCAAACAGGTCTAAAAACTCAACTTTGCGGTTTTGGCAAAAAATTTCAAGATCATAATCGCCTATGCAGTTTCCATTTCCAAAAGCCACGTTCTACAGGATTGTAGATATTTCGCGCTTTTTAATTTTGTTTCTTTTTCAATTTTCTTATACGGCTAAGAAAAAACGTCTTTGATACGTCGATTTTTTTACTATAAAAAACACATTTTGATGTAATGGCAATCCCATATTTGAAAGTTATTTTAATATAACATTTAATTGTCTTAATGGTAGCGGAGGAAAACTTAGTGCTTAAAGACCATAATTGAAATTGCAAATATTGATAACTTTGAGTAGCATGGAGGTTGTAAATGGAATATAAAATATACTCTGGAACTTTATTTGCCCTGAATACGAATGCGAACTCAAAATTACGTAAGACATCCGGAAAAGTGAGGTCAAATGTCAAAACTGTAATTTTAGCAACATTAGTAAATGTATGCCATTTGAATTCAATCTCCCAGAAACCTCAAAATCTGTATAAAATACACAATGTAACACTAATTTTCAACTATCCTTTTCTTGAAAATTTTCCTATGTACGGCCATCATACTATTATATGCTGTTATTAAGCCAATGGTGTCGTTTAAAAAATATGGCGGTTCCGTCTTAAATCAAAAACCATTGAAGGTCGGAAATTTAGTTTACGATAAATATGTGTACATATTTTACAATTCAAAACCGAGTTTTTTTTTAATAACAGACCGATTTAGAGATTTTGTCATGTTTCAATACTTTGTGTTCTCACTGTATATAGCGGTTTTACACTATTGTTAATGACACTATACGCAATTTTTTATTGCTTAAAAAGTTGTAGAACATTTTGCGTGATAAATTGCGTAGTGTAAAATAATTTGAATAACATTGAATATGTAAAGTTCAACAAAGATATGTCTCTGTCTGCATATCGTCTGGTTAAAAGTAAAAGTTATTAACTAACATTTTAAATAATTACAAAAACCTGACTACAATAGAAAACTAATAAATATAATGACATTTTCCAGAGAATTCATGGATTTTAACAATTTATTGAACTTTTTGAATAACACTTATTGATTGTATTTTCGTTTAGATACGCATTTATCAGTATTTGGCCACTTTTGGTCATTTCGTGCGTCAATAAAATATAACAAATTGTTAGTTAGTGACTTTCACCATTTTACCTTTAAGCCGACGATATATTATTTACAATAATGTAAAACTATTTCCTTTATGTTTGATTTTGTCGGAGATGCTTGAATGCCTGAAAAGTTGACGATCGACATGTTTTTGTGTTCAGAATGTCATCCTGATTGAAAATATCACACGAAGAATATAGGGTGCCATTTAAAATTTCAATGATGACGGCATTTCCGGAAAAACCGGATGTCATATTAACCTC
The DNA here is from genome assembly GCA_964023965.1 of Melinopterus prodromus. Lineage (NCBI taxonomy): Eukaryota > Metazoa > Arthropoda > Insecta > Coleoptera > Scarabaeidae > Melinopterus > Melinopterus prodromus. Next base: position 363,919 of record OZ030392.1, read on the forward strand.
AAGAGTATCCCAAAGAATGGCATTTTTGTCTATTAACACGTTCCCAAATTTCATTCGTCCAGCTTTATAGACACCAGAAATAAACGGGAGTACCTACGGCGCGAGTCACTCGGTTTGACGAAATTTCGGACAGTCTCTAAATTTGGGACGTTCACCTTGCAACTAGTTTGCCAAGATTTGACAGATATTTTAATTCTATTGACAGCATTATTTTTTTTTGTCGATTGTAATTTTGTTTAATTTATTTCTTTTGTCTGTTTCTAATTATTGCATATAGAAAGTGTAGGCTTACAATTAATATAAAGTATTTTTTTTTGTGTATAAGGAATATTTAAAATAAAATCGCAGTCGCACCGACACTGCTGGGTCCTAAGATTGACCTTTGCAACCATTTTTTCACTGCTAAGAATATGTCTAAGAGTGGCGATAATGTCCAATAACCTTAGAGAGTAATTCTATAATTGAGAAGCGATAATAACATGAACAAAAAGAGTTCATCTCAGCTGTCCCCGGTGTGGTATATAGAGGAGTACGTGTGTATCATCTTGTATCAGCAACCACAAGCGCTGGCGGTCATTGCCTAGCTTGCGTACGTGCTGCTCATGCAGTTCCGGTAAGACTCATGCCTTCATGCGCTCGAAGTAAGTCCCAACCGACTATCTCGTATAAGACATCATCCGTATTCTGAACACGACCTTGCACTGTTTGTAAATCAATAAGAATACATACTTGCAAACTTCACTTTTTAATGGTTTCAATTAAACACCCCCTTAGAAAGAAAAGGGTAGGAAACTTCTAAAATTCTTGCTTTAAGTTTTAAACACCTATAACACACATAGTGATATGTGTTTTTGTTTGTAATATGTAGATTAGTATTATTTCTTATAAGAATTTATGTGTGTGTGTGTGTGTGAGTGACACCGTTTTTAGTCACACTTCTTTATGATTCAGGTGTCGTGCTATACCAATTTTTCTTTATAATGTTGATATGATGCATTATAGTAAGTGGGTTATTAAAAAATAACTGCACATAGACATGTAGTGTCGTTTATATTCCAATTAGACACTGAAGTGCCATTATGGCGGAGGCGCAGGTAAAAGGACTTCATCCTTTACAACTTTGTTAAAGCGCATATTATTTCGAATTTTCATCTAAATTATTTACTACTATTTAGTATTTACTACACTCCTTGATTACTACACCGATATTTAACATATCAGCATATATGAAACCAATAGATACCAAAAGAATAAACGCAAATCATGTTTCCAATGATGCTAAAATAAAAATTATCCATTGTCTATCTGGTGAGTTCAATGTAGCTGACAGATAAAAATAGCAAACGCAATAGGAAAGGAGATGTTTTGTTTTGCGAATTCTGCCTCTATCGTAAAAACAATGGATCCATTATTGTTGTAAGGTGCTGTGCTGTACTTCAGTTCTAAGAAATTAGATTAGGTCAGCGCGCTCGGGTCAGCCAACCACTCTGAGAATGTCACTTGATAATACCACCATCACTGTTAGTTATAGTGCAACATGCGTATATTCGTATACAAAATGGAGGCCCTGTAAAATACCTCATAGAGTACTACAATCGACAAATTACAATGGTCAACAGTTATGATACTAAGGGAATTTTTATGCAGGCTCACGATATATTTTAAGAAATTCATTTGTTTTAAATTGCCAATTTTACTCCAACAATACTCACTACAGTGATTCTTTGATTAAAAAAATTATTAGTTTGGTGTCGGAAATATATTAGTTTGAATCTAATTTAGATTTATTTGATGTAGAAAAAGTCATTTTAAATCAACACAATAATATTATTAAACTATGTACTGGGCATAACCTAATCGGTATTTTTTTGTCTTAAATTGTGTTAGATAATAGAACATTAATTATATATAAATTATATTTACGTAACCGTATTTCAATGCATAATGAACAATAAATTTGTGCCTTTAGGCGTCACTGTAACAATTAACAATCAAAGCAATACGAAGGCCAATGTTTCATACTTTGTAATTTTATTATTACGGAGTGAAACCAACAAAAATCAATTGCTTATAATTATAGTTATTATGAATAATTACTTCGCTGTTGACTTTGCAATAAATTCACGTTCTGACAGTTCAGTAACCGGGTTCCTTATTAGCTAAGAATTCTTATACAAGCAATCCTATTTCAACTAAGGTAAACGTCCCAAATTCAGACACTGTCCAAAATTCCAACATATTTCTGTTTAGTTGAATAAAATAAGAAATCTACAACATTGAACTTTATTTTAGGACATCCGGTTTGTTGATTTGACATTACATTTATCAACTCTGATCTTGATAATTGAGTTTTATGCTAAAAGTTAATTTTTTCCTTATAAGGTAACTGCAATTCGTCTTCTTTTTACATCGCTACAGGATAACAGTAATTAAGAAAATTCTAAAAATATCTATTTAGGCTGGCTAAAAATGTTTTATATTTTCATAATAATACGGTGTACTACACTTTTAACCACTATTATTTACAAATTTAGGTGTGCCGGAATTAGGTACATGTAAAAATAGCACTTCCTTAAATCAGAAATGTGTGTCGGAATTGTGTACAATTTAGGATTTTTCAAATTGGCTATTTTTATTTAGAAAGCTACGATTCCCCAAATCGTTTCCAAATTCAAAAAAATCTGATGTGGCCAGGCACATGACTTTATCATACAATATATAAAATTAATAGTTTAGCTGCATAAGAATCTATTTGATTGAGATCAGTCATGTCTGCATTAAAATAAAACTAGTTACCCAGGATTTGACAGATAAATAAATAATTCCTTTATTAACATAAAGCAATATTAAATGCAACAAAATAATATTTATATTTGGGGCGGAGATCAGCACACTTGTTTCCAAATTGCCTTGCCCTTGCCCACTTAACCCTTTACGCAAACTAGAACTAAGACATTATTGTACCAATAATATAACAATAATTCCGAGAACTTATCAAAACAAAAACCGACAAAAAATACTCTAGAGTCTAATTACACGTAATTGCAGCAAATCCAACTCGACAAAACACCGCACATGCCCATAAAAAATAAAATTTAAAACAGCCTCCGATGTGCGCTCAATGCCAAAGGTCCCCCCTGTTGAGTAAACAGCCAATACTTCACCCTTCCCCCAAAACTGTTCAACGAGAATTTTTTCATATCTTCCCTGAGACCATTGTATATGTGACTGACCTGGTAAGAGAATGACCGTTTATACAGCTCAGCGCGATGGGCAGGTGGAGCAAACAAACCCCTGAATCTTAAATTAAGGTTATGGACATCCGTTCTACAGCGTATCTTCCGCATGAGGTATTGTGGGATCCTCTTGGATACCAACTTATGATATAATATTGCTGCATCCAACACCCTAGTGTTATCCATGTTCAACCACCCCAAGTCGTCCAGCCCATTCGATACATGATCATACTTCCTCAAACCAAAAACAAACAGAACACATGCATTTTGGACACACTGAACACGCTGCCTATCCGACGCCGTCAGGCAAGGACCGTACACGGTATCACAATATGAGATCTGTTTACTATTGACAGTAGATATAGTGAGATATTGTCAAAACATCAGAAAATATTTGGAAAATTCTGGCTCACTATAAAATATAGTATTATATCAATGCAGATATTGCAGATGCGACAGATCTCGATCAAATAGAATCTGCTCTTGCAGCTAAACTATTAATTTTATCAAAAAATGTGTCAGACATAAATTATTCAGAATTTCCTCTACTTTAATTTATGATTTAACTATTTTGAGGAAATTACAGAAATGGCGGTTCATTACATGTTTATATAGGTAATCTCCTTGACCTATGATGACGTTATTTAGTATTTATATCATCACAAATTTCCAAATTTGTTACAGGTATCATATGTGCGGAGGGAGACCTGTGGAAAGATCAGCGAAAGTTTCTTGTCAACTGTTTCAAACAATTTGGCATGGCTAAACTTGGAATACAAAGACAAAGAATGGAGGACTTGATTATGACAGAAGTTATGGATTTAATCGCTGTAATATTATTATTTAGAAATACATTTAACACAAAATTAATGTCTGTATTTTTGTAGTATATAAAGAGCATGCCAACTGGCGATGGGACTATAATTTTGGATCCATACCACGCTTTGAAACATAATTTGGGTTCAACGATCAACCAGATTGTGTTCGGAAGGTCATTCGACAGAGACGACAAAGTTTGGAATTGGTTATTGCATCTACAAGAAGAGGGAACGAAATATATCGGCGTTGTGGGCGCTATAAATTTCCTAGCCTTTCTACGGTAAAGAACTGCTAATTTTGGAATATTTGTTATGCTAATATCGGTTTTATCACTTTCTCTTTCCGTTTATAGGTTCTTGCCGAAATTCAACAGGACAATGAACTTTCTAATCGAGGGAAAGATCAAAACACACGAAATCTATAAAGAAATTATTGGCGAACAAGCGACAATTTTAGAGGAATTAAGACTGAAGAACAACGAGTTTAAACCTGATAATATACTACATTGTTTTTTGCTGGAAAGAGAAAAACGTAAAGGTGATGCCAGTGACAAATTCTATAGCGATACTCAGTTTTTTCATGTGCTTGCTGATGTTTTTGGTGCAGGATTGGATACCACCCTAACTACACTAAGGTAGGTAGCTTGTTACACTTAAAATGTAAAATAATAAAGGAAACAAATTAAAAAAATGTCAAGTATGCTTTGAATAATACAAAGCCACATACCGCCGGCATAACCAGAAACTTTTTGCAAGAATGGGAAATTCAGGTCATGGAATGGCTGGCGTTAAGTCCTGACTTAAATCCTATTGAACACGTGTGGGCTCAGCTTGACCGATGTGTTCGCAAGCGCCCTAATCCACCACTTACACTACTATGACAGTCGTTTCCATTTTGTTTTGCGGTATTAATTTATATTTTTTAGTGTAACTTAGAAGTAACCTTCTCATATTTTATCGACAGGTGGTATTTTCTCTACATGGCTAATCATCCAGAAATACAGAGGAAGGTCCAAGAAGAAATTGATATAATCATACAGCATCGTCAACCGTCTGTAAATGATTTATCATCGATGCCATATACAGAGGCATCATTCGCTGAAATACAGAGGATGCGTTCTGTTGTTCCAGTTGGTATTCCTCATGGGGCGATAGACGATTTAGAAATTGATGGATATACAATTCCTAAAGGAACCATGATAGTTCCGTTGCAATGGGCTATCCACATGAATGATGATACATGGAAGGACCCTCACATGTTTGATCCTGGTCGTTTTTTGACCGAAGAGGGACGATTTTTGAAGGATGAAGCCTTAATTCCTTTCCAAACTGGTATGTAGAATATTTATTGAGATCTCCATTGTATATAGATGCATTAAAATAGATTTCTAAGTTGAAAACTTATGTTCTAATTCTCTTTTAAGGCAAGCGTATGTGCATTGGAGACGAATTTGCAAGGATGGCCCTTTTTCTGTTTGGAACCACCGTATTGAAGGAGTTTTCGCTTAGTACTGAAGACGGGAACCTTCTGGATGCTACAGGAGAATGTGGAATTACCCTGACTCCGAAATCACATAGGCTGGTGTTCACACCTCGAGGCAATGGTAAGTCTCTAATGATATAAAGTTGATAAATCATGCACATGCAGGGAAAGTTTGTACAAGCACCAATTGAAACGGCGCAACTGCGCGTCGCGGTCGTTCAAAGTCATATCGCATACGAGTCATCAGTCGCATACAACTGCCATTTCTTTGATGTCAACAATTTTTACTTCATTCTAGTTTATTTGCTTGTAGAGATTAATTTATGTGGAATATTTCTTTAAGGTAAATGCCCCAAATTCAGATAGATTAATGAATTTTTGTACAATATCGCATTTTAACTCAATGGGCGATTTCGTTAATTTAAAAAATTATAACTCTTTCGCTCAAAATAATGATAATTATTTAAACTAAATAAATCTTGTAGAAAGACGTTCTTTCTACCAAACAAATATTTCAAACCAATGCATTTTTATCCGCAAATAAATATTTCTTCACTTTCTTAATTTAAGTGAAACACCAGATTTGTTTGCATAATTATTTGAATTAAACAAAATTTTCTATGTGTGTGTACAAACACACCCACATCAATATTCCACAATCCATAAGATTCTTATCTGTACACAAGTTAACGAAGAGCTGACTGCGATGATACGAACATAATGTACGTCAACGTCACACCGTAAGCACATTTTCAGCAAAATTGCGGTAGGATGTTGACGATTTTCATTCGCTGAACAGGGTCGGACTCCGTTTTTGTTTATTAATTTTCTCGCGAATTCGTTAAATTAGACGGTCAAATTATCTAAAATTAACTAAAATTAGGAAAAACGTACCTTATATTGGGTCGCTTGTAGTTTGAGAACCGCTGTACACAAGACAAAGTGGTAAATACCCTTTTGGTGCAGAATTTTATAGACATTATTTTTGTATAGATGTTAAAATTGCAAAATCGCCACCGTTTTGCGGTAAAATGCGAAAAACTAACATGGTAACCCTATTGGATTAATTTCACTTACTTAATAAGCTAATAACTGTACCTACTAATAATTCTCGTTTTATATTTAAATCTGTCAATAATTACAGTTCTGTATTGAATATTCAACAAAATCGTCTGAAAATATTAAGAATATTAAGCTTTTTTCATTAATATCCGGATTAAACAAATGTGCGTTCGTTTCACCCTGTATAATACACAGTAGATTCATAGAATTATCTTTTTATTCCAGGTCAGCCGATGCTGCACAAAACCTCTAAGTAAAGTGGTAAGTGTTTTTAATTTTCTTTTAAATCCATTTAAAACTAAAAAATGCAACTTTTGTGTTTTTTTTGTTCATAAATTGTATTTTATTAAAAGAATTATCCTCTTATGATCAGAATTAAATAGGGGGTTGGATGTTTCGATTACAATAAGAAGAGTATCATACTAAAAAAATAATTTTATTTTCCATTACTGGTTAAAAAAGAGATAAATAATAACTGTAGTAACATTACTAATCCTACGATTTGTCTTACTCTCCTAGCGATCTATATACATGGTACACAAAACAAAAACACAAAAACATAATTAAGTTAAGTTACTATAGTAAATATTTACACGTATGCGCAGGTTACAAGAAATCGTCTTCAATACTATTACAATTCAATTTGAATTAATGCACTTATGTATTTAACATATCTAATATAAATGGTACAGAAATTCAGGACAATGGTCTTAAATTAATTCCTTAAATTAGTCAACAAAAATAATAATAATAATAGTAATAATAATAATAATAATAAAAATAATAAAAATGAGTCTGACCCTGAATCATATCAGTTTAATCGTAAAATGGTTGCGTTATATAAAACAAAAAAAAAGGGTAACGATTCGTTGCTAACGTAATGGTAATTTATAAGTAATTTGTACATATATAGATATAATGATGATGACGACGAAAAGTGATGTCAACTTCTCACACCTTGTCAACAGAGCGATCGATTCTTTTTCTTCCTCCTCGTGACTAGTCTAATTTTCGCTTATATAGAGTATGAAACGTATCGAATGAACACATTTTTAATACACAGCCGATCTTTTGTCGGAGATCTGATCATTTGCTATACGATGAATTCAGCACTCATAATATCATGGTAACTAGATGCTCAAAACCGATACAAACTATTGGGAAATAATGAACGCGCGCGTATATTATAGGAACTACATATTTGTATTTTACCGTGCTCGATGAATTTCGCTATGAGTGCTCCGAATTATAGAAATCAGACTTTTTTCTTTCAATGACTTCCCGCTGTTCTTATCGTAGAAGCAGCGCACGTCATCGCTCTCGGTTTCAGGATGATCTTGTAAGGATTAGGGGTGATGGTGATGCCGCTAAACCCTTGTAGACTTGGTATTTCTTCTCCTTCCGGTGTCTGTAGATCGAAGGAATGTAGAAGGGACGAAAAGAATAGGAATAATTCCATCTTTGCTAGAACTTCTCCAAGGCATGTTCTTCTTCCGACTCCGAAGGGCATGAAGTACTCAGGTTTTGTGACTTTGCCTTCGGCGTTGATGAACCTGGAAGGGTTGAATTTTTCTGGCTCGTCCCAGAGCGCTGGGTCGTTGTGGACCGCGTGTAACAGTGGGACAATTTGGGCGTCCTGAGGGAATCTGAATCCTTTGAATTCAACGTCTCTGCAATTAAAAATATCGATTTAGTATTTTGCTGAAGTTGAAATGTTAAATTAAATAGGTTTAGGGAGATGTTTTGAGAGGGTGTCCCGTTTTATGGGACATGTCCCATTTTCCGAACTGTTGTCCCGTTGTCCCGACGAAATCTGTCTAACCTAATATACCCTACATAATTAGAATGGTCCTTATTGTTCTTTACTTAAGTACTACAATAAATTTACAGTTTTGGTTTGACAATACCTACTGTCAATAGAATCAAAATATCTCTCAAATCCTGGCTAACTAGTTTTATATTAATGCAGACACGACCGATCTCGATCATATAGAATTTGCTCATGCAGCTAAACTATTAATTTCACCAAAAAAACATCATAGACAGAAATTATACAAAATTTCCTCTACTTTAATTTATTATGTGTCAAACGCTGATGTTTGGCACTACATACTGTCAATAGAATCAAAATATCAAACATATCAAACATATCAAAATCGGTTGTCATTCGTTCCAAAATTTTATTATTATTTATTTTTCAAAACAGAGATAATTTATTTGGTAGTTTATAGCGTTTCCAGTATCTAAAAAGACCTACAAAAATCTATAAGCAATAAGACTATGATACGAAAGGTGCTTCAGTACCAAAAAATACTCTTTTAGATAACTTTTTTTTATGATTAATCCGCCTTATTACAAATACGAATATCGTCATCGAAATAATAATTGATGGGCCAACATTACGTAACCCCCGCCTCGGATTGCGCAACCCAACTCACATTATACCACGCTGAGGACAATTTTGCGTGAGTTCATTGACCATACACCGTGTGTCTCTCTTGTACACATTTTAGATCAACCGCGCCGACCACACCGAGAGCTAAACTTAGCACAAGAACAGCGTGTATACGCACCGCGCGACTTTCACTTTTTTACAGGTGCGAATTTGACGACTGACCCAAAATTCAAGGATTACATCAAAAAAATCACCACGACCAAAAAAAAAAAAGAGCAAAGCACTCACCTTGTCGTCGAGTGTGTTGTCCCCATGGGCACCACACTGGACACCCTCAGGATCTCGTAGATTGTAGCCTCGGTTACCGGGAGGTACGGCATGTCTTCCAGCTTTGGTAAATTTTGACGTCCTATGACGCTGTCGAGTTCCTCTTGCACAGCTTTCATGGAGTCCGGGTTTCGCAGCATGTAGATTATCCCCCAGAGGAGGGTTGATTTGACGGTTTCCATACCGGCTGAGAAGAGATCGCCCATGATTTGTTGGATTTGCAGGTCTGTTGGTCAAAATTTATGGTTAGGTTGTGGTTTTTTTTGCTGTGTAGTGTAAAAACTACGAATAACTGGAAAGGACGCGATATTGTGAATAAGTGAGGCATTATGTATGCAAACCGCAGTGGTGTGGGCTAGCCATCTCTTTCTATCTCATAGGTACTATGGCTGTATGCGGTTTGAATTTAACTTTCTACTTGTAATCCCTTCCAGTCAGACTAGAGTTCACTCTTTTTTTGTAAGGGTTTAAAGTACTTACCATGGTCTTTGCCTTCGAACAAGTTATGGCCATTCCCAGACTCCTCGGCATTGGAAATCTCCAAAAGATAAGCGTCCAGTAGGTCTCTAATATTCTCAGGATCAAAGGTCTGCTTATGGGCGTCTATGGTCTCCTGAAGGAATAACCCCATCTCTTGTCGGTTCTAACAAATTATACCGAATATTAGCTTATTAGAATATTGGGTATCAAAAAAGGACTTACATCGGAAATTTTGCGTCTAGTTGCTAATAGTCTCGGTAAATATCGGAGGCAAGGGAAGAATAGCACAGGACTTAGGGTTCCGAACAACTGGAAGCCTTCTTCTATGAGAGTCATCATGCGTTTGAATCTCGAGTCGTTGTGCGAGAAACGTATCGACATGATGATGTCGCAGATGACGTTCGAGATGGAGACTTGGAATAGATGGTTGAGGTCGATGGCTTCGTTCCTCTGGGTCTTCAGGTGGCACAAGAACCCCTCGACTTCTCTCATGATCCTCCTCTCCATCTGTTCCTTCTTCGCTCCGATATAACTCATGCCGAAGTGCCTCAAGCGGTCATGGATAAACCGCCTCTGCTCCTTCCATAGTTTGCCTTCGGTATTGATCACTCCTACGAAGAAAGATGACCCATATAACATTTTCTGATAACGCTCGATACGTCAGAACTAACTGGGTTACAACTGATACGGCTTATCAATATAAACAAACACTATATTGAATTGCCTATAGCAGAGCCTATCAAGGCTGTTTACGCCTTGAGGAAGGTTATGTCGAAAAGAGCACTTACCGTATCCTTTGAGGATTTTGGTGAATTCCGTTGACGGTCTTCCTGAAAAGACTCCTTTGTTGAACGCTTCCCTGATGCATTGGTAACTGCTCAAGACGATCACTAATTGCGAGCCAAACCTCGCGGAGAAGATAGGGCCATACTTCAGCGACAGATCTTTGTAGAACAGATGAAGATCGCCCTTCAACGATGGCCATGATCCAACGATGGGTAGCCCTATAGGACCAGGCGGTAGATCTAAAGACCTAACCCACATTTGCCGAATTTTCAACACTACGATTATCACTAATGGTATCAGCACTTCGATCTTCACGTCACTTAACAAATGAATAAGTCCGTCCACGAACATTTTCGACGTTTTTTTTTCTGTTTTTGTAAAATTATTAGGTATTACGGTTTGATGGTAGGTATTAGGTGTTGATGGTATAGGTATTATTGCAACCAGTTATAGTTGGATGCAAGAGTGTTAATGTTATAGTTTAAGACAATCCTTATATATGAGTTTCTCTGAGTGGCAAATGCTTAAGTGTCGGGGTGGTGGGGGCAGGCAGGTGTGGGCGGAGTTAGTTTACGTGCCCAATACGACGCGGTATCCCCCTCTAAACTGATTGGTGCGTTCGCTCGTTGATGCGTCCGTTTGTACCTCATTCATGAAACGTAGTCACTAGCTTCTGGTCGTGAGGCTCGTGAAGAAGTGTTCTTCTTCTTCTTCTGTAAGCCGAACTCGACGTGTTCGTGAATTCGTTGTTTGTTTCTTCTATAAGGGATTGTGTGGTATCCTATTCTTTTTTCTGGTTCTTGAGGTTTGCTAATGGTAAAAGATGTTTATTATAATAAACTTTCAAAAATTCTTATATTTTATGTTGTAATTTCTGGAAAACGTGCTGAGCGCAATAACAGTTTTCATTTCGTTGCTATTCTTCAATTTCCTCCAACTTTTCCTTGAGTGCAATAATTGCTGGTTCACACACCGTTATGAAAATCAAGAGTATCATATAAAAATTATACTTATAAATGCAAAATTTTATGGTAACTTTTTTGACTTCCCATTTAGAGAATCCAATGACCCCAGAATGTTGACAGTTTTCAATTATTTCAAAAAAGAAAATTGGCATTGAACTCAAATTTTCAACGACGCCTGAATCTGAAAACCTCGCTTTTTTTGCTATTAATGGATACAAAGTAAATATTATTCTAGATGACACTTTTTATTTATGCCTAATTGTTTTTCTAAACTTTAATAAGTTATAACCGGTTGAAGTATTAACAAAATAACTAAAAATAAACAATTAAATAGATACATATCAAACAATGCGAAAACGAAAGAAAAACAATAAAAATAAATAAATTTAAGTAATAAATCCAAAAAATAAAAGCAAATTAAATGAAGGAAGAAATAAAATACGCATATGAAACTTTTTGATTAGTGTGACATGTACTATATCTGGTATAATGATTTGTAAACAAGATATCGAACACCCTGTATAAAAATCGATAAGAAAAATTGGGGGTTGCAAAAAAAACATAAATAAATAAACTATTTTTAAAAATGACATAAGTTAAAAACAATTGATGGTCGGAAATAAAATTTCTATATAAAATTGTATATTTTGTTCACCTAAAGCTTTATGAAGCCATTAATAGACAAAATAATCATTCTTAGAATATTCGTGAGGTTGGTTTGACTTCCGGTTTTCCAGGAAATGACGTCATTTTTGATTTTTTTAATAGCCCTCTACGTTGTTCCTGTGATATTTTCAATCAGATGATATTCTGAACTAAAAAAATCCATCGTTGTTTTTTAAAGCTTGGCTCTAATTTAAAATTTGAATACCTAAATATTCTTAACAACTTTGACAAAAAACATTTTTCTGTAATTAAATGTAACTCCAATTTCTATTTCAATATAGTGGTGTGTAATTCTTTATTAAGTACTTTTGGTGCTCTGAAAATGCAATTTTATGAGTTTTGATTTTTTACAACAATTGTTTTAAATGATGATATTACACTCAAAATAAGATGTGTGCAGAGTGCGTATAATAAGTCATACTTTAAAAAACATCTGATATGTTGCAGTTAGGAATTAGTATCAAACTAATACAAGACTTAGAAAATATTGTTGTTTTTTTCTAAATAACATCAATAGAAAACTTATTCGTCAATAAGAAATCAAAACATTGTATTTTATTTTAGAACATCCGGTTTGTTGATTAAACATTACACTTATCAACTGTTTTTTTTTTCTGGAGAGAATATTTGTTAATAAAATAAAGAAAGTACAAAAGAAAATCATCTAGAGACATAAGAAAGAAAACGAAAACGAACAGAACAAAAAGCTGCGCCAAGAAAAACACTAAAAATTAATTTAATATCAAATTTAATTTATGTGTAATTTCTGGTTTTATTCTGGAGTTGCTCATGCCGAATTTTGTCCTCCTGTGCGTGACTAAACAGTCGGGAACGTCGGTCACCTTGTTACGTCCCAGGATCCTCCGCAAAACTTTCTCGAACCAATTCAATATAGTTCGATATATACGAACCAGAACGAGTACGACTAAACCTTGAATTGAAGTACCATTTTTACACCACAAACTTCTTAACTTTTTTCACCGATTCTCGAACTGTATCAACACTGGTTCAGCAAAAATTGCCACCGCAAACCAACTCAAAGAAGAAATTAATCTAAAACTTCGATCGTTGTTGTTAACCAAGCAATTTTTTTGCTCGGTAAATTAATTTTTTTATCATTAACGACCCAAGAAAGGTCAGTTATGGACCGGAGTTTCGTAAACAATGAAAAAAGAGCTGCTCGTGTCCTACGGTCATGGCTAAATCTTTCGTGAAAAAGTTGTTTTCATCTACGTATGAGGTCAAGGATATATTGCACATCTAAAAAATCGAATAGGATGATACCGTGCTTTATTTTTAAATTAGCCATTCTGCGATATATTAAATTAAAATTATCCTATTCTTATTACTCGATAAGAATAATAAACGATTTCTAAGTATAATTGTATATTAATAGTAATGAGATATATCTAGCATCAATTCTATTTATAGTGGTGTTTAGGTCAAACATACTTTGTTTAAATAATCCTGTAAAGATTAGAGAAATTACTTATTTATTTAAACTAAGTACTCCGTATTCATATAAGATTTCATCCTTTATTTTTCTCTAATTCTTAATATTAACGACTTTGTCTATTTGTTAAATGCGTTTCAAGACTTTGCACTCGCTCTATCATATCATAATAAATAATGTGAAATAAATAAATTACAAATATTCGACTACGATTTAACACAAAGGTAACGCGAACGAATAGATATAGTAGAGTTCAACGAACTCGGAGTGTACTTTTGATTGTGCGATTGACGAAATCGCTAAATATTGACCGTGTGACAAATTTTTGGATCTGCCTGCCTTGCAAATGCATGCTCCAGCTTCAATAAAGTAATGTTGCAATGTTGACGATAAAAAAGTGGCACGCATATCAATTTAGATACACTCAAGGTCCGAGCGGTCTGTAACATACGCTCATAAAACGATATACATTATCAATAATCATAATTGGTATTGGTCAAAATGTTGGATGAAGAAATTATGAGAAGTGTTTCATAAGTATGGTTAATATAAATTTGACATTTTTTCGCGATAAAATTTATTTTAATACTTTTTATACCGTTTCCTGCTGTAATTCAGAAAGTAGCAAATGATAGTGAGACAGCAACACATTATATTCATCTATTCCGATTTAGTATCAGAAACTAGCAGTTAATATTCTTCTATTCCGATTTATTTTCAGAAAGTAGCAGTTGATATTCATTGATTCCGATTTAGTATCAGAAAGTAGCAGTTAATATTCAGAATATGTCATTTGAAATTCAGAAAGTGACTAATGATATTCAGTAAATTTAAATAATTATAACTGTATTAATATTTTATTTTGAAAATTTTTGAGGAAATTTTTTTATTTGAAAATTCTTTGGTGGTCAACAAAAACTCAAATATATTGTTAGCAACAGTAAGTTATTGAATGTATGTATGTATCTATGTACATAGAATAATGTACAATTTAACGTTTTAAAACAGAGTTTTATTTTTCTTTCTGTGCTTAATTAAGTTCTCAATTTTAAATATAAATTTTTAGAAATAAAATGTCAAATAACTTTGTATATTTTACTTAAAAAAATACAATAAAAATACATAAAATGTCAGCTGTTATGAACTCTTTAAAAAACATGAATTGAAATTTAATTCAATGAGCAAAGAAATATATAATCATTTTAAGAAAAAGAAACGTTCATAATTACCTACTATAAATAAATATCCATGTTTAAAAAGATATTATTCATTATTATGTATTATTCTTGATTAAGTTACGATTCTTAACATATATTTATTAAATTAACAATATTGAATGATTTGAGTTTTGTATA
The DNA here is from genome assembly GCA_964023965.1 of Melinopterus prodromus. Taxonomy (NCBI): domain Eukaryota; kingdom Metazoa; phylum Arthropoda; class Insecta; order Coleoptera; family Scarabaeidae; genus Melinopterus; species Melinopterus prodromus. Next base: position 378,945 of record OZ030392.1, read on the forward strand.
AACTACATACATATATAACTATTTTATTGGCGTACTCGGTGCTGACTCGGTGATATAAATTCTGGAGAATTTTGAATTACAATTACTACTTTCTGAATATCAATTGTTACTTTCTGAAAATAATTCGGAATAGATGAATATCAATTGTTACTTTCTGATACTAAATCGGAATAGATGAATATCAATTGCTACTTTCTGAAAATACTTCGGAATAGATGAATATCAGTTGCTACTTTCTGAATAACAACAGGAAAAGGAGTAATATAAAAATTTTAGTGTAAAAAAGATTTTGTTATTTTACAGCGAAATGAGCTTCATTTTGAAATTATTTCAATGAGTTGAAGTTTGAATGAAAACACTATAGTAGTCAAATTAATGTGACTGCTGTTTATTTACAACTAAGGAAACCATAATTGCTTAATATGGTGACATACAAACGGGATGTATATTTTAAATAAATCAATAATTACAACCACAACCTGGATTTGAACCAGGAACTACTTTATTTAGTTACTTTATTACTACTTTATTTACTACTTTATTGATAGGTGCACGTCAAGATAGGTTAGTGTTTGGTAGTAACCACTACTTCCTTTCCTTGATTTATGACAATTATATCCAACAAATGTCATGAAACAGCATTGGGGAGGTAGTCGTGTCAGGTATCGTAGGATAACCATTTTAAAACCAAATAACTTCTATATTTTTTATTTTAACTCGTGGACTTGTGTGTCAAGGACAAACACATGGTTAAAGATCTGCTGACCATGCTTTATTAATGAGCATTCAATGAGTCATTTGATATTTGACTCGATATATATTCTCATACTTATTTAAAAATAGACAATCGTAGTATTCATTTAACTTATTTTTAGTAATATTAAAACTGCCTTGTATACGGTTCATAAAACATTGTCAAATTTGACAGTTATAGTTTTATAGTTTTAGAGGAGCCACGAACTTTTTAAAGAATAAAATTTTCTGGAATATCGATATCTAATAAAACGTCGCTGGAACAACATTTATACGCTAAAAAATCTTCAAGAATCAGTATAATATACAAGTTATGTATATGTCGTCATGCTGTAGCATCGCATACCAATTAGGATTGTTCTTAAATCGCGAAATATAGGTGACAAAAAGTGCTTACGTTATACACCTATTGGGATACATTAAATTGTATTTTTGATTATGTAATATCGGTATTTGGCTATTTGGCTTACGTGGCTATATGTTGGTGTGTTGACAACGTTGCAAAACAATTGATTGCTGGCCGCACGCGCAGTCATTGTTACTATGCTCGTAATTACAAAATCGACAAATTCCTAGCTCAGTACTTTTTCCTCTTAAATTTTAAAATACCTAGTTACGTACCTATCTATTCCTATATGTTTCTTATATATCATACATATATGTAAAATTAGGATTTTTATTTATTCTAATAGCTGATAACGTCAAATAATCAAGTAAAAAGCATACATTTTAGCTGGTATAATGACAACAAAAATCGTCACAATCATTAAAATATTAAATATAAATATAAAATTTAAGTATGGTATAAACAAAATAAAATATTTCTTTATTAATTCACACTAAACAAAAAGTTTCTCATCTCACATATGATAGGTATAGTAACTACGTATTCGTAATATGCTTACGTTTCACTATACTTACTCCAATAACTAAACATGTTTTATTACTACATTTTTCTATTACGTAATAAAACAGCGCGTTGACCGCAACCTTGACATAATGCACGATTATCCTACATACTTGTATCAGATCCAAAAAAATTATCTAGTTAACGTCAAAAAATAAAAACAGTACCAGCAAAATAATAGTGCAAATAGCAAATACCATATCTTTTACGGGCGTCTTCTGTTTTTAATTATTGATTTATCTCTAAAAGTGTGCGAACTACAACCTTTTCTTGGACCCTTGCCATATTATCAACTTTCTGAATTTATCGAGAAACAGCAAATTTGTTTTGTTAACGTAAGTAAGCAGCTTAGGCATACTATAAAATTCCTAATTTATTGCCTGTACGTCGTGTTGTTAGAAGACATTATGTTAAAAATTATTAAGAATGGAGTATTGCTGAATGGCTGAATGTCTTCTTCACGGATGAGTCAAAGTTTTGCCTTAACATGGTGGTTGAAAGAAAAATAGTGTGGAGAAGGACTGATAGTGTGAAAGGTTTAATCAGAATTTGAAATCCCTGCCAACACCATAACCGAATCAAGTAGTTCCTATACCTTGTCTGGCACGATACTTTACATTTTTCTATACTTGGCGAGAGTTGTCCAGTGTTATTTTGACAATTGTTAAATTCTGGCGGTTTTTTGACGTACATACTTCAAAATTACATCTGTCAGTTGGCATGTATTATGAACAATTCTATTGAATGTAAATGCACGTGCCAACTCTGGCTGAAAATAGAATAATGAATGATCTTCTTTTTCAACATTGTGAAACATTTGTAATTCTTTTCTACAATAACAAAAAATCTGATGTGGCCAGGCACATGACTTTATCATACCATATATTAATAGTTACTAAAACTACTAGAACTAGACAGATATTTTGATTATATTTACAGTATGTAATGTCAAAACATCAGCATTTGACACTACCTACTGCGATTAGAATGAAAATATCTGTCAAATCCTGGCTAACTAGTTTTATTTTAATGCAGACACGACCGATGTCAATGAAGTAGAATCTAATGTAGCTATAGTATTAATTTTGTTTAGAATCACAATATCTGACAAATCATGGCTAACTAGTTTTAACACTATAGTGTTTTAATGCAGTACGAGCGTACTCGATGAAATAGAATTTGATCACGCGGCTATACTATTTATTTTACCAAAAAATTCCATAGTCATAATTCCGTTGTCAATAAAAATTTTTAATAGAACATTCATATACTATAGGACGGGAACAATGTCGATATACAATTCAGGGTAAAATATTTAAAAGGTATACAGTGTGGGGTCATACTAGACCAACTTTAGGCACTCATATTTCATTCATTGTCAGCATAAATAGTTTACCTTGATTTTTGGACGAGCCTGCGGGCTCTTGAAAAATACTCTATCATTTCGTGCTAAGTACGCATGCCAGGTTACTAAACGAGAAGAAATGTTGTTTACCACGTCTCGAGATGCCATTGATCTGATAAGACCTTGTCCGAACAACTAGGAAATGATAGAATATGGTAGGCGCTACGCCAATAAGAAAACAGCACAAAGTCATCGCGTGTCCTTAAAAAAACAATTCCAAAAATAGAATAGGTACTATTCTTCGCTTCATATTCCAACGTAATGATTCAGGATACTTCCAGAATGGTCGATCTCGTAATGGGGATCATTTAGAGTCTCTTCTATAGATTGGCGGTTTTGTTTTCTTCAGTTTTTATGTAATAAATGTTGCGAACAAGATTTTGATGGAAGCCGCAATCTCAGTAACGAATGTTAGCAGAACAACGCAGTTTGCATGCAAATAATCCTTATTTACTGCGATACACATCCCTTGAATTTAATTCCATTCCGACTTTTTGTTAATTTTTAAGAACGAAATAAACATGTGGGTCGAACGAAATGCGGGTATAATTCATTGTACATCTCAATTCATAATCTATATTTAAGTCGTACTATTATTCAAAATTTCGCAATTAAATTGAGGGGCCTAGAAGTGAAATGTTTGAAGTGCACTTTTTGAGGTTCTGAGAGCTTTAAATTTAAAATTTAAATTTAATTTATAGTCATAAAAAGATTGTAACGAATCAAGGAGTCTCTAAATTTTATTGCTTAACTTATTTTTTTGAACTAATGTACTTGAAACATTAAATGGGTCTCTAAAATGTGCATTTACTATATTACTATGAACTTTATTAAAAACAAATACAAATGACAAGTTACCTTAAGTAAAGTATAATTTTTGTATTCGTAATCGAATTTACGAATACATTTACGTTGTTTATCGGTGGTTGAATGTTATTATTTCGCTTCATGTGCGATTACGAGCAAAGTAGTTGGGATACAAATTATTATTATACACGTTTATAGATCAGATACATTGGGTAATTAATTCTAAAAAGTACAGCCCTCTATCTATTTTAGTTTGTTCAGGAGGATTGTTGAAACTTAGATTTTACGTTGTTTATCGGTGGTTGAATGTTATTATTTCGCTTCATGTGCGATTACGAGCAAAGTAGTTTGGATACAAATTATTATTATACACGTTTATGGATCAGATACATTGGGTAATTAATTCTAAAAAGGACAGCCCTCTATCTATTTTAGTTTGTTCAGGAGGATTGTTGAAACTTAAATTTTACGTTGTTTATCGGTGGTTGAATGTTATTATTTCGCTTCATTTGCGATTACGAGCAAAGTAGTTGGGATACAAATTATTATTATACACGTTTATAGATAAGATACATTGGGTAATTAATTCTAAAAAGTATAGCCCTCTATCAATTTAAGTTTGTTCAGGAGGATTGTTGAAACTTAGATTTTGCGTTGTTTATCGGTGGTTGAATGTTATTATTTCGCTTCATGTGCGATTACGAGCAAAGTAGTTGGGATACAAATTATTATTATACACGTTTATGGATCAGATACATTAGGTAATTAATTCTAAAAAGTACAGCCCTCTATCTATTTTAGTTTGTTCAGGAGGATTTTTGAAAATTAGATTTTACGTTGTTTATCGGTGGTTGAATGTTATTATTTCGCTTCATTTGCGATTACGAGCAAAGTAGTTGGGATACAAATTATTATTATACACGTTTATAGATCAGATACATTGGGTAATTAATTCTAAAAAGTACAGCCCTCTATCTATTTTAGTTTGTTCAGGAGGATTGTTGAAACTTAGATTTTACGTTGTTTATCGGTGGTTGAATGTTATTATTTCGCTTCATGTGCGATTACGAGCAATGTAGTTGGGATACAAATTATTATTATACACGTTTATGGATCAGATACATTAGGTAATTAATTCTAAAAAGTACAGCCCTCTATCTATTTTAGTTTGTTCAGGAGGATTTTTGAAAATTAGATTTTACGTTGTTTATCGGTGGTTGAATGTTATTATTTCGCTTCATTTGCGATTACGAGCAAAGTAGTTGGGATACAAATTATTATTATACACGTTTATAGATCAGATACATTGTGTAATTAATTCTAAAAAGTACAGCGCTCTATCTATTTTAGTTTGTTCAGGAGGATTTTTGAAACTTAGATTTTACGTTGTTTATCGGTGGTTGAATGTTATTATTTCGCTTCATGTGCGATTACGAGCAAAGTAGTTGAGATACAAATTATTATTATACACGTTTATAGATCAGATACATTGGGTAATTAATTCTAAAAAGTACAGCCCTCTATCTATTTTAGTTTGTTCAGGAGGATTTTTGAAACTTAGATTTGACGTTGTTTATCGGTGGTTTAATGTTATTATTTCGCTTCATGTGCGATTACGAGCAAAGTAGTTGAGATACAAATTATTATTATACACGTTTACAATATGATGATTTTTCTGTACTTTTATTTTGATTGATTTATTCAGGCTTACTATAGAAAACCGGAAAGACGAACGTCCAACTTTTGAGTTTTAATATTACTGTTTAGCCTAATTCTTATATCCAACTGCGTCTTTCGCTTGTATAATAAACGAAATGGCAAATTGCTCTCAACTTTATGTGCCATCGGTATCATTTTTAGGGTCCTCTATTATGTCATAAAATGGTAAAAAACAATAAATCGTCTTTCATCGTCTTTCGTCATATTATACACGGAAAATTTATTGATTTGCCTCTTATTACTATCTCCCAATCTGCACAATCTGACAAGAACTTGAGGAATTTTCCTTTTCTTTTTCATATAAACGAAAACTACGGTCTCCCTAAATGTGTGTATGTCCAGGTTCAAGGAACTTAACCGATATAAGTTAATCTTTGTTATATTGTTGACTAGAATATTCAAACGGAATAATTTTCAAACGTTTTAATTTTTATTTTGATGTCTGCAGGAACTGCTGTATGGAACAATCTTTGGCAAAATTATATTTTAGAAGTGGTTAATAAGGGTTACGGCAGTGCCTATTGCAAATCAAAACAAGTAACAATATTTTTAGAGTTTTGGTTTTTAGTAATATGAGAACCCATGTTACTTTATGTGGCACTATTTAACCACTGCTAAACATGGTAAACATGACTTAACTCTCGTATACTATAGGAAGTAATAGGGTTTAAGTAGATTTGAATCCTTTCACCACTAACATTATTATCAAATATTTGAATAGAATTTTAACGACCACACAAAAATTGTACTAAGGGAGGTGAAATTTACATGAATTATTTTTCCCCAAAAATATAGTAATTTATATCATTCATATTAAATCGCTTTAAAAATTACTTCAAAATTATTATGCAATTCTACGATTATTTACCTGCATATCCTGTTATTATCGTGCTAATATTCGTTCCTGAGATATCCGCTTCCATGTTCGCAACCTTTATTACACAAAAACTGAAGAAAACTAAACCGCCAATCTATAGAAGAAGCTGTAAAGCATTTAGAGCTTGGTGCAGCAACAAATCATTTATTTTGGCCTGACGTAGTTACCGAAATTTACATTTAGTCATCAATTATGTTAACCCACACCGATTATCGTTAAATTTATTGTACTATTTTCGATACAAAGTCCGCCGGATTCGACACGACGGGGAATCTGTTTTTAAATCCTGTACGTAACTGGTATTTCGTCTTATTGTAATAACAACGCCCTTCCAGAAGTTGTCGAGAAGATATTACAATCTGACATTGATAGTTCAATGACTGAATTACGAACGTAAACAGAGAGAATGGACGGTGGCGATGACGAATTACGATACGGAGGCGGATCGCGGTATTTATTGGCTTTGCTTGGCCATCCGTACGTGTTTAACGCGCACTTTCGCGAATTCTAATGACGCGACAAACCCGGAAATTCGCGAAGATACGCTTTTCGTTGTCTACGTTGAGTGTTGACTGACAATGTACTCTGTTCGTACCGGCATAGGGGCCAGTGCACCCAACAAGCGCAGAGATAATTAAGAATTCCACCTAACATACGATTTTATTGACTATTATAGTCAATACTGATGATGTCCTATATTTACTTTGTCCTAAACAAGAAGCACAAGCACTAATACTTCACTCACTATTGAGGTTTTCAGATCTCGTATATTCGTAATGAGTCTACACATAAAGAGACAAACCAGGGTTGAATCAAATAATTTATTTAAAATAAATATGTTGGCCCTAAACAGATCTTTTAATAATGTAAATAGATTTTTGTTTTTAAGAAATAATTTAGTTTCTCGCGTGTTTTGATTCAAATAAAACATTTTTTTGATGATTTGGTAACAAATAATATAAATATAATAAATAAACAAAATATTCGTTTATTTGAAACTAATACATTAACAATTTAAAAGTACGGAAATATTGAGTCGCCGCACACAGAGAAATTGTTATTTAATATTAAGAAAATGATATTTCTTTAATATAAGACAACCTAAAGTAAACGTCCCAAATTCAGACAGTGTCCTAAATTCCGACACATTTCTGTTTAAAAAGTGTATTTCGTCCTTATAATGTAACTGCAAATGGACTTCTTTTTATATCACTACAGAATAACAGTAATTAACAAAATTCTGATAATATCTATTTAGGCTGTCTAAAAATGCAAAAAATTACTATTATACACGCATTGGTCACAGATGGATTGGTGATAATATTTTGCTTCATGTATGATTACGAGAAAAGTGACCGTGATAAAAATTATTACTAGCGAACTACTGTTTTTTTTTTATATCACTTGGTAGACTGTTAAACATCTTCAGTGCTTTATAATAAAATGAATTTTGCGTACTGCTTTTTGTATATTTTGGTAAACTGAAGTGGTCCTTTTGCCGAATATTGTATTCATGCTGCTGACTATTGTATGTTAAATAATTACTCATATAAGTTGGGAGTTTATTATTTATACATTTATATACCAAGATCAGTGCCCGATATACCGTTCCTTGTTTAACATTCAAGAAATTTAATTTACTCAACATTGACTCGATACTGGTTAACCTGGAGCTTCGTAATAAAATTCTGAATGCCCGATTTTGTTGTACTTAAACTTTTTTAGTGTCTTTGTCTGTACACAAAAATAGTATTCTGCTGAAATAGTTAAAGTAGGGTTCTATAATCGTATGACACAAAGATATTCTAGCATTCAATGTAAGTTTATTCGATATTCTTCCTAAATAGCCTATATTTCGGCTCACCTTTTTAACTATATACTCCTCCATATTATTTGTAAATTTCAAAGTATTGCCTAAAATTACACCTAGATATTTAAACTTGTCCACTCTCTCAACAACTGTGTTATCGACAACTCTTTCAGGTGTAGGGTTTACCGAAATTCTATTTCCCAATATCATAGCTTTTGTTTCAATACATTCAAACATAACTTATTTTCTTTATACCAATTTGATATCGAAACCAGTTCAGAGTTCAATGTCGCGATTACATCAGGTAAGTTATCTCCTGAAATTGATATAAGTGTATCGTCTGGAAATAGGTGCATATCAGAAGATTTAACTAGTGAAGCAACATCGTTTTTATATAAATTAAACAAAACTGGCCCCAGAACAGAACCCTGTGGTACCCCTAATCGTTTATTAATTCACTTGGCCCATTTACTCCAATCCTAACCTTCTGTCACCTGTTTGTTAAATAGTTTTCAAACGATTTCAATTCTTTTCCTATGATACCGTAAGTTTCGAATTTATCTAATAACTTTTGACAACAAATAGTCTCGTAGGCTCTTTTCAAGTCTACAAAAACTGCAACTACCTATCGTTTTACCGTCTTCTAATTCTCCTTTCCAATTTGCCAATACCAAATTTAGGGCAGTCTTGCATGAAAGCTGAGCACGAAAACCTGACTGTTGGTCAGTAATAAATTCTTTTCGTCCAAGTACTCACTGAGGTGTTGTTTAACAGTGATTTCCAGTATTTGTTCTAGTTTTGGTAACATGTTACTTCTAAAAAAACTTAATTGAGCATCTTTGACCATGAATAACTCTAATTTTACTCACAAAAATTGTTTTGAATCAAGAAATCTACAAACATTTCATCATTCCCTAATTTTCAATTGACTTTTTCTCAAAGATTTTCTGATATAAGGGCATACAGTTTGTATGCCATTATAAAGAAAATTTTAAACAATGCCCAATACGGACACATTGCGCCCAAGAAATTAAATTCCGCACGGAAACTTGCGCTGATTGCTGATAAAACAGAACGGAGATTAACATTAATAAGACTTCGGACCTCATATTTTGAAGCAATGAACTCCAAATCGCTTCGATAAGCGCTTCAACGATAGATACGTACTATACAGTTAATAATTTAAAATTGCACATTGTCGCAGGTCAAATTTAAGTGTCGATGACTTCTGATTGTCATGCGTAGAAATTTTCTGCACACTCGGTGCGTGCTGACGTCACAAAAGGCCTAAAAATATTGTTATCTCTCGAGCATAGATTTCCTTGAAATATTGCATCCGTCTATCGTTCTAGAATAGTATTTAATAGTCGTATGAGTGTATTGCCTTGTATAGCGTTTGGAAATTAGTTACTACCCACCCGATTTTTGCGCGCAAACAATTTCTTTTCCAAACAAATATGCTAAGTAGGTGATCAGGAATATAAGTCGCATAAATATTATGATGTTAGATAATATCGTTCTGTTCCAACTTTGGTAAACTTGTTTACCATCGGAGGAACAATATTTTTGAGTCTGTTATTTGTTTCTATTTTGATTGATGTTACGAAAAGCATGGGATTTTACTAGGATCATGTATAGGTTATCGTAGTGTATATTAAAACTTGCACATTAGAATAATGTATGCATTTAGTAACAACATTTATTGCAATAACGTATCTGCGATCTTAAACTTCCTGTTGTTTGCTTTCGGCTGGTTGGATTTCCAAGAAGTTTGACGATCGCGAAGCTGTTTGCAGATTTTGCTAACACATGACTGTATTTGAAACGTATGTGTGTGTGTGTCTGTGTGTGTGTGTTTGTGTGCGTAATGCATTCTTTCGTAGTATGCACCTTACATACTTACGTATATGATGCCATTGCACTCGGGTCGTTTGCTTTCGAAGCTACATTTCCGATTCAGTTGTGAGTGCAACAAACTCAGCCTGAAGTACAATGCGTCCTAATCGAGTGAAATTTGCCATTTTGTTATTTTATAAAGAAGGTGTCAGAGTTTGGCAGTAGAGATTACTACACACAATGAAACTTTGTCTTAATACAAAGCAACATGGGCGTATCCAGCTCAAATCAGAAGGGGGGGGGGGCAGTTTCCTAAATTTACCTCGCTGTATGGAAAGGTGCCCATTAGGGTGGTTAAAAATTGCATTGCAAAAATTTTTGTGATATTAGAAAGAAACGACCCCCCTCAAATTGTTTCCAAATTTATTAGCTCTTGTCTAGTCGGTTTTCTTTTCTTTAATGCCTTTGTATTCATTTGTATTGATTTATGCATTCATTCGCTTTCTTGGTTTGTTTTTGTTTTATATTAGTTTTTAATTTGTATTCATTTTCTTGATTTTGATTTCCATTGATTAGACTTTACATGGAAAAATTCATGGGAAAAAGACATTTTTTGGTATATTTCAAGTAATTGTTCGGGGTTTGGGCAAATTTAAGATTACTTACCATGGATTTGACAACCCCCCAACCCACCCCATAATACCCTTAAACTACCCTTAATTAAAAATATTTACTATATTTATTTTCTTCAGATAATTGATTCTTCTAATCATGTCAGTCTAGTGGAATGTTTATAAACATTTGTCAGTTAATTCACGTTTGTCTAAAGATATTCTATTTGTTTAAATAATTCGTTTTTCTCGACAATTAGTATGAATTCATGTTTTCGGAATGGCAAATTGTTATCTTCCAGTAACATTATTCCTAAAAAAATACTTCGTATTGTTTAACCAATCAATAATTATTAATTTACAACTTTTGTCTGACATTGGTAGGAAAGTCAGCTTTTTGGAGAAATTAATTTATAAATGTCATGTTGGAGATATCTAATAAATCCATATTTGTTTTAAAAAATCCATTTGTTCAAACAATTGTTGTTAGTAATGCACCTAAAATTATTTCTATAAATCGGTCTGGCCAACTGTTATTCTCAAGTGACATCATTTATATTTTGGGATGATTTCCATTGGTTAATTTTTTTTTCCCATTGTTTAAAACAATATTTTTCGTTTTCAATATCATTTATTCGAAAAAATTGAAATGATTTGTAATCCTTTTTTTTTCGGGAAATTGCGGAGTTACATTTCTTCTTAAAATATTAAATTTCCTAAATTTTTTAAACAAATGTGAGTTTATCAGATAATATAGGCCAGATCTCATTTCCATTGTAATTGGAGGTGTCGATAGCACCATTAAAAATCCAAATTTCGAAAAACATCTCTACTTTTTTGGATTTGGAAACGATTTGGAGAGGATCGTTCCTTCCTACATAAAAATAACCACTAGGGACTAGTGTCCCTAGTCCCTAGTGTATTATACCGTCAATGTACCTGACGTAGAAAAGTCAAACAGTTCTAATATTGATGGGACACCGAGTGTCTTCTCTAGTTGGAAAATAACAATATTCAATTACGTTCCACGTAAAGTATTATTGCTTTTATAATTACATGTTCATATTTAAAAGAATTTTGCAAATATGTAGGTTTAAATGTCTTGAGGAATGACTAAGGTTGCCAGATATCATATATTTCATACGGATTTTTTATGTCTAACCTTGGTTTATAGATAAAATAGTATTGACAAGCAGGAAAACTAGAAAATCTATAGAAAAGGTGACTTAACTCCTTTCGGCAATAAACGATTCAATTATTCACACACAGTATCGACAATGATATATTTATTTATTTATCTATTTAACGAAACCTAAGACCAACATAGCGGGCGTTTCAGAAGCAAGTAAGCAAGCAAGCAAGCAGACAGTTAAATATAGAAAGTGAAACTTAACTTCGCAAATATAAACACATCAAGTTCGCCGTATAACCTTGAAAATCTGTTATTGACTATTATGCAATGTGCCTCAGGTGTAATGGTTCACTTTCGGCCGGCAATAACTCGATTTGTGAATTCATCACGGTGTCGGTGCAAGTAATTTTCAATCGCATTACACGTACAATTACATACATTGTCCGAACGGCGACGAACAAAAAAAAAAATCGTTTCATTTTGTATCCGTTTTATTCGTGCGTCGCCAAAACATGCAGATAACCCTTATTAAATTAATTGCATTATTATCTGAACAAAATACCGTCCATGTTTTTTTTTTATTTTGTTTTAATAAATGCCTACACGTGCTAAGATATAACCATCACGACCGAGCCATCTCTGGCGCGTGGAGCCAGATAAAACATGCATTTACGTAAGTGCGGATTTGTCGCGAAACACGTCAACAAACAAGAAAAATATTTCCACAGTACTATAGTCTATTTAATAACTAGGAGGCATAAAACCAGACGCCAGATTCGCACTAGGAAAAAATAAGAAAACATTACCACAAATGTCATCATATATTTTTGCGGTTAATTTTAATTTTTAATGAATTTGTCGCTGGAAAGTCTTAATACGTGTCTAAGTAGGCCAAAATAAAGCTTGTAGATTATAATTTAGTAATACTTGTATAAAACAAACTAGATATATCAGTAATAAAAAATTCTAAGTACAATTAAATCATTTTTACGGTCGAAGAACTTTTTTTTCATTTTGTTGGTGCGTAGAAAAACAAACAATATATATATATATATATATATATATATATATATATATATATATATTTTATTATAATAATAATACTATATATTGTAAACATCAACGTCATCGGTACTTAAATATAAATCACTATCACTGTCGCTATCTGTATTAACATGAATTTTATTAGTGATTCAACAATTTTGTCCACGATCCCATCTAGAGTCATCATTTTATCCTCTTCCTTTATTACATGTTCTTCACAATCACTCCAATGTGTGCTTGTTACATTCCCAATGGCTTCTATTAAAAGCGGTTTGACGTCTGCCAATTTAAATGTGGTATTCTTCGCTGCAACCTTATTTCTAATTTGGGCCCATATGAGCTAGATCGGTTTCACCTCTAAATGATATGGTGGTAGCCGTAGCAAAATTGTATTGCTGTCTTTTGCCAACTCATCGTAAACATGCATATCGAACTTATTTCTTTGTTCCTTTATTAAACACAATAATTCTGATCGTACCATATCTTCCTCATATACGATATTCTTTGAGCGAAGCTAATCCTGCATATGTTTCTTCGAGAAGGATGTTGTTGGTATTTTTTCAACCTTGCGGCTGTGGTAAGAAGCATTGTCCAAAAACTGCGTTATCTGGCAATTTTGGTAATAAAGCATTGAACCAGTTTTCAAATACATCCATATTCATTTCTTCATGGTAATCTGCAGGTTGTTTTACTTTCAAATAGCAACAATCGTCCACCAACAAAACCAGCTTTTGATCCAATATGTAAAATGATTAGCCGTCTTCCTTTTCCGGATGGATTTTTGAGTCCCGGATTGTATCCTTCGAGAAAGGCCTGTTTCTTATCTTGAATAGCGGTGTCTACCCATACCTTTTCCTTTGTGTGACCTTCATTTAGCTAGCCACGTCTCATCTAAATAATAAATTGACAAACAAAATATTACAATATAATTGTAAACTAATTGGCTTACCCATTGTGTCCACAATTTTAGCGATCGCAGCTAGTTTTTCGTTTGTGGTTCGTTAGTTACAATGTGTTTGTACAGATTTAAAATACCGTGCTTTTCAGCTAAGGTTAAGTGACCCATTTCTAATATTTTACACTTTTTCGGGGGCGAAACTTGCACTGAACAATTCTTTCGCACAGAATCCATATCTAGTTCTTGTACGAACTGCTGATAAAATTGAACTGAAGTCGCGAATAACACACAAAACAATGGAAAACTGGTACCCATGTTTGTTTATGGTTTGTTTCTGGTATCCAGCCAATCACAGGTGAGGTCATCCTAGTAACACGTTTGAAAAGTTCCTCCTAGTTATTAAATGGACTATAGCGCGATAATTGACTGGTTAAAGTTTGAAGTATTACTTACTATAAATGAATGTAACCTGAGGGCTAGTTGTGATAAACAGCTGAGGTGTACGAGTGGTAACTTGAGGTAGACGCCATCTCAAATGTTTGTACATCAAAACAAGATTCAGCAAAATATTAAATCCGTACCTACAAAAGTTCATGGTCATTACTAGTAGGCTGTATGATTATGAGGATTTATTCCAGCTAGACATTCGTGTATCTCGAAAAAATAATACCGAGAACGAAGGCTTTTTATTTGGAATTCAGCGTTAACAACAATTCTATGAACTCCTACATATCCAATTACGACGAATAACACCGACATTATTTATGTACTTCTTGGTTTGTTCGAAGATATCGTCGCGTCTTGTTGAATATACCAGCTAACAAAATATTATGTATGTGCAGTATTGCTGTTAATTAATATAAAGAAAGTAACTCACCAAAGTATGGTTCTACTAAATAAAGTTTAAGAACGGTTGTTTTAATATTAATTGTCAAGTATTACTATTATTATTATTATTATTATCTCAAATATAGTATTTTAGTCATTCTAGATTTTTCATATACGTTGCATTTAAAAGATTTGAAAACGTTTTCAATAGCTTCCATTTCCTGATGAAATCGTTCACCTGGTTCGTCACTGAGTTGACCAAGACTGTCCGGAAAGAAATTCAATTGAGAAGTTTGATGATGCCATATCATCGGAGTAGTAAAGGCCATTCCAGTTCCTGGGTTATCAAAACTTTTTGATTACCATAACTTTTGATTTGACGAACAAAACACACACGTATTCTGGTGTAAACACGGTCCAAAAATTTGTCGTATGCCTCAACCACTGATTTATTTTTTACTAATTGTAGCTAATGCTATTTCTCCACAAACAATCAACAGACAGACATAACACAACTTATTGCGATTGTCACACATTTTACTTTTTTTCATATTTGCACTGAAGCATGCAGTAAAGCTGATTCTTGCTGCTTATGGATCAGTTTGATTGTTATTTTATATGAAATTTGGTGATACTAAATCGTCCTAATAGTAAACAGAATTGTAATAGGGTAAGATTGATTTTACGATATTTTGGTACAAATCGAATAGGTACTACTTAATAACTCATTAGATAGACTTAAAATACAATAAAACAATGTAATAAAGAAACAAAATAATGTCTTGTTAATGTGAATCAAGAGTACGGATTTATTACGGTCAGGCCGTAGGTATATTCCTTCTGTCTAGTGTGAATGTTACGACGGTGATTAAACTTCGACAACTCAGTCAAATTTCAACCGATTCTAATAAACAAACTCGTATTAAACGCAAATTTAAATGGGCTTTCAAAAAAAGAAATAGAAATAAAATATTATGGATTGAAACAGGTCATCAAACTGTTGTTAAACTTCAGAAAATCTGAAAATAATGGGAAACTTCTGAATTTGAACGTCCAAAACTTTTCGACTTTTTATTGTATCTGACCGAACTGTACATCGTTACATATAATAGTCTGTGTCCCCTCTTTCAATTTCATTGAATTGATTTTGGAAATCGAATGGAAAATGACGGAATTCTGCATTTTTATACACACGCAAGTACCCAACGACAATCCTTTTGAAAAAAATTGAGATTATGACCTTTTTTTACTAAGGTGTTCTTTAGATATTCTGGTCAGTCATGAGTTGACCAGTATGAATAGCTGCAAGTTTGTTTTTCTTCTACAAAAGATTACAAAACTCCTTTAATATCAAATTTTATCTAAATTTACTGTGTATTAAATTCCACTAATCTGGAACACACCGCTGGCCTGCAGTATCTCTGGAATTTTTCGAGAAATTCTCCACCGTCGTCTTCGGGTCGTGCGTTGAACCCTTAGGTAGCAGGAACAATTAATTGCTAGACTCAAGCTTATCGCCGTTTCACAGAAGGACCCACCATAAATAGCTGAAGGTTCGAAAAGGGCAGTGACTGTCTGAAAATCTGATCCCATGGACCGTTAACCTTTCTTTCAACAAAAGACACCGTCACTTTTTTCCCATTAGAAGAATATCCACCGATAAGGGGGTAGATTTTTTTCCGGCATTTTTTGTGGTGAACCTTTGGAGCCGCCACATAGTTTCGAAGAAAAAAAAAGGGTCTGAGGACCAGCCAGATCATTATCGACGACTTCTGGGGGTCGTTGTCCTTAGTTCAGAGTATCTAGGTAGAATTTTTAGGGAATAGGATCTTATGGTTCGTTCACCTTAAAATCGAGCAAATATTTCTGTTTCAACTCTGATTCTTATTAGATAATTTATACCGATTTTGCGTTGAGATCATAAACTAACTTTAACTTAACTTGTAATAGCTCTATGATGGACAAAGGTTATATTTTTTAACTATGATTGTGGCGTGATGTAATAGGAGCGACAGCTATGATAGTGCAGATGTGATGTTTCTAGTAATTGATAAATCTAAACTGGATGTTTTGGTTCGTTCACTGAACCAAATTAACCTAATCAGCATAAATATTGTATGATCGGTGTATTGCACTCGACGTACGGCCTCATGACAAAGATCGCAACTCTGCGTTTTGAAATCTAAAAGGCCGGCTACACGTGCATGCTTTACGACAAGCTTGCCTGCGCAAACTGGCATGTATCGGGAACCCCGTGCGTTAGGACGGCAAAACTGTAGCTCGCGCAAACCCATAAGCGCGGCCTGTGCAAACGTTGCACTGCTAAATATTTTGCCTGCGCGATTTTAGTTTGTGCAGTTAAGTCTGTGCGTGAAGACGGGGTACGTACGGCGTACAGGCATTGGAATATGATTTCTGAGCGTACAGGCTCAGGTTCTACGTCTGGCTGGTTGTCTAATAAATATCGTAAATTCAAATTAGACAAAAAATTGCCAATGAAGGGATATAAATCTAATACGGTTGCTTTTTTAGGACCCGATGCGGAAAGCGTTGCGACCAGGTTAGGAGTTTTTCGCATTTTATTGCAAAACGGTCACGTAATTGAAATTTTAACCCTGAATAGAAGTTAGATTTGTAAAATTTAAAAATGTCATTTACTTTTTCTTGTATACAGTACCTAATTTTCAAACTACTAGCGCACTATGAGAACTTTTTTGCTAATTTACCAAAAAAATCGCAGGAATAAATTTATGAGTTCTCAAAAACTGTTGCACTGATGGTTTGGTTGAATGTTTACTACAAAACTATACTTATTGGCGGAATTAAATATAAATATACTTAACACTTTCCGTCTCGGAACTGTGTTGAATTTATTTCCCTTCTTTTTCCTTATTTGAATGTACTGATAGAGCTAATTGGGAAGACGGAAGACCGTCTGACCGTATATAAAATGTCGGACGTACGTACGTATTCAAGACAAGTAATTTATTATCTATTTAATCGGCATGTACACACAGAGAAAAAAATATGTTTAATTTCGCCAGCCATTCCGGCTTTCCCTTAAATCACTGAGCATATTTATATGCGGAATGAACGTTTCTTCTTCGTAGCAATTTTTTGACCACTCCCTCAAATCATTAAGCAAATTTATATGCGAATGGATGTTCCTTTTCATTAGCCATTTCTTCGACCACTTAGCTCGGGATTGTTTAAATCGTCGTTTTTTAATCAGTAAACAATAGAATAATTCTTATAGCAAAAATAAATGTTCGTTTGGCCACATTTTCAACCGCAATCACCGGTCGACGATTTGTATTTGACGGTTTGCGCGTACTTACCTGTGCCGTCAAGCCACGCTTCCTAGTACCGTGCAAACTAATCGTGCAGGCAAGTCGCTGCCGTGAAGCCACGCCATGGTGTACCGTCTTACTTGCACAAACTATACCGTGCAGGCAAGTCGCTGTCGTGTGGCCGGGGTTTTAAGGACAATAGGAAGTGTACGAAATACGTAATCATTTGCGAGGTTATCAACTTTGACCGATGTACGCGATCTTATACCAGATGCCGTAGTAATGCATTGTCATAAAATCATACTAATGATACTAAGTATAATTAATCAGGACATTTCCAACAAATTGTAAATCTGTAATTTAATGCAAAACTGCGGTTTCTTAAGAATTTGCAAATTCTAAATAGCGATATATGAGGTTCCTCTTTGACGATTATTAGTATTAAAATTGTAATAATTCACACGAAACCTGTATAGAATTTAATATAAGCGTTACAAGAATTAAAATAAACGATTTGTGAAGCTTATTATACCTACTCTAATGTTTTGCAATTGGAGATATACGTAATGGTACTACCAATTTGTCAATTTAAAGGTAAGACCTACAAGCGTGAATTATAAATTTCGAATTAGGTAACTCAACTATGGTTTAATATCATCAGTCCAGGCCATGATATGAATTTAAATACCTCTTTTGTGGATTGTAGATAACCAGTACAATAAGTCGCGAGAACCTGCCTTGCGACTCTTTGTAATTACTCGTAAAAATGTTGTAATGAATCACTCGGGAAGCATACATGTCAATTTCCACGTTAGTGTATGAAAGTCACTAAGTAATATAAGCAAGGCTGTCGGGTCAGTAGCACCAGGAATAAAATGTTGTTGTTTCGAATGTTCCGAGAAAAACAAGACGGTTGTTATACCGGATGTGTCAGCGAAATGAGGTATCATTATCAACACATTATACTATATGTAGAAAAATTACACGCCTGCCCGTGACGTTAGGTTTTGTTAATAAACACACAAATTCATAAATCAATCGGTATTGTAACATTGTATTTAAAGATAGTCGTGGAACGTTTTGTTATGGGTGCAGTGTTGTAATAATTGATAGACGGCTTGGACACCTAATAAATATTAATCAGTTAATATCTCTGCTCAAGTGGAATATTTAATTGAATGATTAGAAATTGGAATAGCCGACAGGCTTAAAATAGTCCATTTAGAAAAGTACGAACTCTGAATTTAATGGTTTAAATAAATTACGTATGTAATAATTACACGTTGGTACAAATTGAGACAAATTGTTTCTAAAAATCGATTTTTTACTATGCTGACCATGAAAATGACGTTGGAATTATTCAAACGCGTCAGATTTTTGAAGAAAACTAGGTCGAAATACCAAAATGCTTTGTTAGTCACTCTTTGATTCAAAGTTTCTGGGAACAAAAAAAGTACAGGGAATTTAGACAATAAATGGGCTATTAAAAGAAATAAATCTCAATACAGAAACCCTTTTGGAATCCGATACAGAATGTTTCGATATTCTATACACCCGCAAATTTTATTACAGCCTAGAACTTCCAAAAACTGGTGAACATTTAGAGTTTTTTGCATTTTATCGTAAACGGTGGCAATTTTTTTTACTTTATCATACGCAGTATGGTAAAGTATTGTAATCATGCCGAAAAAAAAAATTGAGATTTTAGCGGAAATAGGTCTTTTTGGGTCCCCTGAACATTTTTGACCAAGGTACAAAAAAATGTCTGTGTGTGTGTGTGTGTGTATGTATGTCTGTGTGTGTGTAAACGTTTTTTGTGGCGACGATTCCGGAAAAACTACTAAAGGTATCGGGACGAAAGTTCATATTTAGCAGTTTTATGACCAAACTTAGAGCTGAAAAGCTTTTGGTTCAAAATGGTCCAAAGGAACTGGCTATTTACTCTTAGCATTTTTCAACGATTTTGCAAATGAGCCGCCATTTCTGTAATTTCATCAAAATAAATAAATAATAAATTAAAGTAGAGGAAATTTTGTATAATTTATGTCTATAACATTTTTTGGTATAATTAATAGTTTAGCTGCAGGAGCAAATTCTATTTGATCGAGATCGGTCGCATGTGCCTTGATATGAAACTACATAGTAGCCAGGATTTTGACAAATATGTTTTTGTGCTGTCACACTCGAAAACAGCTGATTTCATCAGAGGTTGGAGAACCGCTATGCAACGTTGCCGCTCTAGTGCGGCAAATAGATAGCGCGCCTCGCTCACATGCGACGGCGACACTCCGCCTTCGGTGACGCACCGCATCACAGCTCGTCGCGCTATTCCGTACTTTCGGCACTTGTGACATAAATTATTATTCTAATGACGTAGTGTAGGTAGTGTGAAATGCTGATGCTTTGACAATACCTACGATTTATCTCAATAAAATGGATTCTCACGCAGCTAAACTATTAATTTTATATAATGTATGATAAAGTCATGTGCCTGGCCAGATCAGATTTTTTAATTTAGCTTGTGTACATAATTAATCCTAACAGAAAAGGCAACAAGTTTCATTTCTTAAACACAGTGGTTGTCAAACTGCATGCGCCCCAAATGCCAAATGAGATAAATCATAGGTATTGTCAAATGCTGGTGCTTTGACAATACCTATGATTTATCTCAATAAAATCGATTCTCAAGCAGCTAAACTATTAATTTTAGCTAAACTATTAATTTTATATATTGTATGATAAAGTCATGTGCCTGGCCACATCAGATTTTTATATAATAAGTACCGTTTACTCTTTCAAAGTTAGTTATTTGAGTTGTCAATAATTGTAATAAATCATAGTAAAAAATATTTAATTATTTCGAATTTTTACCAAACTTTTCTTTTATTGCAGGTGCCCATCATCAGAAAACGCTGAATCTTCCAAGGATTTTCCGAACCAACAAATCAGAACTGTTAAGTAAAACTTACCTTTTTTTGTTCGCCAAGGTCTCTTTTACGAAACGTCTCAAATCTTAGAATAGTTTTGCAGTAAGTAATTTTAGAATACCTACTCGTATTTTTTCACTTTAGCAAAGAAAAAAAACGATTCAATGTTATCTGTTAATTAAAATTATTACGTATAATATCCACACGTTCAATCAGCATAGAAAAGATAACGTGTCAAGTGTGCAGATGAGTGAAATCAGACCAATGGGTCAGGGGTAGTGTGTTGAGAATGCTCATGGTCATGACTGCGACTTACACAATAGGCCATCCCACACAACAGGCGTGCTCGTTTCTCGATTTCTGTATAGGTAACTTACTCTACTACTACTATATATACCAGTAACCAGACTACTCCACCTTTATATGCTCAATAACTCACACTAAATAATTAATTGATACATAATTAATACATATCTCATTGATACATTTTCTGAAGACAAAATCACATCTACACAAATCACTAGAGTAGTTTTTTTTTTTATTTTGTCACTATCATTCACAAGATCAGAAGAACTGTTTGGGTACGTATGTATGTATCCTACTCTCAGATATACTTTCGACATTTATTTATTTAGCACTGATTGCATCCAGGTGTGTTTTTCACAGTCGTCGTTGGGCGTGAACTTTCCATTCTGGCGTTTGCGATTTTTGTGGACCTACTGACCCAATATCGAGATAATGAGATCGAAGAGCGACGTCACTAAAACACACTCACTACACATAAACTCTCTTCACTACTCGCTATGCTCGTTTTATATTGCGATAGGTCATTGATCACTTTGATCACAGTCTTCTGTTCACTCTAGTACAACAGGATGTCCTAAATTCGATGCCACCTATCCGAAGCAGTGAAATTAAGTAACTATTTTTTTGTCGTAAAGAAGGTTCTTTTCGTGTAAACTTGTTTGCTTAAATTATTTGCTTAAATTATTGGCGAAAATAACTCGTATTGCGAAACTAAAATTTGTCAATTTGATTTAATCGGAGATTTTGAATAAATTTCCAAAAATATAGATTCGAGAAGGTCAACCATATGCGATTTTCGTAATCTGTACTCGCCAGACACGACAGATTTGGTAATAGATTTTTAATTTGAAAATTTAGGTTAATATGTTCTTTCCTGCGACCTTGACACCAACAAGGAGTCTACGTATTTGCTGATATCATAAAAAGGTATCATAAAAGTTATGATTAGATATGTAGTATTCAAATCTGCTTGTTTATATATAGTCTTTAGGCGACAGGTCTCCTTGAATTGATGTAAGTAGCTGTATATTGTATCAGCTTATGGTATTTTTATATACCTACATATCTTATGTCTAAAATAATCTTCTAAACTAACTGAAATACCGACTCAATGTCTCACCGTGTAATTAAAAAATCTGATGTTACCAGGCACATAACTTTATCATACTATATATAAAATGAATAGTTTAGCTGCATGAGATTCTATTTGATCGTGATCGGTCGTGTCTGCATTCAAATAAAACTAGTTAACCAGGATTTGGCAGATAATTTGATTGTATTGACAGCAGGTATTGTCAAAACATCAGCGTTTGACATTATCTACTGTCATTGGAATGAAAATATCTGTCAAATCCTGGAGATACGACCGATCTCATGTAGCTATAGTATTAATTTTGTTAAAATATGATAAAGTTATGTGCCTGGCCACATCAGATTTTTTGTACCTTAGTCAAAATCGTTCAAGGGACCAAATATGACATATTAGCGCTAATACTTAAATTTTGATAAAACACATGAGAAAATAATTAGTTAATGAATCAATTTAAATTATGTACAGATACACTGTTAAAATCTATTTGCCATTGCAAACTAAAATTTATCTGCAGACAGGTCGCAAGTATTAAAATTCTCCAGAAGTTCGCGAATTTTTCCATATTTATTAAATTGCAGTAAAAAAGTGACCCAAAGTGCAGATCCTTGACTGGCGCGCTATGTATTTTTTGCATCGCATGCTAATGAAAGACCGACCATTATAAAACAATGCTTTGCAATCAAGGCTGCGTCGAAAACATTAAAAAAAGACGAGCGAATTCGGCACGTGGATTATAAATGAGATTTTTTAAGAGTTGCAAGGCATGCAGTGTCCTCGTGCAAAGTGCATTGACAGATGGTAATGTACCTACTTAAACAGGTTTAGCATAGTAGATGGAACTTGCATCGACTTTTTATAGCTTTCGAGTTACCAACAACAACAAAAAAACACCTTTCAAAAAGGATAGATGCAAAAAACAGTTTTTTATCAAATGGCAACATTTGAATACCAACTATTTTTGCTGGTTGACGTGTGTATATTATATGAAGTTTTAATGATGATGAATTAACAAAACTTAAGACTAAAAAAATAAATATTTATCTACGACTCGTATATAATAAGTTCATTGCATACGTATGTATGACTATGTAATCCCCATCATTATACGCGCCAATGATTATAATGACACTAGCGTTGTATAATAATGACAGTTCGTTCAAATAATCACCTCATTATTTGAACGAACTGTCATTATTATACAACGCTAGTGTCAAAGTTTGTCAAAACCTACGTGGATGACAGTTATTTGACAGTTCGCCGAGTAATTATTGACATACATTTAAAATATTTTGCATAAAATGGAATTTATGAGTCGTAGATAAAACGTCCTATTTGACTCGCACATAACGGATATAAATCGCTCGCATGATTACACGCTCGCCTACTGCCCGCGTGTAAACTTCATGCTCGCGATTTATATGTTTAATTATGTGCTCGTCAAATAATATAGTATTATGTATTCGCTATTATTATTATTGTAAAATAAAAATTATGAATAAATCACTTATTATTATTGTTAAATAAAGTTTATAAATATTTTGTTTTTGTTTCATTTTCCATCCATCAATAAATAATTACCTTGTAAGAGTCCAAAAAATCTAGTACGTCCATCAGTACATTTAATCGCTGTGGCGCCATCTCTTGGCGAGTGGCCGAAGTTTGCCAGAAATCCGGATGGTTTGCGACTCTGCTATGCCTTTAGCCGAGTCGCAAACCATTCGGATTTTGGTCAACTTCGGCTATTGGCCAAGAGGTGGCGCCACCGCTCGCCGGCGCAAAAATTTTTCCCAGCTGCTCGGCTAAATTTTTCATATTTTGGTACAGGAGCCGGGGAAAAATTTGCGGCGCTTAGTGAAGTCGCAAACCTTAGCAGTATTGGCCCCGGCTCCTCCGCCAAAATTGAAAATTTTGGTGGAGGAGCCGGGGAAAAATTTCGGCGCTTAGCCGAGTCGCAAACCACCCGAATTTTTTCCCCGGCTCCTCCACCAAAAATGAAAATTTTGGTGGAGGAGCCGGGGAAAAATTTCGGCGCTTAGCCGAGTCGCAAACCATCCGAATATTGTCCCCGGCTCCTCCACCAAAAATGAAAATTTTGGTGGAGGAGCCGGGGAAAAATTTCGGCGCTTAGCCGAGTCGCAAACCATCCGAATATTGTCCCCGGCTCCTCCACCAAAAATGAAAATTTTGGTGGAGGAGCCGGGGAAAAATTTTGCGGCACTTAGCCGGGTCGCAAACCATCCAGATATTTTCTCAAACTTCGGCTATTCGCCAAAAGATGGCGCCACCGGTAAGTATAATTCCACGTTACGTTTTTAGCACAGACTGAAAAATCAGGATAAAATAAAATTCGTTGGTTGTTTGGTTTAACTGGTTTATTTTAAATAATAGATTTACATGTGAGATTACAAGTGTAAACTGTATTAAGGTACGATAAACATCAAACATAATGACAGAAACAGAAATACTGAAAGGAATGCATAAGATGTACATACACAAAAAATAATAATTACAATTCTATTAAACAGTAAAAATACGCATTTTAAGTAGACACAAAGAAAGAAGCAAGACACTGTCTTGTCATGCGGTCATTTTGTTATTAACTTTTAATTATTGTATCGTTTATTATTCAATAGAATAACAATTACAGTATAGGGCGCTACCTTATCGGCTCCCGAAGCTTTGCCTACATCCCTATAGATGGCGTTGTGATTAAGCTAGAGGCAGTGTTGCAGTAGCTTAATCCCAGCGCCATCTGTAGGGATGTAGGCAAAGCTTCGGGAGCCGATAAGGTTGCGCCCTATACTGTAATTATTTTATTGAATAATGTGCGTTCCGATTGGTGCTAATGGTGGTGGTAGCAGACGCAAATATAGTATTTTTCTCACCAGACGTGCTAGTGACATATTAGTGTGCATGTACATAAACATGAGTCACTAGCAATAACTATTAGAAACACTATAATGGCTTCTCCTACCACTGCCATTACCACTAAACGAAAGGCACCTTAAAGGTGTGTTCCGATTGGTGGTAATGGCGGTGGTAGAATACGAAATTATAGTATTTCTCACATATCGTGATAGTGACACATATTAATTTGCATGTACATAAACAAGAGTCACTAGCAACTTTCTATTAGAAATACTATAATGGCGTCTGCTACCACTGCCATGAGCACTAATGCGAACGCACCTTAAGTCTACCTCGTTTACCTCAAATCCTCCAAAATTTTAATTTGATAATGTTCTCACTCAAAACGTTCATAAATTAATAAACTTCTAACACAATATTTATTCCATTTAAATATTACAAATAAATTACACTTGATTCACCTTAAATTTGGATAAAACCGCCCTAGTGTCATTCTTATGCAGATGCGTCAGCAATTTCGATTCGATATGCTCGACTGCAGCTTGCGTTAAAACTAACGTCTCGTGTTTTAACATACTATAAACATTCAAACCATACGCAGGCATCAAATTAATATGCTTTATAGAATCCGTAGCCACTGTAATCGCTCTAGGCATAATATCATGCCTAAAAAACATAAATTATTAGTTCTAAATACAACATATTCAACAACACCAACGTACACGTCCACAAAAAGTACGGAAGGCCCCCAATTTCTACTTTTAACCAATTCCTCGATAAATTTCGGTTCGTCGGTTGGCAAATCTAGATTCGGTACAACGTGTAGATCGTCTTGCGCCAATTTTACCGATAAACAGCTGGTTAGCCCGTAAACTCTAGTATAGAACGGTAACATGTAAAAATGCGGTGTTGGCGACCGTGGTCCGTGGATTATACCACCGCCTCTGAATAGCGGACTCCTTATAGAGCCATGCCTCGCTTTTCCCATACCTTTTTGGGGCCACGGCTTACGCCCACCGCCTCTAACTTCAGATCGTACTTTCGTATGAGCATAACTGATAAATCCGTAGTTTCTCTGCCATCGGATATTCTGATGGATAATATCTATACGCGGGCTGCACGCGAATACCTCAGGATTCAGTTCGAGGATACCCAATCGTTTCTCATCGATTGTGTCCAAGTTTTCGATCCAAACTTGCCGCGGTTTTATGTATTTCGTGGGGAATACCGTTTTGTTGTCGGTTGTGTTTGATAGTGTTGAATATTGGTGTAGGAGAGGCCTACAGTTCTTTAGTTTTGAAAGGATGTTTGTGTACATGGTTAAATGCGTTGCGGTCATGATGACATAACCTTAAAAACTGACGTAAGAGTACCAACCTAGATAGGTACGATTTTCTTCAAGAGATAACTTGGTTATTTACAATCGGATTTTTGATATAAATAGTTTGTTGTATATAATGATATAAATAATACTAGCAAAGATTATTGAATTCATTAATTAAAACGTATTAACAGTTGTTAAAAGCTCTCAATTGTTAGAGTAAGTTGGCAATGTGTTTGGCGCGAAAATAAACGTACGTTAAAAGTTAGGTTAAACCTCACACACTCGATTTTTAATTCAATATGTTTGCTGAGAAAGGATGCGCGTTGGTCAAAGAACTAGACAGAAATCGAGACTTTTTATCCCCGTATAATGTAAGTAACACAATATCAAAACTATAAATAAAAAGAATCCCTAAATTTCCATGTGTTTTTTAGTCAGAGGTAGTTTCCGAAGTAAAAAAAGAAGTTGTTACCCTAATAACTGCAAACCAAGAAGATGCGTAAGTTTATAATTGCAGTTATTATATTACTTTTATAACTCATTCAAGAAATTTGTATTTGACGTGTTATTATAACAGTTTTAATCAAATTTTTGGGGAACGGCAACAAAGTTAAGAAAAGGGTCAGGATGGAGTAATAGGTGAATATTTAAATCGTAAGTTATGCATGAATAATATTTCAACAAATTATTTGACGCTCACGTATGGCTCGTGTATAAACTTCATGCTCGCGCATTGTATGCTCGTCAAATAACATACTAATTTTTCACGGATGTAGTGATGTTATATTTTTTTACGTTGTTATGAAGTATTTTGTTTGACATTTGTCAAAAGTTTAAAAGGTTTTATGTTTTTTGTAGTTTATAGTTTATTGAATAAGTTTGTTTAGTAGTTGTAATTTATTAATTTCTTATCCAGAAGAGTTTTTAGTATCCCGACGGTCGACAGTTAACAAAATCGTTTGAGAAAGAAAAAATATTTTATACAAAAGTTGTATAAAATATAACGTGAAATAATTTGCATTTAAAATAAAAATAATTTTACGTAATAGAAACTAATGAGTCAAACAACTCTAGTATAGAACATTTTTTTCTTTCTCAAACGATTCGACTGCCGGGAATCTAATAACTCACCCTGTATACTTTATATAAAACATTACTAATTATTGTATATTTCCTGAGGAAACTTTTGATTAAGGTAAAATATTGAAAATTACAAAAAAATAAGTTTTAATTTGTTGCCGATCCCCAAAAATTTTATTAAAACTAATATTTTTATATCTATTAATTACTCTGATTTTAGGCAAAGCGCTGACGATACAAGTCGTACCCCAGGGTCCGTTTCTTACACCCCTACGGTGCGCATAAGGCACGCAGCGATACAACGTAATATCAGATGTCTGCTGGCGTACGATTATAACAGATTAATGATTGTGCGTAAAATGCGTTGGGAATTTGGGAGCGTGCTCCCGCCCGAGGTGAAAAGTAACTTAAGTCTATCCGAGAGCACTTGGTTTACAAAATACTCGAGTATGCTCGCTAAATATATGAGAGGTTTGACAGAAGATGGCGGTGTAAATTTGGGAGTGGATATGAAACCTCCAAAATCGTTGTATATCCAAGTTCGATGTTTAACGGACTATGGGAAGTTCGAGCTGAACGATGGTAAGGTGATTTTGTTAAAGAAGCACGGCCGTCACTATTTACCGCGGAGCGAATGTGAAGAACTGATTCGGCAGGGTATTTTTCAGCATATTATTAGTTAGGAGAATTTTTTTTGTTTAGTTTACTGGTTTGAATGTTTTTAGTAGTAAAATACGAATAATTGTAAGTTAACATGTATAGAGACCATGTACAGGCTCTACTTATGAATAAGAGAATAAATTTGTAAATATGGAAATAAAGATCTGTAGAGATAGATTGGTGTTTTTTTTTTCTTACATAAATTATTTATAAGAAACTAAGGAACAGCTATTCAGAATGTTCATAAGTATGAAAGTAAGTACTTAGTAAATTAAGTTAAATTATTATTAAAAATTGCTTTAATTTTGACCACAGTCCAAATAAATATAATGACTACTGCCTTTTTATTACATTTGGAATCCGTTGTAAGCATTTGATAAAATATTTGACCAATACCAAAAATTTTTAGTCAATACAAAAAATATTTGAGCATTGCAAAAAATTACTTGCGCATTAAAAAAAAATAAATGTGCAATAAATTTATGTAAATGTACATCAGAATGAATAATTGTGCATTTTTATATTTAAATGTTCCTTTCATAATATATTTGAAGACTCGTTACCTCTATAAAATATAATGAGCAGCTTAAAAAATACTTTCTATTGAAAAAATATATTTCCAATGGTTTAAATAACTCGGCATTTGAAAATATTATAGATAGGTGCATTCAATAATCTAAATTGTGCCTTGAAAAAATTATAATCCAACCTACAAACAATATAATGTACGTTACGTGCTGCAAGCTGTAACGCACATATAGTAAGTACGTAAAACGTTATCGAAAAAAGTGAGGTAAATATGTAAAAATGGCGATTTTGGTAAGTTTTACAAATTTATACCACCTAAACCCATTGTTCTAAAAACCTCAAAATGTCTTCATAGGAAATATTCATCTGTATATCCTGAATCCTAAAAGTTTAGTCATAAATGTTGAAGCATTTAGATCGATCATTTAAGTGATGTGCGAATGCCTCCGGAAGAAATATAAAAAAAATGCAATAATCTAACTTTATATTCAACTTTCGAGCACAGATTCTTAATCAGCGCAAATAAATCAATTGTAAATGCCTATGCGCATTCCATAAACATTAATAAACATTATCAATACTACCCTAATTTTCAACTGCCTTTTTCTCGAAAATATCTTACATACAAGTAACAGATCTATCAATATCAGTACACAAAATACGGGGTTGCCATTAAAAAAATGTGTCGATGACGTCATAAGTAAAAAATAATTGAATTTTTATTTAACATAATATATAGGGTGAGCCATTTGAATTAATTAATAAGGTCGTAATAAAGTACGCGCTATCATTAACATACGAATCGTCAAAATCAGATCAGCGTTAATTTTGATGCATTACAACGCAGATAGTAATATTAATTATTTTAATGCACAAGTTTTTCATTTTAAGGCACAATACATATAACATTTTTCATGTAACATATTTATATTTATAGAATGCTCAATATGTATTATTTTATTGCACAAGTTAATCCATTCTGGGGCACAATATGTAATTTTGTATGTAACATATGTACTATCGTGGCCATAAATTATGTCCCGTCTTTTCACGTCCGTTTTCTCACAAATCTACGGGCAAATATGATGGCGTTTTCCCGAATTTTCCAAATTAAGAAGAATTGGCGCTGTTTTTGCCCCGTAAATTTTATTCGTTTAACTTTAGTAATTAATTACTCCGAAAATAATCCATAGATTTCAACGAATTAAAAAGTAAAATCACCTGCGGAATGCTAGCTTTCAATGTGCATTTTTGTAAAATCATTGGATTCGTGCTTGACCCACAAAAAGCTATATTATGCAATTCCAGCAATTCCTTTATTAGAAGAGCTAGAATAACAAAATATAGACTATAGACTACCCACTAATTCATAGGTTTAAAGTTTATTCAATAATCATTGTTTATCTTGCATTTTCCCTACAAAAGATCGAGTTGAAGCATCTCATGATTGCTGCAATTGACGCGGCGCTCTTCGGTCTTTGGGGCAAGCGGGTGAAGGGATCGACAGCGACCCTGCCAGTAGTGGCAGATCGCACGTGCATTAGTTACTCGGAGAACACTTTTTACGGACACAATACATATAACGACACGGCGATTATGCCTCGCCAAAGAAATTTGGATATCCGGTGACAGATTACCGAATTAAAAAATAATAGCAAAATGAGTCAATAAGATAACAGCACCACGAACAGGCATTTGGCAGTCCTATGGAATTTCTTGACAATTTAAAACGGGTGTCGGGATTAGCATTGAAAATTAATGAATGATCTGCAAAATAATCTGTGTCTACAAATTTACGATGCTAAATTTGTAAAAGTTTTTTGATATTTTTCGTTTTATACACTCAGAGCTGACGTTTGTAATATATGTAATATATCAAGAGTTGTATTTATTTTATATTGATTGTGCATGTATCTAAATATTATTAATAAATAAACTGTTGAAACTGTTATAATAGTTTGAATATTTATATAACAAAATCGGGCATACTTTTTAAATATTTTTTGGGTTTATCAAGCAAACTTAATTCAGTATTCACCACTAATCGAAAAATCTGCTAACTCCATATTATTAGATCTATCCGCTTCCATCAAAATCTTGTTTACAACCTTATTGTATAAAAACTGAAGAAAACATAAACACCAATCGATAGAAGAGATTTCTCTCGTATCGGGTCACATATTATAATCAAAATTAAACAAAAAATTAAGAATTTAACTGTTAGTTAAAATTACTACCTTGACAAGTTATCGTTCTTTTTGTGTATTGATAATAAGCTCTCCTAATAACGGAATTGCTGGCATTGCATAATATAGCTTTTTGTGGGTCAACCACTGATCTAGTGATTTTACAAAAATGCACATTGAAAGCTAGCATTCCGCAGGTAATTTTACTATTTAATTCGTTGATATCTATGGATTATTTCCGGAGTAATAATTGCTAAAGTTAAACGAATAAAATTTACAGGGCAAAAACTGCGCCAATTCTTCTTAATTTGGGAAAATTGAAAAATCGACGTCAAAAGAAGGGACATAATATATGGCCACGATAGTACATTTGTTTAATGCACAATATTTAATTTTTTAGTGCTCAAAGTAGTTATTTTTATGCACACAAAATAGATATTTAAACAATGCATGCTTAAAATCAAAATTTTCGAAAATGTGTATTGGGGGTTCCGCAGTACCTTTATTTTTATTTTCATTACTTTTACCTCCACAATTAGTTTTAATTTCTCACTCACTGTTAAACACTTTAAATTGTATCTGTATATAAATTAAAAATATTTGAGTTATGGAATAATTCGCTAAGCTTTTAAAGTAATTTGCCAGGTTATCCTAGTGTTTTTAGTAGTAGTAATTTATTAATTTGTTATATACATTAAAAAAGTAAATAAATATTAAATAGTTAGATATGATGACTCAAAGTTAGAAAAAAGGAAAAACTAAATCATGAATGCAATGAAAAAAAATTTCTAGGTCTATAGAAGTATCAGTATTTAAATATTCTGGCCAACCATGACTTATATTATGAAATAATTATATTTACACACGTATATTGTCACAAACAATCAGCATAACTCTTATAACAAAACAATTAACATACATTAAACGGTATTTCACACAATTACTGTTTTGTCACAATATCACACAAACAGATAACTCTAGCTAAAACTTTTCTTTTCATTTTCTTTTGTTGAAACCTCCCAAAACACACTGGCCATAATCTGTAACGCACATCATCGTAAAAATATAGAAATTATCACGATATAATAAAAAACGAACATACCTGCGCATCAACCCATCATTTTCTCTCTGATTACCCATCGTAAACTATTTTTGTTCGTTTCTCCAGGAATCCTTCCCTTCTGTCTTTTCCATTCCGCTTGATACTGATGATACAAAGCTACGGGATCACTTTTTCCGATCTTCGTGTACGATTTTGGCCGTATAAACGACGCCTTCGGTTTTGACCCTGTGTGATGAACTTGCTTCGAACTCTCCGTGCTGGACAACTGTTTGGAACTTCCCTGGTTGGACAGTGGTCCCTCGTCTTGAGTGGCGATGTTCCTTTCAGACGTGGTCGTACGCTGACTCGAAACGTCCAACGTAGCGGCGCTCGTGACAAGTTTTTCGCGATCGCTTGAGATTATATCCCGAGTTTCGTGTACTTCTTTCGTATTTTTATGCCTGCAGGTGTCCTTATGTTTCTTTATTTGAACGCATATCACTTTTTCTTTCTTCGGGACTTCCTTTGCTTTAGAAGCCGCCGTTTGACTAACGTATAAATTCTCGAAAACGTGCGAATTATCCGTACTGTTCGGTTGCGTATTTTCTTTCGATACATCCTTCGGAATGTTTTGTATTCTCTCGTCGTATTTTATAAGTTTTTTTAGATCTGCAAAACGTATTGTCAAGTTTGGATAAAATGCGCTCGATACAATACCTTTTATAAAATCCTTTAACTGCTTGGGGCTTATATTTCTGTAGCCGAGTTCCTGTAAATATTGGTATACCTCTCTAGGATCTAATAATGATGTCATTTTGAGTGGAATTTGCGGAAAATCCTAAAATCTGAAGGAAAAACCGTTGATAATTCAAATTGAATTTTTAGGTTATGACATATTACATATACATGAGTAGACAACGTAAATTCAAAAGCGTGGTCGAAAAGTTCCTTTTGCAATTTTTACTATCCGATACACAGAAAATACATATTCAAAATTACTACAACGATCAACGGAACATAACACCAAAAACCAACACTGAAGATTTTTTACGAATTCAAACTCATATGTAAAATTACTGGTTGCCAACTGCCCGGGCCGCCCGGGCGTAGTGACAAAATTAGTGCTTTTATAACCAAAGAGATATAAATAGAAAGGAAGGTACTGACTTAACTAACACCAATCTACCAAACAATTTTTGTATTAGATTTGGTTGAAT
This sequence comes from Melinopterus prodromus, assembly GCA_964023965.1. NCBI lineage: Eukaryota > Metazoa > Arthropoda > Insecta > Coleoptera > Scarabaeidae > Melinopterus > Melinopterus prodromus. The sequence goes on from OZ030392.1 coordinate 412,093, forward strand.
AAATAAAAGCACACATCTACGATTAAGCAATTTGTAAACGAGTTTATATATATTGCAACGCGAAACTGTCAAAACGAAAGCAATTTAACACATGGCCGCAATATTTGAAACCAAATTATGCATCACGGTGCCCAACGCTTCCTCCTTTCGATTTTACCCTCTATTGTTAGAATGCACACACGCTTGCCAACTGCCACACGCTAACTGTCACTAGACATGGCTTAAAAATCATAGAGATAAGAATAGAAAGGAGGGTACGCTGCATGAATCGAGTATTGAATAGATTTTGTATTAAATTTTGTTAAATAAAATAATATAAGTACACATCTACAATCTGAGCTGTTCGTGAACGAGTCTACACAGATTGCATTGTCAAAACTGACAAAACAAAATCAATTAGGTGGCCAGCCGCCATTTTTGAAACCAATTAATGCTTCACGGTGCCTAAAGTTCCTTCCTCGCTTCCGCCTTTCAATTCACCTCTATGGTTAGAAATGCTATGAAGAACAGAAATCATAATCAAACCAAATATGTTTTGATGTGATGATTTAAATACCGGAATAAATTAAACTAATAAAGAAAAGTTCTTAATTGTAACATGTGATGCTAAGTACATAAAAATTGATTGAAATAGAAATTGAAACCCGAATTTGATGCTGAAAAACTATAGAAACTATGGATAAGTACGATGTTATTGGTATTTTAGGCGAAGGCTCTTTTGGTAGGGTTTACAAGGCCAAACGAATCTGCGATGGGGAATTTGTCGCTCTGAAAGTCATCAGCAAGGTTTGTTGTAATACTGATAACTAAAATTGCCACGACAAAATGATCGGAAGCACAGATTATCGATAACTTTATTGTAGCGAGGTAGATCGATGAAAGAATTAAAAGGCTTGAGAGGTGAATGCGAAATACAACGTCATTTACATCACCCAAATATCATACAAATGCTAGATTCCTTTGAAACTGAAAACGAGGTATGTACGTTCAATAAATTAATATATTATTTAGAAAATAAACTGCTTCCGGGTTATGCCGTGTGTCAAGATTTGTTAATGCTGACGTTTCGCGAACCATGTTGCTCGCTTCTTCAAAGCTAATTGAATACTGCTTCTAGCTTTGAAGAAGCGAGCAACATGGTTCGCGAAACGTCAGCATTAACAAATCTTGACACACCACATAACCCGGAAGCAGTTTATTTTCTAAATGATTCTGGCCGTGAAAGCCTACGTACTTATTTAATATATTATTCTTCGAACTTTTTTCTTTTTTAGATTGTTGTTATTACAGAGTTTGCCCATAAAGAATTGAATAAGATTCTAGGCAAAGAAGGTTATTTACCCGAAGATAGAGTACAGAAAATTGTTTGGGACTTACTATCAGCTCTGTATTACTTACATTCGCACAGGGTGTTACACAGAGACCTAAAACCGCAAAACATCCTCCTAGATGTGCACGGCGTAGCAAAGTTGTGCGATTTTGGATTTGCGCGCAACATGAGCACTGGAACGCACGTTTTGACGTCAATAAAAGGAACGCCGCTGTACATGGCACCAGAACTAATAGAGGAACACCCGTATGACCATAACGCAGACCTATGGTCGCTAGGTTGTATAATATACGAGTTATTCGTGGGGGCCCCGCCGTTTTGTACCGCTTCCATATTGCATTTAATTCGGCTGATCAAACACGAGCAAGTCCAGTGGCCCACGTTTATTTCCGAACATGGAATTTCATTTTTAAAGGTACGTTGTGAAACCAAATCAGTCAAACTTTTAGGTCATATTCGGACGATTAGAACAGTAAACAGAAATATATCGGAATTTAGGACAATCTCTCAATTTGGGACATTTACCTTACACATAAAGATTCACTTAAAAATTTACATGAGTTTGTATATAATCGGTTATGATTTTAGGGCTTATTGCAAAAAAATCCGAGCGATCGATTTACATGGTCGGAAATTTTGAATCATCCCTTCGTTAAGGGGCACATCTTGGTGACGGAAGATACTCTAAGCATGCCTTTAACGAGGCCCTTATCTGCAAATACTTTACAGCTAAAACAACAGCAAAGGATCGAAAGGTGCATCTTAAAAGGCGCAACGCAAATAAAGTGAGTTCTTATTTGTTAAAACCATGGATAAAATACGTAGCATATAATCTAAAAACAATTTAATTATAGAGTTGGTTATAGTAAATCCCCGGAAAAGAAATACAATTCGACAAACAAAAGTCCGTCTACTTCGAACGCCTGTAAAAGCAATAACGCAAATACAAATTCTAACGATCAAAATCAGAATAAAACTAATAACGGTAACTCTAGTAACGAATTAAAAATAAAGAGTACGCTTGAAACTGACGAAAAGAAACAACCGATGAAAACAAATGTCAACTCGCAGCTATCTCTAACGAAAGACGAATTAACCAGTAAAAAGGATATCGATGACCTTTGTCAATCGTTGTCTAATACACATTTAGAGATAAATGTTGGTACAAATGATAATTCGCAAAAAGATGGTATGATATTATATGCGATACTAAACATATTAATACTAAATCGTAAACAAATTTCAGTTCAAACAAGTGATATAGTCGAGGAAGCAAAACAAATGCTGGATATAATCGAGGATTGCAAACCGATGGAAAATGAAGAATGGGTTGTTTTTCTACAGAAGATAATTGTGGACGTTATGAATGAAGACGTGACAGAATTAGTCGAAGCAAACATGGCAAACGTGATAGTTTCGCCGTTACGAAATCGGAATTCGAGTTCGAAAATAATTAACCTTGTAGCCAACGTTTTCTCTTTACCCTTTGTTATTAAGGGAATACCGAAAAATACATTGGACGATATCGAAAAGGTAATAAAAATATTTATTATAAATTTAATTGTATGCAGTTATATATAAGATAAACGTCCCAAATTCTGACACTGTCCAAATTCCGATGTTCTGTTTAGTTGGTTAAAATAAGAAATCTACAATACTGAATTATATTTTAGGACATCTGGTGTGTTGATTTGACATTACACTTATCAACTCACAATCATTTCTTATTCTACCAATGTTCTGATTCCAGATTTTTCCAAATTAAGACGAATTGGCGCTGTAAATTTGCCCCGTACATTTTATTCGTTTATCTTTAGCAATTAATTACTCCAGAAATAATCTATAGATTTCAACGAATTAAAAAGTGAAATCACCTGAGGAATGCTAGCTTTCAATGTGCATTTTTGTAAAATCATTGGATTAGTGCTTGACCCACAAAAAGCTATGTTATGCAATGCCAGCAATTCCTTTATTAGAAGAGCTAGAATAATGAAATATAGACTATAGGCTACCCACTAATTCATAGGTTTAAAGCTTATTACATAATCATTGTTTATCTTGCATTTTCCCTACAAAAGATCGAGTTGAAGCATCTCATGATTGCTGCAATTGACGCGGCGCTCTTCGGTCTTTCGAGTGAGCGTGGGAAGAGATTGATAGCGATGTTGCAAGTAGTGGCGGTTCGCACGTGCATTAGTTACTAGGAGAACAGTGTTTACGGACACAATACATATAACGACACGGCGATTATGCCTCGCCAAAGAAATTTGGATATCCGGCGACAGATTACCGAATTAAAAAATAATGGCAAAATGAGTCAATAAGATAACAGAACCACGAACAGGCATTTGGAAGTCCTATGGAACTTCTTGGCAATTTAAATCGGGTTTCGGGATTAGCATTTAAAATTAATAAACGATCTGCAAAATAATCTATGTGTCTACAAATTTACGATGCTAAATTTGTAAAAGTTGTTTGATATTTCTAAGTGTTATACGCTCAGAGCTGACGTTTGTAATATATGTAATATATCAAGAGTTGTATTTATTTTATATTGTTTGTGCATGTATTTAAATATTATTAATAAATAAACTGTTGAAAATGTTATAATAGTTTGAATATTTATATAACGAAATTGGGCATACTTTTTAAATATTTTTTGGGTTTATCAAGCAAACTTAATTTAGTATTCACCACTAATCGGAAAATCTGGTAACTCCATATTATTAGATCTATCCGCTTCCATCAAAATCTGGATTACAACCTTATTGTATAAAACTGAAGAAAACATAAACGACAATCAATAGAAGAAATTTCTCTCGTACCGGGTCACATATTATAATCAAAATTATGCAAAAATTAAGAGTCTAACAATTAAACAAAAAAATAAAAATTTTTAGTTAAAATTACTACCTTGACAAGTTATCGTTCTTTTTGTGTATTGATAATAAGCTGCCCTGGTTCTCTCAGCTGTGTCAGTTCTCTCCGACATGACAGCACCGCTAACGCCTCCCTTCCCCGCAGCACCCCAATGACCGTAGAGCGTCGGAATTCACGCGGAGTTTCAGCACGATCTTTTGTATGAAAAATGCAAGATAAACAATTATTATGTAATAAACTTTAAACCTATGAATTATTGGGTAGCCTATAGTCTATATTTAATTATTCTAGCTCTTCTAATAACGGAATTGCTGGCATTTCATAATATAGTTTTTAGTGGTTAGTTTAAAATTAACCCGGAAGCAGTTTATTCTCTAAACCTAATATTTAATTTTAATTCCTTTTAAATTTTGCCACAATTCTGCTTTCAGGTTTATTTAGAAGTAAAGTTGATTCCAAACCTGGTCTACAGTTCAAAATTACTGCTAAAACCACAAACGTTAAACTCATCGCAAGATTCAGCCGCCGGAGGGACCCCCATCGGAAATAACGGAGAAAATTGGAAAAGCGTCCAAATATTAACGAACGAAGATCTACAAGCTCTAGAAGATATCTACTGCCTAATCTGTTATTTAACTCATTCCGACGACAAATTTTTATACCAATTTTGCGACTCTATAGCCGTCCTTAATATCTCCGTTTTAATATACAGACTTTTGGGATTAAGTAAGTTAAACTTTCTCCAAATCAACTCAACAAACTTCTAAAACTAAACCTCACTTACAGGTAAAAAGAAACCGAGAATAGTTAACGACCTCCTAGCAATTTTAATCAACGTCTTGAGAAAAACACCGGAAAATAACGAATTGATACAACGGATATTTAAGTATCACTCGGATTGTCCAGATGAAGCGTTAAACTTTGTCGGGATGCTAAAAGACTCGAACGCGTTGCTTCGGGAAAGGGTTTGTAGGTTTTTGGCGTTTTTAGCGAAGAACGAAAAGAAAACTTTGGAGAATTTGTGGAATGATGAGATTAAGGAGACTGTCGAGGATTTGGTTTATGATTCCATGGAAGCTGTTCGAAATGTAAGTATTTTTAAGGAATTTTAAGTATTTTTAAGTAATAATTATTGTTTATTTGTTATAGGCTGCTGATATGTGCGTTGAACATGTTAAGTCTTTAAATTTCGTGAATAGATCTGAGAGTGGCGTTGGTGAATATTAATTAGTTTGTAGGTTTAGTTGTGATTTTATTGTATTGTACAAAGGCTGATAAGTGTATTTACATATAACATTAATATTAAAGGTACTTAAATTACGTAAATTTTCTGGGGAGTTTTTATTTATTTATTTAATTAGGCTGGTTATCGTGCAATATTTGCCTAAGAATTTATTTAAATTAGCAGCAGATTAGTGACATGAAACAAAACATAAAACTAAATGACCAGAAGATGCAAAATAATGTGTCAAAGTTTGAAAATCTAGTAGGACAAAACTATAGTTAAGAATAAGACTGTGCTTTATAACAAAACAAATAGCATTAAAATTTGAAATAAAAATGATAGAAAAACTTTGTCAATAGTGTTTTGGAATTAACTTTATGGATTTTGGTAATTTGTTGAGCTAATATTAAGCATAGAGGACATACCTAAATTTCTGAAAGGTGCTAAAAAGTCGAGTTAAAAATACGCTGTGCGCCTTTTATTTTGCAGTTAGAAGCTTTCTAATAGGATTCTCTTAATTCCTTGTCACGTTTTTATATTGTTTATCGTCAATAGATCAACAATAAATCATTCCATCGTATTATTTTATCGGAAAAGTCAAAACTGTACATATTTGCAGATATAGACTCTATATTTAAGGTTGCGATTTAAGCTTACTTTTAGCATTCTTTTCATGAGGCACCTTTTCAATACTTATATAAGAACCACAATTACAATATTTTTTTATAATTTAAAATAAGGGGTTTCTACTGGCTATCAAAAGTAAAATGAATTAACTGTGCAGTAAAAAAGGTAAGAAAAGATAATTTTTTGACAATAAAAAATTTGTAGACCACAATTATTAACATGATTTATTCATTGATTTATTTATTGTATTTTCGACATGATTAAGTAATTGAAAATCTGAAATTTTCTGATATCTACATTCAAATGCCTGCTACTCATTTGTTTTGATAGCAAATGATAGTAGTTAAAAATATAAATACAAAATCCATTCAATTTTCTTGACTTCGAGAGCCAGTAACCACAAAATTTTTAACTTTATCATACGCAGTATGATGAAGTATTATAATCGTGTTGAAAAAATCTTTTTAGATTTTAGCGGAAATAGGTCTTTATGGGTCCCTGAACATTTTTGACCAAGGTACAAAAAAATTTCTGTGTGTGTGTGTGTTGTAAACGATTTTGGTGGCAACGATTCTGGAGAAACTACTAAAGGTATCAGGACGAAACTTCATGTTTAGAAGTTTTATTACCAAACTTAGAGCTGAAAAGCTTTTGGTTCAAAAGAGCCCAAGGGAACTGGTGTTTATTCTAAGCCTTTTTCAAGGATTTTGCAAATGAGCCGCCATTTCTGTAATTTCGTCAAAATAATTAAATATGTATAAAATTTTGAATAATTTATGTCTATGACATATTTTGGTAAAATTAATAGTTTAGCTGCAAGAGCAAATTCTATTTGCTACATAGTACCATAGTAGCCAGAATTTGACAATTCTTTTGTGCTGTCACACTCGAAAACAGCTGATTTAATCAGATGTTGGAGAACCGCTATGGAACGTTGCCGCTCTAGTGCGGCAAAGTAAAAAATTAAATTTCAAATAAAATGAGGTCACCAATTTGATTGTTTGTTGATAAGAAATATCAACCCGTTGTTATATCTAATTCTAAAAACGATAAATTGAGAAAATTGTAAATAAAGTATAATGATGAGTGTGGTTTTATTTTAGTATGTTGGTCTGGATATGAAATCTACAGTGTCATGAACATATATAAATCTGTCAGAATTTGAATTAGGTTTTTAAACTTGACGTTTCGTAGAAGTGGTATCAACCTAACATTTCCTATACAGAAGTACGTATAACCATTTTTAATTTTTTTTTTAAAATCATGTTTCTCAAAAGCAACACATATGATGTCACCTCTGCCGAAAACTACATAGCGCGACTCGCTCACATGCGACGACGACGCTCCGCCATCGGTGACGCGCCCCATCATTGCTCGTCGCGCTATTCCGTACTTTGGCATTTGTGACATAAATAACTATTATTTTAATGACAGTAGGTAGTGTCAAATGGTGATGCTTTGACAATACCTACTGTCAATAATATCAAAATATCTGTCAAATGCTGGCTAACTAGTTTAATTTTAATGCAGACACGATTTATCTTGATCAAATAGATTCTCATGCAGCTAACTAATCGTCGCTTCCCTTCATGCATGACGAATGCACAAGAAGCGAAGTGATATTTCGATATAACCAAGTATTATAATTCTATTATTTTGTTGTATCAATAAAGAACTACAACTTAAAAAAAACTTTATATATTGTATGATAAAGTCATGTGCCTGGCCACAACAGATTTTTTTTAATGCAAAAATAATAATGTAATAAAAGTCTTGCATTAAGTCACAAAATTAAAAATTAATATGCTCTATTAATATGCTAAACGTACACCAGAACCGTACACCATTAATAATATTAAAATCGGTCTCGTCTTTTTAAACATGAGTCAGACGAGAACGCACTGTATTTGGTGTGACGTAGCAAGATAGGTCGAAGGCCACGTGACATGAGCTAAAGATACGATGCAATTGTCATGCCTTCACTCCTTCTACAACATGTGAAAAGATTAACATTAACATTGGACGTACGTGGTTTCAGACGACTGTCACAACACGCAGAGATCCCTAGACCCAACTGTACTTATACGTTAACACAACACACAGAACATCCTACAGATACTATTATTATAAATTTGACTTTCAATTTTAACTGTTTAGTTAATTTTGAAACGAAAAAATAATAATTGTTGGATTGCGATGGGAAGTCAGAATACTGGGTTATGGACATTGTTTCAAATAACAGTTATAAATAAGAATTTGAATTTCAAACACCAGTTATTCTTAAGATTCTTTAATCATTTAGTTTACAGAATCGTAAGAATAATCAGAAAATTTTGGAGATAATTTTACCATTTGAAAGATCAACAGTTTTCATTCTATTTGCAGCTATTGTCTTGTAAATTTCATAGTTTTATTTAAGAGTTTTGCATATACAACCCTTATATTAAACACAGTAGTATTGACAACACAAATGAAAATGCCAACTACCAAATATGGTTGACGTTTACGTAAAGATATTTATTAACGCAGAAATATGAAAATTGTAAGTTTATTTTGATCACAGCTGTTTCTAGCTTAGGGGGCAAAAATTATAGCATCAAGACAATAATTTTATTTCACAATTTAACATTTATTCTATATAAATAAATAACTTAAAGTCACTTTATGTCTGAAATCTATCAAAAAAACCTTGTGATATCACACATGTATAAAAAATTTAAATAAAGAACAATTGTCCTTTATTTTTTTATTTATTAAAATAATAAGAATCGTATTACCTAAGTCCAATTGTTTTCCGCATTATTGCCTCCTTATTGTATCTCTTTGAGTATGTTTCCAAAGTTATCCTCAACAACTAAAATTTGTCCGCCACATTTTTCCGTAGGTAACTGGAACGAATATCTCAAAACTTTCCCAGTAAAAGTCCAGCTGTGAAGCACCATTTCCGTAAGTTCTTCACGAATTTCAATAACTCGAATTCCACTTGTAGAACGAACAATTCTACTGGCTGAATCAAAAGTTAGTAGATACTTTTTAGTAACGTCGTCACCAACACAGTTTAAAAACCTACAAAATACGTAATAACAATAAATTCCACTAATTTAATAACAGCAAATCCACATTACTTATGATAATTGAGCAAAGCAGAACAGCTTAACGTAAAATACGGCTCAACCAATTTTTTACTCTTCTTAGCATGACAGTTTGTTCTTACGAGAGGAAAAATATCCGTAGATTGTTGAACAGCGAAAAACTTATCTATATTATTGAATCCTCTGCCCATTATACCATCTTTAGTGTGTCCTAAATCAAACGTATGACACAATTCATGCAATGCAGATCCTAACGTAGTAGAAAAGCATCCACCTATCGTATTCCTAAAATTAAGAAAAACAACAACTTTTTAGATGAATTACTAAGCAAATTAGTGTTCAAACTAAACATACAAAACAGACGGACATAAAAAACAATACCTAAAGCAGCTGTCGTTCATAAATTTCAAACTATCGACGATAGTATCATCCTCAAACTTTTCTAGAACGTCATTGACGGATTCAGGCCACGTATACAAACACGCTGTCCCAAACAACGCTAAACCTCCACCTCCTAAAGCAACGTGCCCTTCCGTAGCTTTTATCATATCTTCGTAACTCCTAACATCTGTCAAATTCCCGTTGTATTTCGTACAAGATAAAAAGCCTAAATACTTTGTTTTACAACTACCAATTTTCGAATTCATTATTTCTCTGGCCATATCCATCCATAAATCTTCCTGCTTCATACATCGTGCTGTATCACAGTAGATATTACTATAAAAGATTTGGCAGTTTTTGAAATTAAACGTTTTCCAAACAGAATGATCTTCTTTTAATTTATGCGCTATTATAGTTTGTAGTAATTTTGTTCCGGTTGTTATTCGTTTGCATGCACTTTCCGGTGATGTATCGCCGTGTGGGCTTTGCAATTTACCGTCATGGTTTTTATTTATTATGTATAGAGGAAGAACGTAACGTTCTAAGTTGCGTTCTTCGTAAAATACGCTTAAATTGTGCGATATACAACAGTAATTAATCGTTACATGATTTTCGTTAGGTTCTAGTTCTAATAATATCTTAAAATTGTTCCCTTTCAACCGGTGATTCCTTTGCTTTTTGTCGTTGTTCCGAACTATAAATTCCGCAATGCTATCTCCATTGCATACAGTGTGTATTATGTTTCCTTCAATAAGTAGAAGAGCATGCGGTACTTTTTCTTTATCCTCTATATTCGTAATAATAATTTTATTGGACTGTTCCATGGAAATAATGTATTTTAGGTTTTATTTTGATGTTTGAACACTTTGGTTTTGTGAGGTTAGGTTGGTTAGGTTAGAATCTATCAGAATTGTCAATAGATGGCAGCACTTAACCGTTTGGTACGTTTGGTAGTACGGTAACTGCAGTGATGGCCGCTAGATGGCACAAGGAGTTTAAAAATTATATAATAATTTGGGATGCAAGCAAAACGAAGCTCATGCTAGAATTTTAATTATTTTAAATTGTAAATGATACATTTACTAGTGTATCGAATATGGTTTACTATAGAACTTTAGAAACTACATTAGGAAATCAAGTTGTGTGAAGAGCATTTTTTAAAACAAATAATCTTGATGAGAACTTTTTGTATTTACGTTCGTCTGTAAAGAGATTATCTAAAATTGTCTAAAATTGGTACTAAAATTGTTCAGTTGTTATTAATTAATTTCAAAGACGTTAAATAACAATTATTCAAAGAAAAATATCGTTGGTATTGGATAATTACAATTTTATTACCGGCGGGAATCGTTCAAGCGAGTTCACTTGTTTTAAAATCTGACATTTCGTAATAATGGCCGAGCCGTGCGCGAAAAAGTTACACCGGCTCCGATTTTCAAAGAATGTCGCGATAATTCGAACCCTCTAGTGCCTTTATTGTGACCCAAACGTGAATTGTGATGTAAGCTACGGATATATCGAAAAATTACGGCCCCGCAAACTGACGCTGCGTTAGTTTCATCGAATATAATTCTTGCATATCGAGATGGTCTCAATGGTATCTTAATTTCGCCGTTGGGGGTGTTGAACAACCACAATTGTATTACGGGCCGGTAATACCGGCCGGGAATCGTTCAGGCGAGTTCACTTGTTTTAAAATCTGACATTTTGCTAATAATGGCCGCGTCGACCGCGAAAGAGTTTCACCGGGTCCGATTTTCAAAGAATGTCGCGATAATTCGAACCCTCTAGTGCCTTTATTGTGACCCAAGTGTGAATTGTGATGTGAGCTACGGATATATCGAAAAATTACGGCCCCGCAAACTGACGCCGAGTTAGTTTCGTCGAATATAATTCTTGCATATCGAGATGGTACCAGGAATGTCTTATTTAGTTGTTAATTTTGCCGTTGGGGGGTGTTGAACAACCACAATTGTATTACGGGCACAATTACGGGCCGGTAATTTAACCCGACTAACCAAACATGACGTGTCGCGAAAAAGAATTGCCGCGTCTCCGGAAAATAGTGAAACTGGGTGCAATTTTCGAAAAATTTAGCGATAATTCGTACCGACTAGTGCTTCTATTGTGACCTGGATGTGAATTGTGACGTGTGCTGACAATTTTTGGACAAGTTGTGGACCAAGAAGCTGTGGGTGAGTTATTTTTTCGCATATAATTCTTGTATATCGAGATTGTGGCAGATAGTAGTTTCTGTTTTCGCTGTCAGGTGGTGTTGAGAAATCACGAATCTGACGTTTTGGTAAAAATTATAGCAAATTAGAAAACTAGTTATACAAACTACAGTTTCTTTTCTTCTTCTTTAAGGTACGTTTTCCTAGCAACGACTCCAACGATAATCGCTCAACGATAATCGTGCGGCGATGATCGTTCCGCGATTATCGCTGGCACAAAACGTTTCCCAAGCCTTTTGCAAGCGTCGTCTGAAATTATAGTCGCAGACGACGCTTGGAGGAAAACACCTGAACATTTTGTACCAGCGAAAATCGCGGAACGATCATCGCCGAACGATTATCGTTGAGCGATTATCGTTGGAGTCGTTGCTAGGAAAACGTACCTTAATAAACCTGGAATATTAAATTAACATACATTTCAATGTATTAGAAATGGATCTATGACATAAACGGTTTATTTTATGCATAAGCACGCTGATGCATTGTTGTGATGGTTTAGTTTCATTGCTTTTATGGTGAAATCTCTAGTTTTTGATAGTAATGCGCCTTGCTCTGTACAATTATAACGTTTTCACGGTGCAGCAGCAAAGTATTTATTTCTTTTGAAACTTAATGCTAGGGATTTCCAACCACTTCGTATACAGTAAACTCTGAGTATTGAGCCACACCACAGGCATAGGCACGGGCATGACGCTTGACTCTGCTTCACACTGCACTGAATAATCTCGACATATCAACTTGTGGAGCACGCAGCGGTGAAAAACGGTAGTTTCGTTTTGAAATTTGCGCATTTCGCACGTTTAAATTGTTTAATTTTAATTTTCTTGTGCGTGGTTTGCGATTTATGAATTGCGTACCCCCTCTTTTTCGAGAAATTTGGTGAAGATTTGGGGTAAATGTGTCGGCGTTGGGTTAGTAGTGTTGATTTCTTCACTGCAAGAAGAATTATTATCATACAAGGTATGTATACCTAGTAAATAGTAAATTTATATAGTTTTTTTTGAGATTATGGTGCACAGAACACAACAAATGATGGCAAACGCTTCACAATTAAAAACAACCGAAATTAGCGAAATTTCTTCTTCAACTTTCTTCGGAAAGTTAAAATTGTTATTTAACATTAAAGCATGTGTATTATTTTGACAGAATTGATATTGACGTAATATCTTGGTTCGGTTTTTTTAATATTCTCCCAAACTTACGTCTTTGTATATATTTAAGTAATTGTTTGTTTATCATGTACCCACATCTTTCGTCTTTAATATTGTGAGTAATTTGTTCTTCTAAGCTTAGTAGTTTCGGAGATATTGATGCTAAAATAGGTGGACAATATTTCAAGAAGCATTTCTTTAACCAGCGATAGTTTTTAATTAATTTCAATAACAATAACATCAAAAAGTCAGTCAACTTTTTCATATGATGTTCAGGGCATTTTATTGAATCGATTGGTATTATTTAGCATAACGGTGTTTGATTTCTGAAAATTGTAAATAGTACCATATTCGTATCAACAATGAGTATGTATTTAGAATTAAATATGTAAATGAATGGATATTCCACATTGTTATCTTATCGTAACCTTATTGTTTGGTTTAAAACCCAAAAATAATTGTATTCATGTGGACTCATTAATACTTTGCGTATAGTTCGACGAAAATACCCATTACTAACTGGAAGTTTTTGCCTTTATCTATCGATAAGGCAATATTGACATTGGAAAATATTTTTAGAAGCCTGCACGTACACACTGTTCAGATCAATATCTGAGAGGGGGAGATATTGGACCATTTTTATGGACAATTAAAAATAAAGGACCTCTCGCATAATATGATTTACTCATTTTAGGTAAACCAGTGGCGGTTTCAGGGGGGAGTAATTGGGTAATTACCCCCCCTAAGAATTTTGCGTTCGCTTATTAATTTTTGTTCTTAAAAAATTACCGATATTTCAAACAAACAAGTTAACTCATTGGCGCCTGGCGCTGCCGTATGTTAACACATAATCAATTGTTTTTAACTTGACTGTCGCGAATGTATTATGAATGGCAGCCAGGGGGGGGGGGCGATGGCGTATAGCAGTGTTTCTTAACCAGTGGGGGCGTGGGGCACTACGAGCTGAACAGACCTATGCTCTTGACGTGTGCGGAAGAAGGACAGCGGGGGAAGGTTAAGAAACACTGGTGTATACAGTGGCGGATTGGGTCCAAAAATATTGGTTGCCAGGAACCTAGGGGGCCCACTTTTTCCCCGCACAATTATGTTTAGAAAGCAAATGTCATTCTGGACAAATTTTGTTTATTATTTGTTTTCTCAATTCCTTGAAAATTTTTCAGCCGTTTGAACACACCCACTACACGTTACAACGACAGAAAGAAAATAAATTTAATGAAAAATTTTTAAAACAAACTCAACAAATTGAATAAATAACTGAACAAAATAATTCATATGAAGTTTCTTATTATTTTTTTTCTAGAAAAAATTCAAGTTATTTGGAGGAAAAAGTATCATATGAATTTTTTGGTTTTCTCAATTGCTTAAGAACTTTGAGACGGTTAAACTTTGTTCTAAATTGAAAACATAATAGGTCCATATGTCATTTACTATACTTGATAAAAATTGCGGGGAAAAAAAGTTAAAAATGAAAGAGTTACAAGGAAAAACGTACAAAAATGTTATGCAATAGAATGTTCGAATAAATATTATAAATAAAACTGTTTTCGGGGTACAAAAATTTTAATAGTAAAAAAAAATAAATAGTGTTCAAGCTAAAATAAGTAGTATTCTATAACAAATCAACAAACATTAAATTATTAAATACACCGCGTGATTCAATTTCGAGAGTCACCATGGGGATCTCGCTTATTACTGGAGATGTTTAAATTTGGCAAAGTTTCGTATTTTTGTGTTGATCAATTATATGAAAAGAAATTTAAGCTATCATTTTTCATTTTGAAGATATCCGCAAAAAACTGCAATGTTAAGATATCGTTTTTAATTTTTTATTCAAAACGAAATGTAGCTAGACATTTGAAACAAAAACACTCTAGCTACTTTTGTAATAAGGAGTGTTATTTTTTAATTTGAAATTACATCAAAAATGGCGGCGTAACCATGGCCAACGTTTGTCTAAGTAAAAAAAAAAATAATGACAGTGCGGAGTTACTTGCCCTGTCGGTTGCCTACATGTACGTACGGTATAGCTCCGTGACAAACAGTCACGGGTATTTCCTTAAAAGCATTTTTCCAGTGTCTAGAAATATCAAGAAAAAGAAAATGAAAAAATAATTCCGAAAAATAATTCGACTATCGGAAAATGTCAAAATTCAATTAAATTCTTAACTATATCACGCTTTTCGTTATTGATAAAAGGCATTTTACATCCACAATCAACCACAATTAATGTTTATTTGGTTAAATGGCAAACCTAACGGTGAGGGCGCCGCTTGATCCAAGGGCATTTTGTTGGTCTTGCTTGGCAACGACTCCGGCGGTTTGTAACAAAGCTCCTGTTGGGTACGTGAAGGTTTTTTTTTTATTATTACACCATTATTTTAAAAAATAATGGTAATATATTATACATTGCGGAAATGAGAAAAACACGACTATCGGAAAAGGCGAAAATTCAACATGGCGCCGATAAGAAAAACAAAAGTTGGCCATGGTTACGCCGCCATCTTTGATGTTATTTCAAATTAAAAACTGAGACTGCATTCCTTGTTAAAAAGTACATATAGAATGTTTTTGTTTCAAATGTCTAGCTAGATTTGGTTTAGAATAAAAAATTAAAAACGATATCTTAGCGTTTCAGTTTTTGTGGATATCTTCAAAATAAAAATGATAGTTTAAATTTGTTTTCCGATAATTGATTAGCACAAAAATACGAAACTTTGCCAAATTTAAACATAGGTTCTATCTCCACTAATAAGCGAGATCTCCATGGTGAGGCTCGAAATTGAATCACACGGTATATATGTTTCGGAAGTGATATTATTTTGTTTTTATTTAATATGAATACAATTTTATTTTATTATTATATAATATTCCTTTTTTATACAAATTGTATTTTTTGATGTTGTTTTCTATTTATGGAATAAAAAAAATATTTAAGTTTTTTCTTTTTTACCCCCCCTAAGCCAGTTGGCTGGAAACGCCCCTGAGGTAAACCTATACAAATATGGTTTAAATATTAAATGAAGTTAAGTTTAAATTCCATACGTTCAAATTAGAAAAAAATGCATGAATTGGTGGTACTAGTAACTGATCTAAAGGGCCCCCAATAACAGGGGCCCCCAAAGCATAACTATATCTAAAACTGCACGAAACTAATGAGAAACTCTTGACTAAGTTAGAAGAGAAAAACTGTATGAATTCTTCGAAGATTTTCAGTCGACTCTTTTGTTTTTGTTCTGGAACTCTATTCAGTCTTTACTGCCCCAAAATGCCCCAAAAGAGTCTGTAAAATCAAAATTCCGGTCTGCAAAATGCTGTAAATCTTTTAAAGTCATTATTATCAGGGTTCGGTCCCACTTGAAAAAACCCACTGGGTTTTTTCGGAGCGCACAATTTTTAAATAATTTTGAGTTTTTTTAGTTGGGCTGGCTTGAAATAAACAAAGGTGTTTATTGAAAAGTCCTTACGGGCAAAAGTAAATTTGAAATGGTAATTTACAGTTTTTATTTTACTTAACTCATTTTCAAAAACGACGAGCTATTGACACGGTAGACATACTTTTAAAATTGTTTAATTGCTTTAATTTAAGATTGAATTGTCTTCTTACATTTACACCACTGTCCTTAGGGACATGCGGTTATTTCTGTTCAATTTGTAATTCAAAAGAGTAAAAAAACTGCTTCCGGGTTATGCCGTGTCAAGATTTGTTAATGCTGACGTTTCGCGAACCATGTTGCTCGCGTCTTCAAAGCTAATTGAATACTGAAGACCTACCAAGAAACTCTCCCTCATATACCTGTATTTACACCTCACTGCGCGCATCTGGAGCTACCGCACCCATGTGCTTTTCCACCTGACCGCGTTAGTATCGATTTCCAGACCCTACTTGTGTCAGTACCATCCTCGCGATTGATGTTGTTAGGATGTTTGTAAATTTCGATGGCTTCTCTAATAAGCCTTCGATGGTAATTACCAACCCTTGCCAACATCTTCACGTCATCGAAAATCATTGTCAGTGTCCCGACGCGTGGCAGTGTTAAACAGCAGCGGACTGTTGAATCTTGCGTAGCCGGGTGTCGCTACTGTGCTTCTTGACTCTACATTCGATACTTCGTCCTGTCTGTCCTACATAGCATGTTCCACACTCACATGTTATCTTGTATACCCCTTCGTTCTTCAGGAGGGGTATGATATCCTTTGGGTTAGCAAAAGATCCTTTACCTTTGCTGGTGCTATGTACCTTACCGTGATACCCGAGTTTCTTCAGTATTCTACCGATTCTTTCTGATACCCTACTTACGTATGGTAAGCAAGCGAACCATTTTGACTCTTGTCGCTCCTCTGAGACTTGCGGTTTTCTTTGTGTGACACCTCGAATGTCAGACTTGGTGTATCCATTCTGACGTAGAGCCCACTCCAACTGTTTCCGTTCGTCGTCCAAGGTGCTGGAGTCGCACACCTTCTCGGCTCTGTTGAACAGAGTGTTAATAACACTTCTCTTCTGTTGGGGATGGTGTGTGATTTGGCGTTCAAGTACCAATCGGTATGTGTTTTCTTACGGTATCTTGACACACGGCATAACCCTGAAGCAGTTTATTTTCTACACGATTCTGGCAGTGAAAGCCTACGTACTTACATATTTATTTGTTAAGAATACCCTTTATTTATAAGATAATATATTTTACTTGCTACGAATTTTCGTTTTTAAATTGTTACGCTATTTATTAGTTATTTTGCAATGCTTAAGAATATAACCTGTTGTTACTTTATATTAAATGTTACCTTACCTATTATTTATGATTTTTGTTATTCTTCCGAAATGTTATATCAGTATCATTAGTATATATTATATTTGTATAAAAAAGTTATTCTTCTTATTTCAAGATAGTGTATGGGGGGCCCCAAATTCAAAATTGCCTAGGCCCCACT
The DNA here is from genome assembly GCA_964023965.1 of Melinopterus prodromus. Classification (NCBI taxonomy): domain Eukaryota; kingdom Metazoa; phylum Arthropoda; class Insecta; order Coleoptera; family Scarabaeidae; genus Melinopterus; species Melinopterus prodromus. The sequence continues at coordinate 429,960 of OZ030392.1, forward strand.
TTGTTTTACTGATTTTGGTAGGTGAATTGTCTCAATGGTATCGGAAACATTTAAGGCCGTACATAAGAAAATGTTCGAAAAAAAGAGTAGATACAGAAAAAACGCTCATTACTTTTACAAATACAATGCTATAACATTCTTTTATACATCGAATTGTAGGTTATTAATTGGGGTAATAGCTTGTGAACGAAAGACGTTTTGTTCCAAGACAAACAACCCCCCCCCCCAAATAACCATATCATTTTGTTATGTTCATATTATGACCGTTCGCAAAAAAATACCAATGGTAATCAGGATTTCGACTTGTTTATTATTTTCTAAAGTCTAATGGTCGTTTACAAATTATCGAACATCGTCATATCCTGATAATTTGGAAAGACTGCCAATTATTGGTTCTAGTTTCTATATAGGTACACCACCGTCTGTCTGTTGCTAATAGAAAAACGCGTATAAACAGAATTTCCAAATACCAAATGACGCAATCGGGTTTAGAGACTACTGACCTTTCGTAACAGTTGAAGGCGACCCAAACTGGGAGCAATACGTCGCACGGAATTGATCGTCATCGTCAATTCCGAAGGTGAACAGTTTTCCGGACGTTTAGATATTTATTTATTCGCATATATGTTGCCTATTAGGTTAGAGCCAATAAACAAATTTACATCGAGGAAGTGGAGATGTGGTAATGAAAATATACGGAAGTAGTATGTCATTGTAACTTGTCTAAAAGGTCAGATTGTCGCAGCATTACTTTAAAAGTGACAAAAGACCGTGGTTTTTCCCTCATTTTTGACTTACCTGTGTGGTAATCAACCAATTGTATAGAAACTGCATATTTTGTATAATGTATTGCGGTATAAATACAATATTATAGTGCATATTTATACTGAGTTAGTCAAAATTACAGCCAAATAATTCTCCAACCTTAAACAAATAAACAATTCTTTTTGTTTTAAACTAAATTTGGTAACATTTCTTTTTTCAAATAGAACATGTACTGCATATTAAACATTTTTTTTAATTCTGAGATTATTCTTACGAATTTACTGTGCGAACCATTTTCATAAAAGGCATCACTTTTAGGTATCAGCAATTAATTAAAACTCCTGTACTTTGATTTAATTTGCTGTTTGAACATTTAATTTAATTCTATTTAATTGCTGTTATTTTTTATCCGTTAAAATAAAAGTTTATTAGTTGTGATTAATTGCTTATAACTAAAAAATCTGATGTGGCCAGGCACATGACTTTATCATACCATATATTAATAGTTTAGCTGCAGGAGATTCTATTTGATCGAGATCGGCAACGTCTGCATTAAAATAAAACTACTAGAACTTGACAGATATTTTGATTATATTTACAGTATGTAATGTCAAGATATCAGCATTTGACACTACCTACTATCATTAGAATCACAATATCTGACAAATCCTGGCTAACTAGTTTTAATACTAGTGTTTTATTGCAGTACGAGCGATCCCGATGAAATAGAATTTGCTCATGCGGCTAAAATATATATTTTACCAAAAAAATTCATAGTCATGAATTATTCGGAATTTCCTCTACAGCTAAACTATTAATTTTACCAAAAAATGCCATAGACATAAATTATACAAAATTTCCTCTACTTTAATTTATTATTTAACTATTTCGCCGAAATTCCAGAAATAGCGGATTATTTGCAAAATATTTCAAAAATGCTAAGACTAAACCTCCTTGTCATACTACATATGATAAAGTAAAAAGGTTATTGGTTCTGATGATTAATATATTATATTGGCTTCTAGCATACTATATTTTCGGGTTTTACCCCGTCTTCAGTGCTAACTACAAAAGTCCATAAAGAATTATGCTCAATATTCCAAATAAGTTTTAATGTTACCATACCGTCTTACAATCTTTCTTGTATTTATATTCGCGAAAACATAAGAACATGGCTATCCGCAATCGAAATACACATTGACACCGAGATGTTTTAATATTGTTGCACTGTACGTGCGCGCGTTCTCGCATTCTCCATGCATTTGCGTGTTGAATTGACGTTTCGCTACCGCTGACGTTCTGAATACTGTCAAAAGATTCAAAATATCCTGGCTACCTGCTATTAATGCAGAGACGATTTCGATCAAATAGAATTTCCTCCTAGCTAAACTATTCATTTTACCAAAAAATGTTATAAGCATAAATTATTCAGATTATTTCCTCTACTTTAATTTATTATTTGTCTATTTTGACGAAATTGCAGAAATGGCGGCTCAATTGCAAAATCGTTGAACAATGCTAAGAGTAAATAGCCAGTTCCTTTGGACCCTTTTGAACCATAAGCTTTTCAGCTCTAAGTTTAGTTATAAAACTTCTAAATATGAACTTTCGTCCCGATACCTTCAGTAGTTTCTCCGGAATCGTCTCCACAAAAAACGGGCACACACACACACACACAGACATTTTTTGTATATTGGTCAAAAATGTTCAGGGGACCCAAAAAGACCTATTTCCGCTAAAATCAAAAAAAAAATTTTCGGCGTGATTACAATACTTTATTATACTGCGTATGATAAAGTAAAAATGATGCATTGAATAAAAAAATATTCCTACAAAAAGTTCTTGGAGTTAATCTTAGAATAAAAAAATGTAATCCCCATTAATGAGGGTAAAATAATACCAACTTACCAGGTAGTCAGCCGGCCCAAGTAATCAAAGAACTGCACCAAAACGATACAATACATTCAGAAATCGTAGAAAAATAAGACTGGAATAACGTGGAACTAATAACATTTATTTGAAAGAATTAAATAATTAATTCTTTAGTTCTAATTAATTAATTATTGATTTAATATTGCAAATATTTTTAATTTTCATTAGTAATCTTATAATACGGATGGTTAGTTTATTGATATGCATTTGCATTTCTTCAATAATACAGAAATAAATATCATTATCTGCTATTTTTTCCATTTTAACTTTGCGTATATGATTTCTTTTTGCTGATAAATGATATTAAATTTAACAATGTGTCGCGAGAGTGGGGAAGACGTACTAAAGTTATTATAGGGAAGGCAATATTAAGCTGTTTCCTAGTTTATAATTTTGGGTTTAAGAAAAACATTTTTAAAAACTTGTATCAGTTTATTTCACAAGAAAGCTGTTTATCGATAAATTCAAAAAGTTGGTTCTACGCAAGGTTAAAAAAAGCTGTGATTAGTTTAATTTAAGAGATAAAGCAATGAATACAAAACAAAATGCTCGTAAAGGAAAGTATATTAAAGTTCAGATACTCAATTAAAGCAAATTAACTGGTCAAAACATAACCTGATTGATACACAGATGGACACTGTTTATACATATACTTAAAGTTAATTACCAATTTCACCATATTAAACAACATACATATGTACAATAACTATGTAAAATACATTTAGTCTGGAAAACACTGTGATTAATGTGGAGGAAATTGTCAAAATTCTTGAACCCAAATAAACGTTCTCGGAACCTGGTGGTTCAAAGTGTGGTCACCAAATATGCTGGTAAAACCCGGAGTTAACTTGCCTCGTTAGGTTCCTTTTATGCGATGAAACACAGCTCTATAATAAAACCGAAAATAATCACAAAAATGTTGTTGACGACTTAACATACTCATTATACTACCTTCTTTAAAAAATTATAGACGAGATAGGAAAATTTAAGTCTTGTTATAAGTAAATAACATTAGTAAATACTAAAAACCATACGGTATTATTTTCTTTAGTATCTAATAATATAGTACCCAATAAAAGAAATCTATCAAAACAAAAAAAGAATCTCCAGGTGTGTAGAAACGTTTTCGGAATTCCGGAAAATCCATCTTTTCTTGAAACGTGTGCAACCAATAAACTGGAAATATTATATTTAATATTTGTTGTAAAATATTGGTATAGCTTGCAGACGGGTACACTGTCACCATCTTTGGTATTTGTATATCAACAGAGTTAATTTCCTAGAAGCTCCATGATGCGGTGGCTTTTCCATCAGGTCACCCCGATAAAGAAATTGGCTGGTATAGTCATTGACGCCACTATAGTTTGAAAAAAAAAATCCCTGAGTCTCAAATTCAGATAGGTTAAGGAATTTTTGTTACATCTGTAACTGTGGAATTTATATTTATGTGGTGATAATGACTGTTAACTTTTTTTAAACAAATATTTCCTTTTAAAGATATCTTATTCATTTTTAAAGAAAATTGATAATAGTTATGTAATTTATATTATATTACGTAAGTTTAACAATTGATGTTTTACGATTGTTAATAAAACACCATAAAATAAGTCCTTAGTCTTCTCAGTCTGAACTCTCTGCCTCATTTGTATTTCAATGTTAATTGCATCTGGAATTTTTTGTTTTTCTCTTGGGGCAGCAATATATTATGTCCCTTCTTTTGACGTCGATTTTCTCGCAGAACTACGGGAAAAAAATTTGAAAAAATTCTGATGCTGTCGTTGATTAATATGCTTCAACTCACAAAGATTAGAAAGCTGTATATGTTGGCGTTTTCCAGATTTTTCCAAATTAAGAAGAAATGGCGCTGTTTTTGCCACGTAAATTTTATTCGTTTAATTTTAGCAATTAATTACTCCAGAAATAATCTATAGATTTCAACGAATTAAAAAGTAAAATCACTTGCGGAATGTAGTTTTCAATGTGCATTTTTGTAAAATCATTGGATTAGTGTTTGACTCACAAAAAGCTATATTACGCAATGCCAGCAATTCCGTTATTAGACGACCTAGAATAATGAAATATAGACTATAGGCTACCCAATAATTCATAGGTTTAAAGTTTATTACACAATCATTGTTTATCTTGCATTTATCATACAAAAGATCGTGCTGAAACTGCGCGTGAAGTCCGACGCTCTACGGTATTTGGGGTGCTGCGGGGAAGGGAGGCGTTAGCGGTGCTGTCATGTCGGAGAGAACTGATACAGCTGAGAGAACCGCCCCGGCTTATTATCAATACACAAAAAGAACGATAACTTGTCAAGGTAGTAATTTTAAATAACAATTAGATTCTTAATTTTTGCATAATTATGATTATAATACGTGACCCGGTACGAGAGAAATCTCTTCTATCAATTGGCGTTTATGTTTTCTTCAGTTTTATACCATAAGATTGTAAACAAGATTTTAATGGAAGCGGATAGATCTAATAATATGGAGTTAGCAGATTTTCCGATTAGTGGTGAATACTAAATTAGGATTGCTTGATAAACCCAAAAAATATTTTTAAAAGTATGCCCGATTTTGTTATATAAATATTCGTACTATTATAACAGTTTCAACAGTTTGTTTATTAATAATATTTAAATACATGCACAAACAATATAGAATAAATACAACTCTTGATATATTACATCTATTACAAACGTCTGAGCGTATAAAACTTAGAAATATCAAAAAACTTTTACAAATTTAGCATCGTAAATTTGTAGACACATAGATTATTTTGCAGATCGTTCATTAATTTTAAATTCTAATCCCGAAACCCGATTTAAATTGCCGAGAATTTCCATGGGACTTCCAAATGCCTGTTCGTGGTTCTGTTATCTTATAGACTCATTTTGCCATTATTTTTTAATTCGGTAATCTGTCGCCGGATATCCAAATTTCTTTGGCGAGGCATAATCGCCGTGTCGTTATATGTATTGTGTCCGTAAACACTGTTCTCCTAGTAACTAATGCACGTGCGATCTGCCACTACTTGCAGCGTCGCTGTCGATCCCTTCCCCCGCTCACCCAAAAGACCGAAGAGCGCAGCGTCAATTGCAGCAATCATGAGATGATTCAACTCGATCTTTTGTAGGGAAAATGCAAGATAAACAATGATTATGCAATATAAGCTTTAAACCTATGAATTAGTGGGTAGCCTACAGTCTATATTTCATTATTCTAGCTCTTCTAATAAAGGAATTGCAGTCATTGCATAATATAGCTTTTTGTGTGTCAAGCACTAATCCAATGATTTTACGAAAATGCCCATTGAAAGCTAGCATTCCGCAGGTGATTTTGCTTTTTAATTCGTTGAAATCTATAGATTATTTCCGGAGTAATTAATTGCTAAAGTTAAACGAATAAAATTTACGGGGCAAAAACAGCGCAAATTCGTCTTAATTTGGACCCCTATTATTGAGCGCCCTGGACAAATGCCCATTTTCCCCATGGGATAACGCGCCACTAGGTGCAATAAAGGGTTAAACTATAGTCTGTGGGTTAAACCGTGTTCTTTGTGTTGAAAACGTCTGTAAAACCTTTTCGTACTCATATCAAAAACGTCATAATCATAACTCATGCAAGTTCAATAGTCCAAATAACACACCATTATAAAAGATAATAAACCATTGTTAACAAAAAAAACCAACACACATCCACACATACATAATACCGCATTTTTGTATGTTCGAAGAAAGTATAGTGACATCATTGTATCAAAGAATCGCTAACGATCACATACCTTAAACTTTCCGTAAAACCAAACCGCGGAAATTTCTCTCGAGCGGTCTTTCCGACGCTCAACAATTGAGAAACCGCTAAAATAATATTTGAAAGCGATGTCAGAAGTCACGTGTTCGCGCTACTGCGCATGAACGGGGAATCCCGACAGCGATGTGGTTTCACATAGCGTGACAGATAATTTTAGTTGACGAGTTCGCTAGCGAATAGATGGTCGTAGCGATATACGATACGAAACACGAGAAAATTTTACGATATCCACCCTTAAAACTACGCGAATAGTGGCTGAAGTTGTCAGTTTATCGACTGAGATACGCGAAATACCGATTCGTGCGTTGTAAACCGAGTTTTAACTCCGTTTTTTATGTGTTGTTGTGGAGCCATTTTGTTGTAAACAAGTGTCTGTGCGCCAGTAACCTCAAAATTAATAATATTCCTTAATCGCCTTTCAAAATGTCATCGAATAAAGGATACACGCCGAACATACTTCCAGATAAGTCCGATGAGAAATCTGAATTTGAGTGCGCCTCTCAGAGTGACAGTGGTTTTTTATCTGGTAACATACAATCCGAAGAGTTTGACAGCAGGAGCAGCGGACCTTTAGACCCTTCCAATAATCTCGACGATACTTCTAAAGCAAGCCAATCGATGCGACTGGATAGCGGCGTTGGAATTGATACAGTTTCCGAGAGTTTTTCGAATCTTAACTTCAAAAACATCGAGGGCACGAATAATCTCAATTCTACCAAGTCTACCACGTTGACAGTTGAACCAGAACGACTCAATTGGGAAATATATTACGACCAGTACAACAACGGAGATACGTAAGTAACTTCTTTATTTATATAAACAGTTTTATGTTTTCGTTGACAGTTTATAATCGGTCTTGTTGCAATTGGTATGACATCTCTAGTCCTTTTGTTTCTATGAGAATTGTTAGTTACTTACAACTAAATAAAGAAAATGTTTTTGGTTAGAAATATTTAAGGTTATGGTTTGACAGATGGCCGTTTTTAGGTTTTTGACAAATGAACGTATTTCACGTCACCATCGCTGGGCTACCACAATACAAACATTACAAGCTTCAAATGTCAAATGTGTAGGTACAGAAATAAATAGAAAAATATTTAAGGTTATGTTTTGACAGTTCACAAAATTTCTTCTAGAGAATTATTCATATGACTAGTCTACTGACTACTAGGGGCACCACTCGTCACTCAATTGTGACGTTTGTCAATATAACCTTAAATTCTTATCCACTAATAAGGCAGTTCGTTAGTTTTACCAAACATCTTAATTATATTCTCCTAAGAATCTTCAACCGCAGCATCCTGTATTGCAACCAATTTTCACTGCGATTATCTAGCATGTATAATCATCACTAAAACTTGCGATGGGTTTTACGGGAAAATTGCTCGGGCGTTATGTCATATTATTCTTTCATAGTTTCTGAGAACCTGCAAACAAACTGCATTGGAAAAAAAAGCGTATTCGAGCATAATTACCGCAAAATGACTGTAGCGAACATCCTGTTAGTTCTATTGATTGACAATATCAACGCAATTATCTGTTTTATAATTTAAACTTAACCCATGTGTTGATTATAGAACACTTTTTACCAATCTTTAATTTTTAACAATCGCTATTCTTTGCCATTCTTCATTTTTTACAAATCTTAGTCATTAGTGACGTAACAAAATGCACAATTCTATACAATGCGATACAATACGGGAAAACCGGAGGTCGCAAATTATACATACCTACCTGGATTTAAGTAACAGAATAATTCCGTTTTTGTCCTTCATTTATTTGCAAGCGCATTTTTTCGAATGTAAATTATCGCGATTTGCATTTTTCGAAATTGTTTGCGGAAAACAGTCGACGATCGTATACGCACAGGGGCATCTGTTGGTATAACATGCGGAAATATTTAGTTATTTAACCTTGCGTCATTGTGTTTAGCTGCTTTTAATACCAACCTACCTACAGCTTTAGTAGAATTTTTCCTTGAATTATTCGTTGTGCAATAGAATGAATTTTACATAATTTTAAAAAGTCAAAAAATAAATTTGTGATCACAACATAATGTGGTCATTATTTGAACGAACTGTCATTATTATACAACGCTAGTGTCATTATAATCATTGGCGCGTATAATGATGGGGATTATATAGTCATAGATACGTATGCAATGAACTTATTATACGTGAGTTGTAGATAAATGATTTTATTTTATATATATCATGGAATCATGGTATAAGGTTCTTAGAAGAAATTGTTAATCAGCTCTCAGTATATCTTTTGCAATTTAATAAAAACATTTACATACGTTGTTCTTTAGGTTGATTATCTACTTAAAATTGTTATGAACAACAATTTTGCCAATCATAGTGATAAATCTCTGTTCATATCGTGTATTAAAAATTTAAGAATTAATTATTTTGCAATTACGTTCAAAATAAACTTTCATCATTCACGGAGAAATCATTAGAAAGTTTAAAAAAAAACCCAGGAGAAATTGTCATGGGTTTTTTCTTTAGACACGTATGTATAGTCGATGGAAAACCTTGTGGTAAAAATCGAGATCTGTAAATTGTTCGTCATCAAAAGTGTTTATTTGTACTTGAAAATGATAACAGGTGCAACATTTGCCAAATTACCGATAAGCCTGTGAACTAACACTGTCATCAGAAATTCCAATGCCCTTCAAAAAGATAAAATGAATGGATACAATTACGTCTATCATAATAAACTTTACAATTTCCCAGCGTACAGGGGGATTTCCATCACAAGTACTACGTTGATTGACCGATATTCCAGATATGCCACAACTTATCGAATGTTGTTATTTAAGTACATGTAAAAACCGACTGCAACAACCATAAAACTAGTCAAAATTGCATACAAATGAAACAACAGAGGTCCAAAACAAGACCCTTGCGGCACCCCAGATAACACTTCGTCGTTTTCAACCAAGCATATTAGAATCTTACTCTAATCTAAATGACGGCCTTATAAAAAAAGTACCTAGTCTGTAAATTTTAGTTAGGCGGAATATCTGAATAAAATATAACTTTTAATAAATCTGCGATTATGATCTCATGTATTTAAGTCTCCGCAAGAGTTAAGGGTTGATTAATTTGTTCCAATTAAATTAAAAAAAGATATAACAAATAAAAAAGTTAACTTCAAACCACATACGGCCATAGTACCGTATGAGTTAGAAAGAGATGGCTAGCCCACATCACTGCGGGTTGCATACCAAATGCGCTTGCCTCACTTATTCACCATGTCAATTTTGATGACGTGTGAAAAGCGTTCATTGTCTCAAAACATAGAAACACCCACAGATTTACTATTCTCGGCTATTTCAACGCTTTTAACATAATATTCGGTCTGTCTCTTTCAGTTTCCTTCATCATGCCATAGAGCAGTCGTTTCCCGAGGTGGCCATAGCTGTCATAAGGTCGGCTCCGAGCCCTGGCCTGTTGAATACGGAAAATGACGACGGACAGACAGCGCTCCATCTGGCGGTGAGCACCGGTCAGTGGCAGATAGCGAGATGGCTGATCATAGCAGGGGCCAAACCTGGGCCCATTGATAGACAGGGTGATTCTCCGTTGCACACGGCGGCGCGCCTCGGCGATGTCAATTGTTTGAAGGCTATCACGTATCCGGTAAAACAGGAAGAAAGGGACAGACTGAAGTTGCAGTATCCGTACCACAATTACGAACATTGCGACTTGGACCAGTGGAACTTTGATGGTAAGTCTTGTTGTTGTTGTTATTTTATCGTTTCTTGTGGTTTTATCGCGTTTGTTTTGTATAGTAAACGGTTGTTTGCGGGTTTTCCGATCTTTGTTTGTATTTATATGTCTTATCGTGGGGTTTTAGCGGTGATTTCACTACTGTTTGGTGCATAATATTGCTTAGTACGATTATGATTAGCCAATACTTTACTATCGGGTCGTGAACACAAAAGTAAACACGAATGTGTTCAATTTGCTTCTAATGCGTGTGTTGTCACTTGTTTGACAGTTGTGCTGCGCCTGCGTCGGTAAAGTCGAGCCCGCAGATATGTCAATTGTTGTTTCCGATTAATTCAATTTATAGATTTATCGAAATCGGTGAAAAAATGACTGAATCCTATCGAACACGTGTGGGATCAGCTTGACCGAGGTGTTCGCAAGCGCCCTAATCCACCACTACCCATACAGGAACTGACACAAGGCCTGATTGAGGAATGGGAAGATACTATGACAGTCATTTCCATTTTGTTTTTGGCGTTATTAATTTACAGTTTTGGAGGTTTCGAAAAAAGTGTTCGCGTAATTTTTTTGAGCAGCGTGGTTTATTATTTTAATGGATCAGATTGTGGAGGAGTAAATCGTAGACGCAACCAACTTTCTTTTTCACTATGGAGCGCGAGTACATCGCTGACAGTGACCCGTTTGCACGCAATCAGATTGCATAAACAATGAGGAGAAATTGAACGTACCGTGAGTGGATATTACCGGGAATTCCGAACGTATTTCGCGAAAACAAGGCTCAACAAGCGCCATGTTTACTCGCGAATTATTTTAGTTTATGTGCACTCGGATCGGGTACTGCAAATTACATTCACCTCGAAGGAATTTTTGTTTTGAGAATTCGCGATCGTTCGTAGATTGTCATCGAACGCGTTGAATCAGTATTATGATCGTATAATATGCTAAGTTGTGGCCCAGAGCGTCTTACAGGTCATGGGGATTCCCGACATTCGCTACCGATACGTTCGTTCAATGTTTTGCGATTCCTCAATAATATCCGTTCGATTTTTTCTTCTTCTTCTTCTTTTAAAGTAGTGGCGATTAAAAAGTCGAGAGTGTGTGTAAATCAGTACAGCTACGTGTCTCTTTAAATTTTATTAGAATCTATCTTTCGGCGTGACAAAAATTCCCAGCTATAAACTGGCTGGAGGAAATTACCGAACGGAACTGGTTTTCTTCGGGACACATGTTTTATGGCCGCTTTTTTTGTTTCGTACGTGCCACCTCCGCTCGCTTCGTTGTTTTTTCCCCCGTCATCAACACCGCCGAAATGTCTGTGGAAACGACCGAAAATAACGCGAACAGTTGGAAATTACGACAATAAAAATTCTTCTTCTTCGTGGAACCGTCATGAATATTCATGCAAAACGTTTCTATAGTTAGGTCCGACGAAATTAATAATTACAATCGGCGAAATGAATAGAAGAGGTCCGATGGTAGACCCTTGCGGAACGACATGACGCAAGTGGCATTACTCAAGTAATGTTGAACAAAATATTGTAAAAAATACATAAATCGGACACGTGTGGTACATTATTCAGACAAATATAAATTTGTAAAATTTAATTGTTAAATATTTAAAATAAATAGTTGAAAAGGTACCGAAGCCATCGTTCCGTTCGCAAATATTTTAGTAACAATTAACACGCCGCGTATAAAAGTGTGACATGACAGCGTTTACGAACTCTAACTTGGGATTTCCAATGATGCAAAAAATCAACTTGGGGGTCTGAAAAGGTTTGCATGCGCTGTACAATCGAACGTATATCATGAATTACTATTAGCGTGCGATTTTAATCTTATTTTGTTATAAACCAAAACACCCTTTCAAGGGTTATCAATCCGCTTGAACTGTTCGACGTGAATATAGACGTAATATTCGTGGTAAATATCCGAATCGACAATAATTATAAGAAACCTGCTAAACAACGCGCGCCGTTAGACACGAGATTAATTGTTGGAAAAACCCAGAATTTCTACGTTTCGTTAGTCGTCCGCAAATTGAACGGTCCGATATATACAAGGATAGATAGCCGGGACGTGGGTTTACCGCACTTGAGTGGCGTGGCCTATCATCGAAATAATATTAGCAACGTATTGGGCAATAAAAAATTGCGCGATAACCGGTTATTTGCAGTATATCGCGCAACATAACCTATAGATCTCGCCACCCTCTGTGACCCTCTAGATAAGGAATATTGGGAAAACCTGCATTACCGACTCTATATCGTAATAAGCAAAGTAAAGTAAAGTTTATTCATCAAACATGTATTACATGTCAAGAAAAGTCAATAAATACTGGATTCAATATAATGGGTTATTTGCACTCACTGAGTACAAATACTATAATATTTGAGGCAGGCGCAAGCAACAGAGACAGAGCGTTGACGTGGGCTTTGTGTCATTGTCTGACTACCGTAAGTAGATAGCGGAAGGCAGTAGTGTTTCGCTTTTTTATTTGATTCCAGCTGAACCCATTGTCCTTGAAACCTCAGAATGCTCTCATAGTAAACCTAAATCATTGTATTTTGACCTGAAATTCCAAAAATTTGTTCCGAAATCTTTTTGACGCATTTTTAAGCGATTCTTAAGTGGGGTGCGGACGGCTTTATAAAAAAATCTGATGTGGCCACGCACATGTCTTTATCATACTATATACAAAATTAATAGTTTAGCTGCATTAGATTCCATTAACCATTAACATAAATATATTAATTAAAGAAAATACACATTATGAATTAACATAATTTGAAATGCTGTAAAAATTGTGCCTTGCGCCATGGGCGCTTATCCAGAATTGGCTTGGCGGATAAATTTATAAAACCAAACGAAGATAAAATGATAAAAAATGCTTTACAAAAATATTTAAAGGAACGTAAAACGTTTTGATCTAAACGTTGCACACGCAGCTACCGCCACCGCCTTCGCCGTCTCCTTCGTTGATCACGATCAACGTCATCTTCATCGCTGACGTCCCGCTCAGCATCTAGTTGCAGAGGTCCTGCATCCGCATTGTCTTCGTGCTCGTCCCCAGGCTGATCTTGCGAATATTTATTGACAGTAGGCATTGTCAAAACATCACCCTTTGAAACTACCTACTGTCATTAGAATACATCCGTCATATCTGTCATAACATTTGTCAAATCCTCGCTTACTAGTTTCATATTAATGCAGACACGACCGATCTCGATCAAATAGAATTTGCTCATGCAGCGGCTAAACTATTAATTTTACCAAAAAGTATCGTAGACATAAATTATTCGGAATTTCCTCTACTTTGATTTATTATTTAACTATTTTGACGAAATTACTAGAAAATGATAACAGGTGCAACATTAGGCAAATTACCGATAAGCCTGTGAACTAACACTGTCATCAGAAATTCCAATACCGTTCAAAAAGATAAAATGAATGGATACAATTACGTCTATCATAACAAAACTTTAAAATTTCCCAGCGTACAGGGGGATTTCCATCACAAATACTACACTGATTGACCGATATTCCAGATATACCACAACTTATCGAATGTTGTTATTTTTGAACATGTAAAAACCGAGTGCAACAACCATAAAATTGGTCAAAACTGCATACAAATGAAACAACGGAGGTCCCAAACAAGACCCTTGCGGCACCCCAGATAACACTTCCCAGATAACACAAATTCAAGATGACATTAATGTGGCAAGACAAGCGTACTGACATGGCATTACGAAGCCCACTTTAATTACTGCAAATTTGAGCGTCTCCGCTTTTTTTTAATGCTCGCTATAGTACCTATAGTGTGTACATTTTAATTAATATATGAATTCAAAATAACTTTTATTAAATCTGCGATTATTATCTCACGTATTTAAGTCTCTGCAAGCGTTAAGGGTTGAAAAATTTGTTCCATTTAAATTGTAAAAGACATTACAAACAAAAAAAATAAATTCAAACCGCATACGGTCTTAGTACCGTGTGAGATAGAAAGAGATAGCTTGCCCACTACACTGCGGGTTCCATACCAACGACAATTGCCTCACTTATTGACCATTACTGGTCGTTGTTTGCACTATACGCGCCACATAACCTACAAATCTTGCTGGGAAATACTGCAAAACCGACCCGCTATTATGACAGTATGTAAATAAAACCATTTGCGGTTATAAATACGCGTAACTAAATCGATCGGCTAAAATTAAAAGTGTCGAAAATAATCCGGCCGCGCCGCTTATAGCCGTGATGCGTAACTTCTGTCTATTTCCTCACGTCCGATGCGTCTTGGCGAGCCAAACCCAGAGCGCTCGGCATTGCAGGTATGAATGCGTATTTTTGGTGACAGCCGCGCGTAATTATAGCGGCCGGCGCGCCTCGGATAGTCAGATGTTTGGCATAGCAACAAGTTACCCCGTGAAGAAGCGCAGTCTCGAGAAAATGCAGCGAAAACATGCGGAATTCAGACGCTTGCTCTGAAGCCGTGCCAGACAAGTCTGGGTTTTCCAGGTCTCGGGCCGGCGCTTGCCAAAGACATTCCTCCGCGCGATCACGGGTTTCGGTTAAATTTAGACAGGTCGGCGCGCGCGCGCGGCCGTTTTTCGAGTTTGGGACCGCTGATTGATTGTACCGGCCAACGCACGATTCGAGCACGCGAGGCGTTTGGGAAATCCAACAGGAGAATGAACGCCCAAAATTAGTTTTGATTATAAGTTCATTCATTACAAGATCGCGTTTGTTTATAACTTGGGTTCAGATAAAAGATTTATTTGTATGTACACAAAATGTTATATTGTATAGATATTATAGGTTCTGTTATGCGATGATATTTGATAAAACTAGTGGTTTTGATATTACCATTTGCGAATTAAACACAGATTTATCATACGAGCAAGATGGTTCAACAGATTTTGCAAGCACTAGATATAATTCAATATAAAGACAAACATGAACCTTTTCAACTTGCTTCAGTCTTTTTAGTTACTTTACCCCCAACAACAGAAAAAAAACATATATGAAAAAATAAAGAAATTTGTGGCGTATTTCTTTACCTGGATTCAGTGAAGTACTACAGAATGTAAAATTTGTAAATAGGTAATAAAATACAGCGAAACTGTATTTTGGTACGAAACATCTGGAGTTTTTGATGAGCTGTGACAGCGGTAATATGGTCACTTTTGATATTTCTTCATCGCACAATTATCGCTTTTTTTAGTGGAATAGTTTTGTCAGAAAGGACAGTTAGATAAAAAAAAATCTATAATGTATGGCTGGGCTATTTGAACTGTATTTTAGAAAACCGAAAGACGTACAAGTATCTAATATTAATAATTTTTCATGACAAGAAACTGAATATTTAATATTCTAAGAAGTTGCACTGAATATTTCATCAATTTTGAACAATACACAACGTCTTCACATGGATAAACATCCATGACGTATGAATTCTAAAGTTATCCAATTTTATCTTAAAGAAGAGAACAAAAATACGTCAAAATGTTTTATTGGCATCAATATGGAAATTTGAAAATTTAGCTCAAATTATATCTAATAGAGTATATATTTTGGTTATTATTGATGTCAATATGCACACTTTGACAACACCTTTTACCTTTTAAACCATCAATTTTGGTTTTCAACTTCTACAATCTGAAAACGTTGAAGTTTTGGGGTAAAAGATATTATCCAATAAAATATATTTTAGGCGTTTTCTACTGACTGGATTTGTCATCCAGGCATTTTGTTGCGGCAATTTTTGCTTTTTACGATCATTTTCTTATCATCAGAATTCCTTAATCTGTCCAGATTACTGGATGTTTGGATTATCGTCAGCCGTGCTTTGGAAGGCACGTAACGCTGATGGATAAAAATACAAATCGAAACCTTAACGCAAAATTAGTTGAGACTGGCTATTTGTACGGGGAAATATTCAATCATTCTGGAAAATATAACTCTGGGAGGTAGCAGCTGCTCGGAGTTCCCGAACTGGACGGGAAATCGGTCTATTTTTGCCCCACCGGCCATACATGGCGAGAACGGCCCCCAAAAACAAAACACGAACGTTAATTTTAGAATGTGGCCGGCCAGCCTTGTGATCGCTTAGACGCACGAGATTACGTATTCAAAATAACAAAAAAAAACTGTTTCAAAGCGACGGCAGCGTCACCGCAAAAAGATAAACTTTTCCCAGAAAAGAAAATATTTATTTAACTTTTTATCAATGCGGTATGTGTATTGAACAATTTGGAAGAATGCTTTGAGGTTAGGGACTTTTTATACCACACACATACATCTAAGTCGCGGTAAAACCGCAAAAGTTTCAATCATCAGTGGTAAAACCGAACCAAACTATGCGATCGGTTCGTACGTACTGGAATTTAGTCATACGGAGGTCAAAAGTCCTGTTTTTCAGAAACGTTTGATGTCATCTTTGTGACGCATTCGAAATTGAGTTCGTATAATCTGATGCGCGTTCGGTATTTTTGTTTTTTGTGTGCCGAAACGGGAACAATACGCACACGGCACTACTTTACTATGACATACACTTTCTTCCAATAATAAATACCCACCACTATGTGTACATCGAGAATAAAAGTTGTAAAATAGACGTGTGCAAAACTTCCCACGTACTACATATTACAATTTTGACGACTTATCTATTTGATCTATCTACACTTACGTAGGACAAACACAGGAATAAAATAAATAAAAGAAAACGAAGAACAAATGATTAAAAATGTACATTGACCATAACAAAGCGGCTAGTGTTGTTTTGAAAGTCAAATGCCTGGAAATTCCAAATTACTCTTTGTCAATAACACGATAAATTTCTAGATTTTTTTGTTTGGTAATTATAGTATGTCTAGTATGTACTATCGTGGCCATATATTAGTCCCTTCTTTTGACGTAGATTTTCTCGCAGAACTAGGGGCGAAAAAATTTGAAAAAATTCTGATGCTGTCCTTGATTAATATGCTACAACTCATAAAAATTAGAAAGCTGTATATGTTGGTGTTTTCCCATATTTTTCCAAATTAAGAAGAATTGGCGCTGTTTTTGCCCGGGGCAGCTTATTATCAATACACAAAAAGAACGATAACTTGTCAAGGTAGTAATTTTAACTAACAATTAAATTCTTAATTTTTGCATAATTTTGATTATAATATGTGACCCGGTACGAGAGAAATCTCTTCTATCGATTGGCGTTTATGTTTTCTTCAGTTTTATACAATAAGGTTGTAAACAAGATTTTGATGGAAGCGGATAGATCTAATAATATGGAGTTAGCAGATTTTCCGATTAGTGGTGAATACTAAATATTTAAAAAGTATGCCCGATTTTGTTATATAAATATTCAAACTATTATAACAGTTTATTTATTAATAATATTTAAATACATGCAGAAACAATATAAAATAAATACAACTCTTGATATATTACATATATTACAAACGTCAGCTCTGAGCGTATAAAACTTAGAAATATCAAAAAACTTTTACAAATTTAGCATCGTAAATTTGTAGACGCATAGATTATTTTGCAGATCGTTCATTAACTTTAAATGCCAATCCCGAAACCCGATTTAAATTGCCAAGAATTTCCATGGGACTTCCAAATGCCTGTTCGTGGTTCTGTTATCTTATTGACTCATTTTGCCATTATTTTTTAATTCGGTAATCTGTCGCCGGATATCCGATTTCTTTGGCGAGGCATAATCGCCGTGTCGTTATATGTATTGTGTCCGTAAACACTGTTCTCCTAGTAACTAATGCACGTGCAATCCGCCACTACTTACAGCGTCGCTGTCGATCTCTTCCCCCGCTCGCCCGAAAGACCGAAGAGCGGCGCGTCAATTGCAGCAATCATGAGATGCTTCAACTCGATCTTTTGTAGGGAAAATGCAAGATAAACAATGATTATGGAATAAACTTTAAATCTATGAATTAGTGGGTTGCCTATAGTCTATATTTCATTATTCTAGCTCTTCTAATAAAGGAATTGCTGGCATTGCATAATATAGCTTTTTGTGGGTCAAGCACTAATGAACTATACCTTTAAACAATTTAATTAATTATTGTATGACTAAAAACAAAATTAACCCTTATTTTTTTTTTTCACTTTCAGGTCAAACATGTGTTCATGTGGCTGCGATACACAGCAAACTAGAGATTTTGAAGCATTTGATTTGGTTGGGAGCCGATGTCAACGCACGTGAGGGAAAGGGAGGGTTCACTGTACTTCACATAGCAATTCAAAATGGAGACGAGCACCTTATTCGTTTTCTACTGGAAAGTAGGCAGATTAACGTAGGTGTTCTAACCTATGGCGGAAAAACTCCACTAGAGTTGGGATATCCCGTACAACAGCATATGGTGTCGTTACTAAAAGAGAGGGGGGTGCCATCGCCCATCAGTAGTGATGACGAATACGACAGCGATGATGATTACGACAGCGATGATGATGTGAGTTTAGAAGTAACTTGGTCGTCGTCAAAGGATGAGAAATTTCGGTTGGTTGAGATATATTTTTAAAATTTATGTTGGCGTTCGTGGTTTTTTGTTTCAATCACCTCAAAATTATTGAATAAGAGCTGTCGGTAATTGAAGAGTAGAAGTAAATAAAATAATTAATTGACACTTAATCTATTATACAGGGTGTAACGTAATTTTATGCAGGGTTAGTTAAAATTATCGGGACGTCTAAATAATTTTCCAACTGTCATAAAGAATTTCAACAAATTCTTCATATAATAGTTGTTTGCTTTAAACAAGCTATCGTTTAAATATCTTTGTAATATTCTTGTTAATTTTATTCTGGAAATTTGGTAACCTTTTGTATTTCAAATAGAATTCCCTGTATATTTTTATATTTTTTAATTCTACGATTGATTCTTCAAATCTTATGTGGAAATCATTTTTTTATAAACTACATTATTTTTGGATTACAAGCAATAACCAAAATTAAAAATATGTTTCTAATATACAGGTGTCCGTTTTATTCTGGTAATTTTGACAGGTTTTCTTTTTCTGATAGAATAGCCTGCAAATTTTTACTTTTTTTAACACTAGGATTTTTCTTTTGATATTTTTTATTTAATTTTTTTTTTTGTATAAAATGCGTCGTTTTTCATCCTGAACTGAATAATATTTTGCCACATACATACACATTTCTCTTAAATTTTCAGCTTGAACATTTAATTTAATTCTATTTCATTGTTTTATTATTCTTTTCTGATTTTTTTATTTTGTGTCTGTTAATAATCGATTAAATGCTTATAATTTAAAGACAATGCATTTTATAAACAAAATTATTCCTACAAAAACTCTGTAAATTAATCTAGAATTAAAAAATGTAAAATATACAGACTGTTCTATTAGAAAAAGAGAAGTTTATTAAGTTTTCATAAGATACACACACTGTATATTAATATATACATAGCAACAGCTTGTTTAAAATCAAAACGCTTTTGTTTAATTTTTTGTAATTTTATACTAAATTTACTAAAAAAACCTGATGGGCACATGACTTTATCATACTGTACATAAAATTAATAGTTTAGCTGCATAAGATTCTATATGATCGAGATCGATCGTGTCTGCATTAAAATAAATTAGTTAGCCAGGATTTGACAGATATATCGATTCTTTTGACAGTAGATATTGTTAAAACATCAACATTTGATACTACCTACTGTCATTAAAATGAAAATATCTGTCAAAACCTGGCTAACTAGTTTTATATTAACGCAGACACAACCGATCTCAATCAAATACAATTTGCTTATGCAGCTAAACTATCAATTTCAACAGAAAATGTCATAGACATAAATTATGCAACATTTCCTCTACTTCAATTTATTATTTACTTATTTTGACAAAATTATAGAAATGGCAGCTCATTTGCAAAATTCTTGAAAAATGCTTAGGCTAAACATCCTGTTAGTTCCTTTGGATCCTTTTGAACAAAAAGCCACCTAGCTCATTAATTACTTCAACTCTTCAATTGTTCACGTTCATCTTTGACAATCACCCGGTATTAAATAACAAAAAAAAACTCAAAAATACTAAGCTTGAACTTATTTTTTATATCGTTTTCTTTCTATTGTTTCAGATGATGTTTGAGGCATCGAACATACGTAGCACGCCTAGCTTTTTCATAGGGGCAAGTGCATAAGTCGCAAATGACTTAAGATGCGACGCTATATCTTGCATCACGACGAACTTCCACAAACTGGGAATGAAGAACGACGAACAGTCGAGATCGGGTTGTCTGTTTGGGGCGCCAAAATCGAAATAAAAAATAAATATTCGGGCTGAAAGATGGAATGCCAAATGTACACTAATATGCATATAACGAACTACTGTAAATACTGTATACCTGTGATTTTTAATACATTTAGAGGAAGACGACGAAAACACGAACACAAGAAAGTATGTGTGCAAGTTATGCGACCGAAGCAAAGCGTGTGACCGACATGCCTTGCCTTCGATATATTTTAGGTATTCTGTTATATTTTAGCCATGTAATTATTTTCGTTTACCTGTGACGAACGTTCGACAATTAATAATAAAATAATAATTATACAAATGTCGATTTTTATCACACGTAGGGGGGAATTAACTAATATATAGTTCGGTGATTTTTTATCACTTTTTGAATAGGAAATAGATCCAGAAAACTGTAACGGAAAAAAGAGGATACGAAGATTTATAGTGGCTTACGAGTAATGTGTTCTTCAATATTACGGTTTACTTATTTAGTTGAATTCTGTTGTATTTATTGTTGTTATCTAGATAATTAATTAAATCTTAAGTTTTAATTGCCTATGTTATTTTTATTTTAGAAAGAACGCATATTAGGTGTGACGTACCAAAAATATGGGTACGTCGTTTTCTTATTGCCTTCCTTTTAGTCTTATAATTTAGTAGCCTTAATAATGTCCTTTTTTTTATTTTACGAAATAAATATGTACATGTCTATTCGACTGAAAATATTAAACAAATAATACTATGAAAACAATTGTTTTCTTTTAACATTATTCCTTCATGCAACAATTTTGATAGGGTGCACTGTCTAAACAAATACTTTGAGTATCAATAGTATATTATTTGACGAGAACATAATTAAGGATATAAATCGCGAGTATGAAGTTTACACACGAGCCGTAGGTGAGCGTGTAATCATGTGAGCAATTTATATCCGTTATGTTCAAGTCAAATACGACGTTTTATCTACGACTCATAAATTCCATTTTATGCTAAATATTCTAAATGTATTTGTCAATGATGGCCGGCGAACTGTCACATAACTGTCATCCACGTAGGTTTTGACAGATTTTGACAGTAGCATTGTATAATGATGACAGTTCGTTCAAATAATGAGGTCATTATTTGAACGAACTGTCATTATTATACAACGCTAGTGTCATTATAATCATTGGCGCGTATAATGATGGGGATTATATAGTCATAGATACGTATGCAATGAACTTATTATATGTGAGTCGTAGATAAATATATAAATGCACAATTATTTATTCTGATGTACTTTTATATAAATTTATTGCACATTTCTTTTTAAATGTACAAGTAGTTTTTTTGCATTGCTCAAATATTTTTCTTTTATTGGACAAATATTTTTGGTATTGGTCAAAGATTTTATCCAATGCTTACAATAAATGCACGTTTTATTTATTGCGCATATAATTTCTACTGTTTACGTTTCCTTGAGTAAAAATTGTTTATATTATTTTAATGCGAATCTAGCGTCTGGTTTTATTCCTCCTAGGTATTAAATAGACTATAGACTTTATTATTATTATATTCAATTCTAATAAAAGAACTACAGTGACCTCATTTTTCATGCAATTTTCACATGTCACCTATCATTGTAATACTATAATTTATTCAATTTCAAATCGTCTGTCCTGATCATCATATAAAAATGTTTGCTGAATCATTGATGATATTGAAAGTAATTATAAAGTATAAGTGATTAAAAAATTCCACATGAAATATAGTCCAATGTTTGCATCAGTATATCCAAAAATATCAAATTTAGCAGTACAAATTATATACCATATTTAAGACGAAAGACACAACACATGAAGACACGAAAGAGTACATGATAAAAAAAGGAATTACTTTAAAATATTGAAACATAGTTTTGGGTAAAGGTTAAAAAATGAGTTTACAGAACTGAAGACATTTTGTGTTGATGACAGATGACTTAACAGAATTGACAGATATTGACATATCTCGGTTCTCAAAATCCAATTTTTAACCTTCTCTCAAACTTACATCCCTCAATATTTTTAATTAATTCTTTATTATTCATGTACCCACATCTTTCGAGTTAAATATGGTGTATAATTTGTTCCGCTGAACTTAATACTTTCAAAAATATTTGGTGCAAACAAAAATTACGAGCAAATGACATAAGTCAAGTTAGTAACCAAGCATTTGTTACTTTGTTCCCCTAACAGCCGCTTTTACTCCCAGCATAAAAAGTTTCACTTCACTAACACCAAAAACAATAAACCCGTATTATTTCTATTTTGATTTTATTCACATTACAAAATAAGGACTACAAACTTTATCCGAAAATTCGCAGATCACTGGGTACTAAAAGAAAACTACACAAAAAACTCACAAACTACGAAATAAACGTTATGTGTATTAATACATTAATAACACAAATACATAGTAATAAAAACCTGAATAGGAATTAGAATATTCACCTAAGTAGCGAGATACGCATAAACAGCAAAACAATATACAAAATATCATTTTCTCTCTTTTATAAAATCAAGACAAACTCTAATGTATGGCAATGAGCCCAGCATCGAGCAATTTGTATATCTTCGCCGCGATATCGGGATTTTTTAGATGATCCTGCAGAGCTCTCGGATCGTTCTGCATCTGCTCCAGGATCAATCTCATCGCGGGATCGCGCAAGATCTGCTGAACTTCGGGATCGGCCATAGCTCTTTGTCTAATTTTCTCGGGATCCTTTCCTGCGCCGGCCATACTATCAATACTGCACTGCCTGTGTCCTTGTAAGGCCTCTTGGTTGTTCGGATCGAGCTCAAGAGCTTTTTGGAATGCTACTTTAGCCTTGGCAGAATCTTGCATAACCTAAAAAGAATAGTAATTCGTTACTACTAATTTAAGTTACATTATTCCTGTAAAATTTATAAAACTTTCTAAGAAGTCGATAATAAATTTCTTGTTCATTTGTGCCCAAGTTAGTGCTGAACAATGATGTGCAATTGTACAACTACAATTGTACAACTACGACATAACTTTTACTCAAAATTAAAACGATTATTAATAACAGTTAAAAAATAACTTTAATTAGAAAAAATATAAATATATTAATAGTCTACCTTTTTTTTCAGCAGAATCAATTTTTAGAAATCAAATGTCATTCTGAGTATGTTTTATATGGTCTTATATGTTTTTTCTATTCCTTAAGAAGTTACAGCCGTTTGAAATGTTAACAAACAAAGAAAAATAAAAGATAAAATACATATCAAACAATGCGAAAACGAAAAAATACCAATACCCATTACAACAACAAAAAGTAAATGAATTTAAGTAACTAAATAAAATCCACATAAAACTTTTTACAGATTTTCTTCTAAAAACTAAATGTCATTCCGAGTAAAAAGGTTCTTATTGAGTTATTGGTTTTCTCAATTCCTTAAGAAGTTGTAGCCGTTTAAAATACGGTTTATTGATATTTTTATCAGCTCTAACTTTTTACCGAATTGAAAAAATGAATACTCGAATGAAGTTTATTTGCGGCAAAAATCATTAGTCTGATAGAGAAAAGAAAAAGATATATTTCTGTATAAATTTAGATCATAACGGGAATTTTGGAATTTATTTCTACAATCCAACTCTTGAATGTTTGAGGAAAAAGCACTCTTGATGTACCAAATTGCTTCCGAAGTTTTCTTGTTGCCCGTATTCACTTAATTCCACATTTTGTGTGCGTGTATGTTTTGATTTTCTGGCCGCACAAAATTTTATTCGTTCACTATCACCTGGTGGTTATAAATGCCGCCACCTATTTGGTATATTGTGATAGTTCCTCCAAGCATCTGACACGTTCGCGGTAATATAAATTTAAATATAATAAAACTTTCAAAACCTTAGTTTGGCAAATATTTAGGTAATTTGGCTAGATTCTTCATATTGGCAGTTACGTACCACCTACACAAGTAGTTTTGATAAGCTCATTTTTAATACAACTTTATGCTAATCTAAGGCTTAATAAGTCCGCACATAACATGTGGATGATATGTAGATGAGGGCAAAAATATATATTATCAAAACATCATATTTATTATCTTTATTTTAGGAAACATATTTCCAAATGTTTACATATTGTCAGAACTTCTTATGTGACATGTGTAGCAGAGCTATACCCATGTCTATTTTAATTGTATTGTGTTCTAAATTCTTTATTTATTTTATTCATATTTATTACTATTTGAAAACTGTAAATGTTTTTTTCTACTTTAATTTTATTTTATGTTAATTCGGGTTAATTAATTTTAAAAAACAGTTTTACCTGTAGAATATGGCCTTTCCTGATCCACCCCTTGATAAATTTCGGGTCTAGTTCGACGCACTTGTCGCAATCTTTCAGTCCAAGATCAAAGGCGGCTAGTTTGGTGTAGCAGGCAGCGCGGTTACTGTATAATTTTGGGTCGTCCGGGTTCCTTTTGATCGCCTCTGTATAGTGCTTCACAGCGGTTGCATAGTCACCCTTTTTGAATAATTCATTGCCTGCAAGTAATTTAATTGAATTTTATTCAGTGCACAAAAAAAACATTCTTATTTTAAAATCATGATCTTTGTAATTCTTTTTTGTTTAAAGAAATTCAGTTATTTATACGGGATGATTCATATTTCCTGTCAAAAAAATAATCATTGTCTCATTATAACTTCAATGATATTATTATTCTGAATTCAGTATGCAAGTTTTAATTTATTTTGTATTTCAGGAATTGAAAATCACAATAAAATAATAATAAACGAAGTCAATTTAATGTCAAATAAGCTTTAAAAATAGTGAATTTCTTTTAGCAAAGCAGGAAAATAACACAGGGAATAACATAGTTATTTAAAAAATTAGGGCAAACTTGATAAGATTTGCAAGAAATTTGGAAAACCACAATAAAAATCAAATCAAAATTACCTTGTTCCTTTTCTTCTTCGGCCTTAGCTGGGTCGATATAAGCAGTCCTCTCCTCAACCTTGATTAGCTTCTCGATCTCGGAGAGCAGCGTCTTAATTTCGGGGGTCCTATGCTCGGACATCGACTTCTCGTAATAAACCTTAGCCTGTTTCCATTCCTTGAGTTTCTTATACGCGTTTCCTATTCTCGAAAAAGCTTTCGCGACCAGTTTATAATCAGCACGGTTCTCCCGTCCAATTTCAATACCCTTCTCGCACTCTTGAATGCACAGCTCGTACTGCTTCTGTTCGAAATAAACCGCCGCCAGATTATTAAAGAACGTTATATCAGTTGGATCGTGCTCTTTCGCTTTATTATAATGCGAAATCGCCGTCTCAAAATCCTTTTTCTTGTACGCTTCATTACCTAATTCTTTCTCTTTCTTAGCTAGTAACTTATTTTCCGGTAAATCGGGTTCCGGAGCTTTCTTCGGCTCCGTTTTCGGTTCGGGGTTTTTCGCCGTCGACGGGTACGGTGGTTCAGTTTCCATGGGTTCCCCCGAATCCATGCCACCGATAATCACCGAGAAAGTATCCAAGATCCTCGGATCTTGCAAATTCTGTCCCAGACTTGACGGATTTGACTGCAATTGCTGCAATAACCTCAAATATTCGGGATCATCCAAGTAAGCCCTGGTTTTCGGGTTCGCGCGCAACTTATTTATCACGTCCGGGTCGCTGAACATGTTGCTGAACGGCGAACCCTGATTCGCGGCTTTCTGCGCCCTAACCTCGGCTAACCCGTCGCGTAATTGCGCGTTGTTCGGGTCTATTTGAAGGCCAGCTTCGTAAGTTGCGATCGACTCGTCGGTTCTACCTAAATAAGCGAGAGCGCTACCCTTACGCGAGTATCCCTTCGACCAGTCCGGCTTTAGCTCGACGCATTTTTCGGCGTCTTCGTACGCCTTCTCGTAGTTATTCGATTTAGCGTAAGCGGCTGACCGGTTGGAGAACAGCACATGGTTGCTTGGATCCAAGACGAGTCCGTCCGTGTAATATTTGATGGCTTCCTCGAACTTGTTCTGGTTGAGAGCGACGTTTCCCTTGTCTTTTAAGACGTTAACGACCTGAGAAAAGACGGTATCGGTTGACAGAAATTGCGCGGAAATGTTGGAGATTATGGGTACGGGCTTACCTGTTCCATTATGCCGGTTATTTAAAAGTCTAACAAACAGCTCGCGGCACGTTTACCTTATCTTTTGTACGAAAGTTCGAGAAATTTCTAACCCCACCACTGTGAGAATGTGTTTTCTGGAAGAATTACCTTCTTACCAACTGACAGTTGGAGGTAGCGGGTGGTTCGAGCGTCCGGCGATAGGTGTCGCTAGGTGTCACGGAAACGAATTTTCATTACACAATACACACGTTCGTACTAGGAAAAATTATGGAAACGTGAACTATGCACACGAAAATAAGGCTTAAATATTGGAATAAGTCTTTATGGTTAATAAATAAACCAATATAAGTCCGCGAATAAAGGGTTTTTGAATTATCTCAGAGCAATTATTTTTCTTCACGAATTTTTACAAACTGAACCAGCTGCTAACTTATGGCAAGAGATGTCGCTAGCTGTCACAAAACTCTATGGAAACAGGTGCTCATTTTATTATAGAAATTTAGTAACATTTCCTTTTTATTATAGAACGCCTATATACATTTTTTAATTCTAAGATTAATGATAAGAATTTTTTATACGATTAAATTTTTTATAAAATGCAGTATTTTTTAATTAGAAGTTGTTGGATTGTTGATTTAATGAGTGGACTGTATTTAGGTATGTAGCTGATTCCTTTTATGCTGTTGTATAACGTGCGTTGTTTATTGAAAAATTATATTATGACATACATTTTATAAATCAATAAATATGCCTAGTTACCAATTCCAAGCCAGCTCAAAAATACTACATTGAAAGTTGAATAAAAGCTATTAATCAAAAATACTCAAAAGTTACAAGACCACCTAAATAATTCTTCAACCGCAAAAAAACTCGAGAAATTTTTCGAATAAAAGTTTTTTGGGCCTAAACATCTTCTCGTTTAAATTTAGTTTTAATATACAGTGTGTTTATTTTATTATGGAAATTTGCAAACCATTCCATTTTCTAATAGAAATTGCTGTAAACTTTTATTTTTTTAATTCTAATAATAATTCTAAGAACATTTTATAGAACAAAAGTATTTTTTGGAAATGCAAATTATTTTTGAGTTATGAGCAATTAAGCAAAACTAAACTTTAAATTAAGAATATAATTGTTGTTATCGCTTGGATTTTATACCTGTTTGGTCACAGTAAAAGTTTATGAAATTTTATAAATGTTTATATAACTAAAATCATAAAATTCTTTGAATTAATCTTAAAAAATTAAAATAAATATACAGGGCGTTACACAAGGAAACCCAAAACAACTTTTATTTGAAACTGTTTTTGAAATTTTGTACTGTTTGAGCATTATTTAGGTGTTCCGGTAATTTTCGCTATTTTTGGTTAAGACAATTAACAGATCTATCAATATCAGTACAAAAAATACAGGGGACCCATTTAAAAAAATGTCAATGATGCCATAAGTCGAGAACAATTGAAAGTCGGATATTAATTTCATCTCGAAGAGAAAAAAAGCACCGGAAATCCCAGCAAAATCTAGTTTTTCCTATATATCTCCTTTCTAATGCTGATTTCGGTTAAACTACCCTTAATAAATTTTGTGCAAAATAAAATTTCCTACAACTTTTCTATTTACTATTTTTTTCTATCTCTAATAGGTTCCGAGATAATTCGTCGAAAAAGTACATGATTATACATCACATTCTACTGATTTCATATATCTTTCGAGCGGTAAATTATACAAAAAAAGTCATAGAACACTTCTTATAGAAAATTTTACAACCTATAATTTGTATTCTAACCATGTTCCCAAAAATCCAATAATTCTCGATCTTTTTAACTCTTTTATGAAATTATGTATTCCAAAATTGGTATTTTTCTCGAAAGATTGAACCTTGGATTTACCTACAAAGGATCAAAACATATTTAAAAATTGAAAGTACAAGCTTATATTATGCTTAAAACTGAATATAAATAACTTTAACCAGCCTCAGTGGTTAACTTGACGGCTACCATATAAACAAAACTATTAATTATTTCCTCTTTACTTATTCCGATATGCACTGTACGTATAGTAAACGAGCAGACATTATAAATTACTGAACGACTCAACCGAACGCACGCTTCCGCGTATAACATAATTCCCCGCGGTTCGTAGTACCCACTCGCTGAATAGATTGAATCTCCCGGCATTTTTATATCGCGAGGTCAGCGCCACCACGCGATAACTGTACCCACTAGATGGCGTCTGCGAGTCGCCTATTTGCAAGCCGTTTTTGCAATTGGTGTTTATTTTTGTTTAAGAAAATTGGCTCAGCTGTTATTTAACGTAAATATTTAGTGCGCCAGTTCAAGGTAAGCACCGTTCCTCGTAGTAGACCCGTAGTAACTCGTTATGTGGCGAAAATTAGGCGGTATGTAGGACAAAACCCTTGCCCGTTCCCCGTCCGACCTAACAGAGTGTGTTCCTCGTTTTATTCGTGTTGGGAAATGCACCGACTCGAACTCTACGATAGAACCTGATTCGCTTGCAGTTGTTTGTAATCCGTAACCGTTGCGTTCGGTGTTACGTAGGTCAATGTCTTTGTTACTCGCGTTATGAATGGTTAGTTGTAGTTTATATGTACATGAGTACTCTGAAAAACATCAATAAGTGCCTGGAGTGAGTCATTATCCCTTTTTTTTGTGAGTCACCGTCGAGTGTACTTACTCCCGCGTTTTCCTTATCGTTTCTACACAGTTATTTTGTTGTAGGGTTTCATATAATGGAGACTGACGAGGCTGAATCTTCGAGTAGCGGGCCCATTTCGACGCTGAACAGTTTGTTCTCGTTTACGAGTCCTGCGGTGAAGAAATTGCTCGGGTGGAAGCAGGGGGACGAAGAGGAGAAATGGGCCGAGAAGGCTGTGGATAGTCTGGTGAAAAAGTTGAAGAAACGGAAGGGTGCGATCGAAGAGTTGGAGAGGGCGCTGTCGTGCCCCGGACAGCCCAGCAAGTGCGTCACGATACCGCGGAGTTTAGATGGACGTTTGCAGGTGAGAATTGTTTGTCGTTTTAATGTGATTTTTGGTGTTTGTATCTGTTTTCTAATATATGCTCTATCGAATTTTTTTTTGTCACATTACGTAGTTGTTCTATAAATTCTTGAACGTTATATTTTTTTACCATGATACTTCCTAATTTTACGCGATACATTGATCCATGATTATTAAAATTAAGCACAAACTATTCTTTTGTGAAATCTGAAGACGGATGTTATATATATATCGATCCATGTAACGAAGACTATCGTAACTCAAATGCAATCCCTTTGTAGTTACTATAGTCTTCGTTACATTGGTCGTGTCTGTTGTTTGAAAAAAGATCTTACGTGGCTAGGCACATGACTTTATCGTACTATAGAGCAGTGTCAATACTGACAATACTGTAAATATAATCAAAATATCTGTCAAATCCTAGCGAACTAGTTGTAATGCAGATACGAGCGATCTCGATCAAATAGAATGTTTAATGTGTGTATACGGGTTAGTGCTGGTTCGAATAAAAACTGCTAATGCTTCATTAAACTGTTTATTGTTTATACATAATGCACAGAGCGCTGAGCGACCCCCAGAGTCAACTGCTATGCATACTTTCAAAGTTAAAGTTTTCTTCTGCAGCTAAACTATTGTTTTTACCAAAAACCGGTGCTCCGCAGCACACTGTTGCTCCGCGAGCTTGTTGTAAGTGCTCCGCAAAATTATGAAAGCCGAAATTGTTGACTCATTTACTGTATGTGATTGAAATAATAATATTTGTATTTGTATATCATTAACGTACAAAACATTCTAACTTCATCAAAACTAACAATTATAGTATATTATAATACAAGAAGACATCTAAAATAAGAGATGGAGCAGGGCAGAAAGACCTAAGTCAATAGCCCGTTCGAATACCAAATGAAATTTTTTAAATGAAACTAATTATGTAATAAACCTGTACAAAGCTGGATGTTGGAATAAAGATTATTACTACCACTATAATACAAGTTTTAAAAGACAAAAATTGGTGCACGAGTTGTTCTGTTATATACTATTTTTTCTACTTTGCGACATTAATTTTACATAAATTTCGAAAAATGCGGTTGTTATCTTACAATTTAAAGTAATTTTATATTCAACAGTTGGTAGTTAGTGTAAAATTCACAACTACGACTGACGCGAAGCAATAGCGATTCAGATGTCAGCCTTATTTGACACTTGACGTCAATATCATAAATCTTGGAAACCAAAAGTTACTACAAGTTTGTGATCTAGTGTTTTCATAATGACACCGAAAGCAGTTTCGATATGAGTTGATAACGAACGCAAAGTAGAAAGAAACATTTACAATTTTCGAATAGTAATAAATATGAATAAAATAAATAAAGAATTTAGAACATAATACAATTAAAATAAAAATGGGTATAGCTCTGCTACACATGCCACATAAAAAGTTCTGAAAATATGTAAACATTTTGAAATATATTTCCTAAAATAAAGATAATAAATATGATGTTTTGATAATATATATTTTTGCCCTCATCTACATATCATCCACATGTTATGTGCAGATTTATTAAGCCTTAGATTAGTATGAAGTTGTATCAAAAATGAGCTTATCAAAATTACTTGAGTAGGTGGTACGTAACTGCTAATATAAAGAATCCAGCCAAAATACCTAAATATTTGACAAACTAAGAAGGTTTTGAAAGTTTTATTATATTTAAATTTATATTACCGCGAACATGTCAGATGCTTGGAGGAAGTAGCACAATATACCAAATAGGTGGCGGCATTTATAACCACCAGGTGATAGTTCACGAACAACATTTTGTGGGGCCAGAAAATCAAAACATACACACACACACACAAACAAAATGTGGAATTATGTGAATACGGGCAAAAAGAAAACTTCAGAAGCAATTCGGTACATCGGGAGTGCTTTTTCCCTCAAACATTCAAGAGTTGGTTTGTAGAAATAAATTCCAAAATTCCCGATATGTTCTAAATTTATACAGAAATATATCTTTTTCTTTTCTGTATCAGATTAATGATTTTCGCCGCAAATAAACTTCATTCGAGTATTTATTTTTTCAATTCAGTAAAAAGTTAGAGCTGATAAAAATATCAATAGAACCGTATTTTAAACGGCTACAACTTCTTAAGGAATTGGGAAAACCAATAAGTGAATTGTACCTTTTTACTCGGAATGACTTTTAGTTTTTAGAAGAAAATCTGTAAAAAGTTTTATATATGCGGATTTTATTGTATTACTTATATTTATTTACTTTTTATTGTATTTATTTTCTTTATCATTTTTACTTATTTTACAAAACTAGTAAACTTATTCATAGAAAATAGATAGAAAATGTTTTTTTTATATATTTTTTGTCCATATTTTAGCTATCACTTAACACAATTTATCCTTTACAGGTTTCACACAGAAAGGGCCTACCGCACGTCATCTACTGCCGCGTGTGGCGCTGGCCCGATCTCCAGTCGCACCACGAGCTCAAACCGCTCGAGCACTGCCAATATCCGTTCTCCGCCAAACAGAAAGAAGTCTGCATCAACCCGTACCACTACAAGCGCGTCGAGAGCCCCGTCTTACCGCCCGTTCTCGTCCCTCGGCACAACGACTTCGTCCCCGGACACAGCCTTCTACCTTTCCAGCAACTCGTCGAACCCAACATGCCGCACAACATAAGCTACTCATCGAACGGCTTCAACTCGAACCACATCAACCCTTCGTCGCCGATTTCGAGCGTTCCGAGCCCCGGCTCTGTAAATTCAAACCCGCAGAGTCCGCCGTACGCTAATCTAGCGGAGACGCCGCCGCCCGCTTATAGCCCGACGGACGAGAGTTCTACGACGAATAATAATACGAATAGTTCGGATGTGGACGTGCAGCCGGTCGCGTACCAGGAGCAACCCTATTGGGCGTCGATTGCATATTACGAGTTGAATTGTCGCGTCGGGGAGGTTTTCCATTGCCATTCCACGTCGGTGATCGTAGACGGGTTTACGAACCCGAGTAACAACAGCGACAGGTTCTGCTTGGGGCAGCTGAGTAACGTCAATAGGAACTCGACGATAGAAAATACTCGTCGGCATATAGGTATTTATGTTTGTTTTTTTTTTGTAGTATTTTAGAGTATATTATTGTTTTGAACTGATACTACAACACAAATGTAACAAAAAATAAAAAATGGGAGTTGTTAGAACAATTTGAGATGGAAAAGCATAAAATAAACCAATCTAACTTTATAAAATGATGAACTATGGAATCAATTATAGAATTCCAACACCTTTATTCAGGTTTACAATAATATTTGACCTAAGAAATTAAAGAAAACAATGGATAAACAGGTATAACCCGCGTGTGGTTCGGAATATATAAAATTAATGCTTTTAGTAATAAACGCATTAGAAAGAATCAAAATCCATACTCAACATAGTGATCAACATTTTCCTAATTTTATATATTTTATCCTGCAGCTCAGCTGCCGTCTTCTGTCGCTCAGTTACTAATTAAGCTAAGAGTTTGACATTTTGCATGTTTACCCTGTACTTCAAGGTACATCTCAAGAAATTATTTTTGATTATACAGGGTGTCGCAAAAATTTTCAACGCCATGGTAATATATTTTTTTAAATTTCATGCTATATATTTTTTTACAAATTTGCGAACCTTTTATGGTTGCCTACATACCACCAAAATTTTATTGAAATCGGTTGAGTGACTGCAGAGCAAAAAAATAAAAACCAAAAAAAAATTATTTTGCATCGTTGGCTTTAAAAATCAATAAAAACCACAAAATGCACCTTGGTAATATAATTTTGCGACGTGCTTATTAAGTTAGGTCTAGTAGTCCCGTTAACCAAGTGTCACTGATCCAAATTATACAGGGTGAACAAAATTTAGTGTCAAACTTGTCAAAGTCCAAAGCGTGTTATTGTTCTTATTTTAAATTGGAACCCGTACATTTTTTTATGTGAAATAATGCAGAATTAAAAAGTAAACATTGTTTCTAAATACAACTCCATCACAATTCCCAATATTTTAAAAGTTATTCGCCAAAAACTCATTTTTCAACGTTTCCAACGGCAATTTTAGATAATAAATATCGTACGTGGCGTTGAAAAACAATTTATTTCATAAAAAATAATAGACGTATTTTATATTTGAGTGTACTTAATTAAGTAGTCATTCAATTGCTAAATTTACTGCATAATTTACCTATAGCGGTAAGGACGGAAATGTGGCTATAGGTAAATTTTGCAGTAAATTTAGCAATTGAATAACTACTTAATTAAGTACAGTCAAATCTAAAATACCTCTCTGCATTATATTTTATGTAATAAATTGTTTTTCAACGCCACGTACGATATTTATTACCTAAAATTGCCGTTGGAAACGTTGAAAAATGAGTTTTTGGCGAATAACTTTTAAAATATTGGGATTTGTGATGGGGTTGTATTCAGAAACAATATTTATTCTTTAATTCCGCATCGTTTCACCTAAAAGAAATATGGGTTCCAATTTAAAATAAGAACAATAGCGAGCTTTGAAGTTTGACAAGTTTGACACTCGATTTTGGTTATCCTGTATAACTTGAATCAATGTCACTGGGTTAACGAGACTATTACATCTAACTTAATAAGCACGTCGGAAAATTTTATTAACGAGGTGAATTTTGTGGTTTTTATTGATTTTTAAAGCCAACGATGAAAAATCAATTTTTTTTGTTTTTATTTTTTTCCGCTGCGGTCACTCAACCGATTTCAATAAAATTTTGGTGATATGTAGGCAATCATAAAAGGCTTCCAAACGTGTAAAAAAATTTATACCATGCAATTTAAAAAAATATATTACTATGGCATTGCACATTTTTGGAACAGCCTGTATAATAAAAAATATATTCTTGAATTGTACCATGAAGTACAGGGTAAACCTACAAAATGTCAAACTCTTAACTTAATGAGTAAGTGAGCTACAGAAGACGGGAGCTGAGTTGCAGGACCCTGTATATCTATCACAATCTTCCAATATCGCACTGTTGTGACACCCTGTATAGCCGTATTTCCTTGAAATTAATT
This sequence comes from Melinopterus prodromus, assembly GCA_964023965.1. Taxonomy (NCBI): domain Eukaryota; kingdom Metazoa; phylum Arthropoda; class Insecta; order Coleoptera; family Scarabaeidae; genus Melinopterus; species Melinopterus prodromus. The sequence continues at coordinate 464,698 of OZ030392.1, forward strand.
TGCTTCATCAGATTATAAAGTGATGTACGTTGACATGTTTGGAACGTCTAGACAAGTCTTCGGCATTTCTTTTTAAATTTGGCCACAGTACAGATTTCGACTAAATAACAGAATGTAATTTTGATTCATATATTAAAACCAATAGAAAGTTACAGAATCAGAATTGATATCGTTTCAAGAACTGTTTACCAAACAGGAGACAAACGCTTAGGATTAGAGAAAATGAATTAACAGACAGCTGGGGGCCCTGGGGGTACCGCACGGTTCTACTCTGGGACCTGTTTTATTTAATTTTTATTTCAACATTGTTGAAATTTACTAGTTTTATCATGGAGGAAGGAGTTTTATAGATTATTTAGTTAAAGATGTGAGGCGAAGGATTAGGATTAGCAGTTAGGAGTCTAAAATAGACAATTTTCAAGATGACATAAGTCTGTTAAGCAGGTACATAGAATTATTCATAAACAACCAAGTCTTACTTCAATAATTTACAGTATATACCGTCCTTTTTTTTGCTTTTTTAGGTAAAGGCGTCCACCTATATTACGTAAATGGAGAAGTTTACGCCGAATGCCTTTCGGATTCCGCAATTTTTGTCCAATCGCGCAACTGCAACCACCACCACGGGTTCCACCCTTCGACAGTCTGTAAAATCCCTGCGGGTTGCTCGTTGAGAATCTTCAACAACGCGGAATTCGCGCAGTTGCTATCGCAATGCGTGAATCACGGGTTTGAGGCCGTTTACGAATTAACGAAAATGTGCACGATCCGTATGAGTTTTGTGAAGGGTTGGGGGGCAGAGTACCATCGACAGGACGTCACCAGCACCCCCTGTTGGATCGAGGTACACTTACACGGCCCCCTGCAATGGCTAGACAAGGTCCTCACGCAGATGGGGGCGCCACATAACGCGATAAGTTCCGTGTCGTAAAAGTTTAGTTTCTAGGTTTTAGTTTTTTTTTTTAAGTTTTTATTGTAGATTTAATAGTTTTTTTTGATAGTTAATTAGGAATAAAATCGTCGGATTATTATTGAATATATCATGGATTTTTTGTTTGTTTTCAAACCCGGATATTAGATATGTTACGGAAAATAATATAACATATTTGGGTATGCATTTAGTTTATTATTATTAGTTATTATGATTATGTAATCTTACCTTTGATAATTTTGATGAAAATCTACTTGATCTTATTAAAAAGTGACCTGTACCTGTAATATTAATAAAACTAGTGATTTAAGTCATTAGATTATAGGATTACAACTTTAATTCGACTCTTGATATTTTTTTAAACAATCGATAAGTTATTGTAAATAAACAAGTTCATATTTGTGGCAACAACATTTTCGTTTAATTGTGTATTAACATATACACAATGATATTACATAAGTTTACTTATAAATGTATTTGTCGCCGCTTTTTGGTTCTTATTTTTTCACAAAGGGTGTATATATATAGAAAAGCTGCAGTGTTACTAAAAAGTAACTATTTATAAACAAGCGAATTGGCCATAAAAAACTAAATTATCCTTAATTATTGTATTCGAAAGTGATTTATATATAAGTCGGTTAAGTGAAAAAAACATTCGATATTATATTTACACAAACTGTAGGTACGTACATAATAAATCTAGAGAAACAGATGTTTAGATATTAGATATTTTTCGTAAATATATTTGTTACTATCGATATTCAACTGTCTTTTCGTGCTCTTCGCTTCAAATTTCAACCGATTTTCTTATTTCTTTCGGTGCTCTTCGAAATTTATAGGTTACGTTGTATTACGAGTTACTTAGAATAGAAATTGTTGCCATATCTTGCTTTTCTTTCGGTATTTTCTTCTACTTTTTGACACCGCTCTTACGGTATAGAATTTTTGTTAAATTTTTGTATCATTCTCGAGTTATTTTATAAATATATATACGCAATATTTCAAAACTGTTTTATTTATTAACAATTTCCAATCATTTTCAGATCCTTCTAGATGTTTATTATTCTTATTATCTGAACTTATAAACCACACTGTATAATAAAGTAATTAAAATGTTTGGATTCGTAGTTAATAGGAAATTTTTTAATGGTAAAAATACAAATATCACGCTATAGCAGGCAAAATTTACCTTCAAAAGGATTCGGGAATCTATACGAGAAAATAAACGGTTAATTTTGTATAATTTGTTGAAGTATTTTTCTGCGATTTCACGTCAATTGGTCAGATGACATTAGAAATGTCCGTTCTAATGTCAAACGATCGCTTAATGTGCAAACGCTACAAATTAGTTGAATCAATTAGAATTGAATATACTAAATTAACCGTTTATTTTCTCATATAGGTTCCAGAATCATTTTGATAATAAATTTTGTCCGCTACAATGTGATATGTTTATTTTTGCGTTTAAGTGAGTTAGATTCAAGGAATAAAGGATTAAAACATATTTTTCTATTAACTCTGACACTAAATATTATAATATGTTACTACTGGAACCATAAGCTATCGCTTGTTATCATTGACTGCATTAATTTTCCGAATACATAATTTTTTTCTATGATTCGAGGATAATTCTAGGTAAAAAAACAGTAATTTTACAAAACAATAACATACTACCCTAATTTACTTTAGGATTAGACACAATAAATGCTTTGTAATGCCAAATAAATACCCTATCGGTTAAAACACAATTCAAATCGTTAAAAATGCGCGGTCTTTACAGTTCTGCGCTTCTGCGCATGCGCGTACCGCCGGTAGTGTAGATACCGCGCTGACATTTATTTAGTTGCGATATGTAGCGGGAGAATATTCGTTTTGTACTGTAGTATTGATCCGGCTGATTCAGATTTGCGTTCGGAATTTTTAATAAACCGCGTCGTGTGTTGTGTGTGCTTATGTGAGAGTTTCCGCGATGTCAACGGTAAGTCAACAATCGGTATCATTCGATAATCCCCCGGACAAATTGCGTCTGCACAAATCGCCCTGCAAACGATTCTAACGTACCCATTTTTTTGTTATGTTCAACACGACCTGTCAATAATTGCGTATGTATTGTGCCCGAACACGTTAAACGTTGTTAATTAGGGTTAATTAAACGACGATTCGGTTTAATCTGCGGTCATGTTGTGTTATTGTTGAAAATCGTATGATTTATCATGTCAACACCTGTATATAAGGTTATTTTTTGGTACCGGTGATATGACACCTGATTAAATCGATTGAAAAAGTGTATGAATGACTGTTATCTGCGCTAGGTATGTACCTACTTGTTAATATTATCGTTGTGCATTATTTGCGATCGTGGTTTAGCGTATTTTGATTGATATTGCACAATGTTGATGTTGTGCAGGCAGACACAATAATCATAAAGGTTTATTTGGTGTTTAGACTGTTTGTCAACCGCGGTACATAACAAAGCTTTTGCGTACTATAAATACAGTATGGTTTAGTCCATGTTTTGATATTATCATCGTCATTAGTTGTGTTACTTATTATTTAGTTGATAAATTGGTTATTGATGTTCTACGGCGCGACTTTATTTTTGACTTGAGCGCTGACCCAAATGTAGCAGAAGTGTCCATGCGTAAAAAATTACTGAAAATGTATTAAAAACCGTGGGTTTCCTTACAAAAGTACTTATATGTATGTCAGTTGTCGACAAATTGAGAGTGTACAGTTTTACGTAATACATAGGTACTAAAACTAGGATGACACAACGAGTATAAAATAAATTAAATATGACTTCAGTGGGACGTGCTAAATTTCTTAATTAAACAAGAAAAGGCTGGTGTAGGTTTAAAATCATCTTTGACACAATCAAACTTAAAAGAAATATATCTTTTATTGAATAAATTGAAATGTTGTGACCGTGAAAGCTATTGTTTGCGTATCATTGTTGGTAAATGGATAGGTAATTCAGAATTCTGCACAGAACTCTGAATGCACATTGAATTTAAGTCATGTGCTAGTTCTTGCGGACAGTAGAAAAGTGTGTTGACCCAGTACGCCTGCAGCTGTCTGAAAATAGAAACCAGGAACATCTGAACTGAAAGTAATATAACTGGTGGTCGCAATTAAAAATCCATTGAGAGCAGAAGCAATGCTATTATTGGTTTATCATTGTAATAATATGGCGTGTCTATAGGATATACCAACATTTGTGATGGATATTTTTTGCAAGGATGACTAAAACTGATCTTGTCGGTATCGTACTTAATTATGAAACTTGTAGCTGTAAACATATCTCATTTTAATCTTATCAAAGTAAACAAATAGATTAATTTTGTGCTGAATGTTGTATATGGTGTATGCATTTGATACACAAGTGTACAAGACTAATTATATTGGTTTAAAAATATCTGGGACTCGTATCACAAATGCGAGTGTTACGAATTTTGTATCGTAGTTGTTTGGTCCTTCGTTTTCTACAACCGTTATTATTTTCGTTTGTACAGATGTTGCATTTGTGTGATAATTTTTAAACAAATATTTTCTTCTTGAGATATTTGGCTATTAATTTTTAAAGAAAATTGATATTAGTTATGTAATTTATATTATATTTTCTAAGTTTAACAATAGTAATAGTTATTACGTGTATAATAATAATTTGTATCCCAACTACTTTGCTTGTAATCGCACATGAAGCGAAATGATAACATTCAACCACCGATAAACAACGTAAAATCTAAGTTTCAAAAATCCTCCTGAACAAACTAAAATAGATAGAGGGCTATACTTTTTAGAATTAATTACCCAATGTATCTGATCCAGAAACGTGTATAATAATAATTTGTATCCCAACTACTTTGCTCGTAATCACACATGAAGCGAAATAATAACATTCAACCACCGATAAACAACGTAAAATCTAAGTTTCAAAAATCCTCCTGAACAAACTAAAATAGATAGAGGGCTGTACTTTTTAGAATTAATTACCCAATGTATCTGATCCATAAACGTGTATAATAATAATTTGTATCCCAACTACTTTGCTCGTAATCGCACATGAAGCGAAATAATAACATTCAACCATCGATAAACAACGTAAAATCTAAGTTTCAAAAATCCTCCTGAACAAACTAAAATAGATAGAGGGCTGTACTTTTTAGAATTAATTACCCAATGTATCTGATCCATAAACGTGTATAATAATAATTTGTATCCCAACTACTTTGCTCGTAATCGCACATGAAGCGAAATAATAACATTCAACCATCGATAAACAACGTAAAATCTAAGTTTCAAAAATCCTCCTGAACAAACTAAAATAGATAGAGGGCTGTACTTTTTAGAATTAATTACCCAATGTATCTGATCCATAAATGTGTATAATAATAATTTGTATCCCAACTACTTTGCTCGTAATCGCACATGAAGCGAATAAATAACATTCAACCATCGATAAACAACGTAAAATCTAAGTTTCAAAAATCCTCCTGAACAAACTAAAATAGATAGAGGGCTGTACTTTTTAGAATTAATTACCCAATGTATCTGATCCATAAACGTGTATAATAATAATTTGTATCCCAACTACTTTGTTCGTAATCGCACATGAAGCGAAATAATAACATTCAACCACCGATAAACAACGTAAAATCTAAGTTTCAAAAATCCTCCTGAACAAACTAAAATAGATAGAGGGCTGTACTTTTTAGAATTAATTACCCAATGTATCTGATCCATAAACGTGTATAATAATAATTTGTATCCCAACTACTTTGTTCGTAATCGCACATGAAGCGAAATAATAACATTCAACCACCGATAAACAACGTAAAATCTAAGTTTCAAAAATCCTCCTGAACAAACTAAAATAGATAGAGGGCTGTACTTTTTAGAATTAATTACCCAATATGTCTGATCCATAAACGTGTATAATAATAATTTGTATCCCAACTACTTTGTTCGTAATCGCACATGAAGCGAAATAATAACATTCAACAACCGATAAACTACTAAATGATAATAGTAAGCTTAAGTAAGCTGTTAAAAAACGAACATAAATTTGGTATACAAATGTTATATATGGTAAAACGTAATTAAGAATTTTTAAAAATGATTACGTGAGAATGTTCTTTTTTTTACAAGCATGTAGGTAATTATATATTTATTTAAGAATCTTTACTTTGTTAAAAAATAAATTAAATAAAATCATAATGTTATTATTATAAAACAAACGGTGAAATGAATAAAAGTGAGCATGAGTATATGCTCCAGGTTTTTATTTTTAAGATTTGGAACATTTACGTCAAATATATTGAGCATAAAGTATGTATACTCATTTTTATTCGTTTTCACTCAAATTTTTCAGTTGTTTTCAAACGTAATCTAACTTTGGCAATATTTGCAATTTCTACTGTGATGTTTAAAAATCGATTTCAGTAGGTACAAGTATATTTTAGGTATAAGACATTGTACCCAAAATTGATCTAAAATTATCCATGGAATTGAGAAATGTATTCATATGTTAGGGTTGCCATTTGAAAAAATCGACTTTTAGTACTTTTCTCGAATTCAACTTTGATCTTATAATTTCAACAACCTGTATAACTTTTAGAAGAGTTCTACCGATGTATCGATAATACGTTACCTTCACTACAATTTTGTAACATAAAATTGACCAAAAATCTAATGAAGATTTAAAAAATGCGATAGTATACAGGGTGTTACATTTGAAATATAAAAGTTGACATCACTTCCGGTGTAACCGGAAGTAACTAAAAACTCAAAATATTTTAGTTTAGACGATCGTGTCCAACAATATAAGTCCACAAATTTTTAATCTTTCATTTCATTTGGTTCTCCATGGGAAGAAGACATTTTTTTGTGTTTTTTAAATAGGTAATTGTTCGGGGTTTGGGCACACTTAGGGTTACTTAAGAAGTTTCCAATGAAGAATTTGACCTATAGTGCCCTTTTAACTACCCTTAAATGAACAAATGTACATTCTTTAGATATTTGATCCTTCTAATCATTCCAGTCTAGTGGAATGTTTATAAACATTTGTCAGTTAATTTACGTTTGTGTAAGAAATTCTATTTGTTTACTTTAAATAATTTGTTTTTCTCGAAAATCCGTCTGAGTTCTGTTTTCAGAGTTCGAAATGGCAAATTATTATCTTCAATTACTATTCATTTTCAACGTTTTTCCAGATTATAGTAAAAAAAGTCAGGTTTTTTGTGAAATTAACTTATTTAAACAATTATTGCTAGAAAATCTAAAATTCATTTTTTAGGTCGGTCTGGCTAACTGTTATTCTCAAGTGACATCATTTATATTTTGGGATGATTTCAATTGTTTAAATAATAAAATATTATTCGTTTTCAATATCATTTATTCGAAAAAACTGAAATGATTTGTAATCCTTTTCTCGGGAAATTGGGAGTTACATTTCTTTTTAACTTATTACATTTCCTAACGTGAACAAACTTTATTAATCGCATTTCTTTCTCTATTTCTTATTTTGATTTCCCACCACTATGTGTTCAAGATAATGTTGATTTGTTGCTGTCTGAAATCTGTTCCCTGTACTCTGTTTTGATGAAATATTGAAAATGAATATTATTTTATTATTTAAACAATGGAAATCACCCCAAAATATAAATGATTTCACTTGAGAATAACAGTTGGCCAGACCGATCTAAAAAAATAATGTCGGGCGAATTGCAAAAAAAGGTAAAGAAATGGCATTTGTTAAAACAAATGTGGTTTTATTAGATAATATAGGCTAGATACATAATTCGAAAAAAAGTTGAAAATGAGTTTAGTTGATGTTTAAACAATAGGAAGAAATTGTTTAATAAATCTCTAAGGCAGTGGTTCTTAACCTTTTTGAAGTCAGGGAGCACTTTTGATCATACGAAAAATTCGCGGAGCACCAAAAACATTGACATAAGTTTTACTCAAAATTAAAACGATTATTAAATAACAGTTAAAAAATAACATTAATTAGAAAAAGTATAAATATATTAATAGTCTACCTTTGTTTCTGCAGAATTAATTTTTAGAAATCAAATGTCATTCTGAGTATAATGTTTTATATGGTCTTATATGTTTTTTTCTATTCCTTAAGAAGTTACAGCCGTTTTAAATGTTAACAAACAAAGAAAAATAAACGATAAAATACATATCAAACAATGCGAAAAAAAATAAATTTAAGTAACAAAATAAAATCCACATAAAACTTTTTACAGATTTTCTTCTGAAAACTAAATGTCATTCCGAGTAAAAAGGTTCATATTGACTTATTGGTTTTCCCAATTCCTTAACAAGTTGTAGCCGTTTCAAATATGGTTTTATTGATATTTTTATCAGCTCTAACTTCTTACCGAATTGAATAAATGAATACTCGAATGAAGTTTATTTGCGGCGAAAATCATTAGTCGGATACAGAAAAGAAAAAGATATATTTCTGTATAAATTTAGAACACAACGGGAATTTTGGAATTTATTTCTACAAGCCAACTCTTGAATGTTTGAGGGAAAAGGCACTCTCGATGTACCGAATTGCTTCCGAAGTTTTCTTATTGCCCGTATTCACATAATTCCACATTTTGTGTGTGTGTGTGTGTGTGTATGTTTTGATTTTCTGGCCCCACAACATTTTGTTCGTGAACTATCACCTGGTGGTTATAAATGCCGCCACCTATTTAGTATATTGTGATAGTTCCTCCAAGCATCTGACATGTTCGCGGTAATATAAATTTAAATATAATAAAACTTTCAAAACCTTTTTAGTTTGTCAAATATTTAGGTAATTTGGCTGGATTCTTTATATTAGCAGTTACGTACCACCTACTCAAATAGTTTTGATAAGCTCATTATTAATACAACTTTATACTAATCTAAGACTTAATAAATCCGCACATAACATGTGGATGATATGTAGATGAGGGCAAAAATATATATTATCAAAACATCATATTTATTATCTTTGTTTTAGGAAATATATTTCAAAATGCTAACATATTTTCAGATTTTTTTATGTGGCATGTGTAGCAGAGCTATGCCCATTTTTATTTTAATTGTATTATATTCTAAATTCTTTATTTATTTTATTCATATTTATTACGATATATTTATACGGTAAATGAGTCAACAGTTTCGGCTTTCATAATTTTGCGGAGCACTTGCAACAAGCTCGCGGAGCACCAGTGTTCCCCGGAGCACCGGTTAAGAACCACTGCTCTAAGGTAATAAACTGACATTTTGAACCTTGTAAAAATGCGGTTCATTCTTATAATTAGATCCCGTCTCAGATCCATAGACAACAAGACGATGTTGTGTTGTCCACTCATCATCTTGTTGTAATACCCGAGATGGTTCAGGTTGAGATAGCGCACCAAACGAGATATATTTATCGACAATTATATTGATGTGTCTGATGGCCTCGCGAATATGTGAATCGAAAGCCGACGTATGGATATTACACGTCCGTTTACCTGATTTCCAAACATTCCGCATCGCTGCTTGTTAATCAAACAATACGAGTACGGTTGTACGATAGAAGACTATACGCGAATTTGACCTTAAACACATTTCACGGAGATGGTTTGCGATTCACAGAGCCATGCGCAACTATACTGCTGAGCTAATGGGTACGTCTCGCTTTTGCTAGCGAGCAAAAAGTTTATATTCTGAGGCCCGGCAAACCGTACGAAAAGAAACCTTATTGACTTATTAAACGTTAGCTTAGCTCACCATACCGTGGCTCTAGCGCTCCCGCGGTGTTGGTATGTAATAAAAGTTTTTAAACAACTTTGTTTAGTTTATCAAATGACATGCTAGCGAGTGGGTGTGCGTGAATTACGTTTTTCTTGGAAATTTTTTCGTTCGGTTATGCTACTGTAAATTGTGTTACGAGTGTGTTAAAAAAAACTTGTATGTTCTTGTAATTATATCATTTTGAACTGGATTCTGTGAATTGTGTCGTTTAGTTGGCAAATTATATACTGGATAATATTTGACGTAACATCAAAAACTGAGGTACAAATTTGATTGTGTTTTGTTGTGTCTTTCCCATTAAATTTGTACGGTTCGGTTGTCTTGTGAGCACCAATTAAAAATAAAACAATGGAGATTTGTGTATTTTAATTAATTAATTATGAAATGAATTCTGTTCTCTTATATGCATACGCAACTTGGTTTGCTTGACCTTGCTATTTGTTAATTTATGTTAATTTTTAAAATTTGTATTCGATATTTCGCAATTTTGTGGATTTTTTTGACGAGTCTATAAGACGTAAACAGGCCACGTTCTAAGATATATACCGGAATAAGTCAGGTCGACATTTTTCGAAATTTAATATGATTCTTGTCGTACAGCAACTGTTTTGGATAATATCTCTTCTTTTTTATTAACAGATATTCTCTTCAAGCATTAGATAATAATGTTACAGAAGAACAGTTTCTTGTTACTTTATTTGGGTGTTTCTGGCCAGAATAATGATTTTTTTTAATGGAGATGGCATGAGTTCAACTGTTATCTCCAAAGGTGGTGTATTAATGCCAAAATCGCTAGTCTCTGCTGCTAGTTTAATAATTAGGGATTATTGATGTCCGTAATTCCGACACTCGGGTCGGAATTTGGACAAAATACGTACAATTAATTGTAATATAGCAGACGATGTAAAACATGTTATTTTCTTGTGTAAAGACAGCAATAGAGCCATATGTATTTCTTCTAACCATGTACACAATGCCGACAGACATGTATAATTTAAGGAGGTGCTACACAGATAGAAAAGATTTCTTGTTTTAAAGAAATGTATTTGTTTGAATTTATTCTTTTGGGTCAAAACATATTTCTTTGACGCCAACAATATTTATTTCATTGAATACTCTAGTTTATTTGCTTGCAGAGATTAATTTATTTAAGTGGAATAAATATATTTGAATACAAACAAACATTACTTTCCTTTAAAGTAATATTTTAGTTGATTTGATTTTGATTTTGAATACTTGATTTTAAAAAAACGTTTCTTTACACCAATGAAATATAATTTTGATTCTAACATATAAATTTGTATATGAGGAGAGATTTATTTCGTTTAAAGTAATATTTTGTCTTTGGCTTAAAAATAGGTTTACTTCCGTCAAAGAAATCATATTTTGATTAAAATAAATATATTTGTACACAAGAAAAGATTTATTTCCTTTAAAGTAATATTTTTGTTTTGGCTTTAAAATAGGTTTACTTCCACCAAAGAAATCATATTTTGATTCAAATAAATATATTTTTAATGTCATCCAACTGTATTGTTAGATGGCGCTGTAAACTCTCTCCTCGCACTTCGTACATATCGAGAGTATAAAGCCGCGTGATCGACAGTATAGAACTTATAGAGTACAGTGCCTGCAGGTTCAAGTTGCGATTCCAAATCAGAGTACACTTTACTAACTTAACCTTGACTATATGTTGGGTTGGGAAGACCAAGCACTGGTCGAGGATGTGCGACATCCCAAAAAGGTGGCGACACATGGCGAGTCTTCCGAAAAATTCTTGTCTATTAATTCCTTCAACAAATTAATAATTTTAAGCATTTTAACTCGACCAACAATTTTGTTAATTTAAAAAAAATAATTCTTTCACTCAACACAATCATAATTATTTGAAGTAAATAAATCTCATTTCTTATAATACACAAATTGCAAACTTTTTAACTGGAAACATAAGTTGTTTGACACAAATCAACGTTCTTTCTACCAAACAAATATTTCAAATAAATGCGTTTTTATCCGCAAATAAATATTTCTTTGCCTCTATTGAAACAACAAATTTCTTTGAGTCAATGCATATTTATTTGAATCAAACAAAAATTTCTCTCTGTGTATATTTAAAAGAGTAGTACACCGTATTATCACGAAAATATAAAGCACTTTTAGTCAAACTAAATAGATATTATTAGAATTTTCTTAATTACTGTTATCCTGCAGCGATGTAAAAAGAAGTCGAATTGCAGTTACCTTATAAGGAAAACAAATAACAAAAATAACATTTCGCATAAAACTCAAATTATCAATTAGGTTATATTCTGATCATTAGAATATTGGTAGATAAGAAACGATTCTGGTGTAATATCAAACGGATGTCCTAAAATGAAGACACATATTCAATGTTGTAGATTTCTCATTTGATCCAACTAACCAGAAATATATCGGAATTTAGAACAGTGTCTGAATTTTGGACGTTTACTTTAAACATATAAGTTTTCTATAGTTATTGTTGATTTGAGATTTTAGTATGATTTATTCGAAATAAATGGAGGTTTGCCATATGTGATATAATTTTTTTTGCATTGGTTTCGAATTAAAATCAACATCGTTTTTTTTATTGAACTAAAATTATGGCAGTTTGCTTTCACTTGTCTGGCGGTCAGCTCTTTGCTGTTCGTTTTTCACGTAAAAATTACACCTTCAATGAAAAAATATCTAAAAAATGAACAGCATAATGTATTCAGGCTGGCTTTAGACTGATGTTGGAAGAGCTCTTTATTTAAACGACATAAAAATAGAAAAGAAGTCTTCGTTTGAAGTGATGTGATCTACTCATAAAAACGTTGATTCCAGCTCCGATTCAATCTTAGCAAAAACAAACAAAAGAACAAGAACATATGTCTAAAATGTGCAGCTAAACAACAAGTGTGATACATCATAATTGAAACTGACGAAAAGACCACCTAAAATGATAAATTCAAACATGCCGGCCACAACAACACCAATGGTTTCTCTACGATCTTTAAAGATAACTGAAGTACACAGTTTGATTTCTCTTCCCGTTGCAATGTTTTTGTTACAAATGTCACATTCCATCGGTTTTGACTAAAAACAATAAAAAACATTGTTTAAATATTTCACCCTGTATAAAAAACAAGACAAATGTCATTACCCATTGATTTTAATACACCTTTCATTTCACATTCAATTGACCCGATATTATCAGAAATGTTGCATAGCCAAACATGAAGAAACATAACTTTGCATTGAAACGTTCTGTTATTGCGAATATGGTATGGTTTCAATCTTCACACTACAAGCAATTCGTTTTTTTTTTTCAGAAATACTTGAAAAACGAAATATTATTGGAAATACGAGCGATTACAAAATTGTAGCGTTTTCTTTTGCCCACAGTGTATTTAAAATTCTTAAGTTGATAATAGCCTGATAAAAGTTGTTGTCAAAGCGATTAGGATACCAATTTTATACAAAAACTGCAATAATCACCTAGTGTTCCTTTAAAAATATAAGCATAAGTTTGGTTTTCTGATAGGTAATCCGTTTAATAACATAGAAAATGAGTTAAAACATAAAATAATAAAACAATATGAAACAGTTTGTTAGACATTAAGGTTGGAAAATTTGTCCTCATTCGAACATACGTGTCTGCGATGGTACTCATTGATACACGCGTGTGAGTGCATGAATTACTGATGGCGTAAACTAGTTACTGTAAACTGTAAAGGAAGAGTTGTGTGTGTGTGTATGTGAATGAATTGAGCGTGTTAACACATCAGGCCAAATTAGTGATGCCAGGTTTAAAACCAAAAGAGTAAATGCGTAATTAGTGTTCGTAAAGTACACGCTTTCTAAGAGTTATTCTATTAGTGTGGCTGATAGGAACGCACACATGTTTAGAGGAGAAAATTCAATATGTGAAATGTTTACTGAATGAGAGAAAAGTGTCAATATCCTCATGGATTACTGACACTTACATATACAGAGTGAAAAAGAAAATGTGTTGTATCAATGAATTTACTTCATAAAAGATATATTGGCTAAACAGATATTTTCTTAACGTAAATAGATTTTTGTTTATAAGAAATAATTCAGTTTGTGAATTTTGAAAACTGATTGAAATACGTTATATATAGGAACGAACATTATCGCGATTTAGGGGGGGGGGGGGCAAAACTCGGGACGTCAAAGAGATATTAGGTCTCTTAATTACCTACAATTTGAGGTATGATAGACATTTATACAAACATTTTTGTTGAACACTTTTCTGTGGAAACTGATTGAAATACGTTAGCTATAGGAATGAACATTATCGCGATTTAGGGGGAGGGGGGGGGAGGCAAAACTCTGAACGTCATAGGGATATTAGGAGAGACCTAATATCCCTATGACGTTCAGAGTTTGAGTTTTGAGAGCAATTACCTACAATTTCAGGTATGATAGAAATATATGCAAACATTTTTGCAGAAGTTATAAACATTTTTCTGTGGTACTGATTGAAACACGTTAGCTATAGGAACGAACACTATCGCGATTTAGGGGGCAAAACTCTGAACGTCATAGGGATATTACGTCTCTTAATTACCTACAATTTGAGGTATGATAGAAATTTATGCAATAAACATTTTTGCAGAAGTTATAAACATTTTTCTGTGGAAACTGATTGAAATGCGTTAGCTATAGGAACGAACATTATCGCGATTTAGGGGGGGGGGGGGCAAAACTCTGAACATTTTGTTTTTTTAATAATTAATTCGGGATTTTTTTTTATTTATGTGGCTGACAGCTATTTATTCTGAACATTTAGCATTTCAAATACTCTACAAAGTCTAAAAGCTCTTGTCTTGTGAGCATGTCTATAGCCGGTATATCACAATGCGTTACAGGCGATTTTGAACGATTTAAATAAAATTTTTTACTGACGAAGAAATTTTTTCCTTTGTGTAACACTGTGCTCGACATATATGTCTAGTTCTACTAGTTTTATTTTAATGCAGACATACCCGATCCCGCTCAAATAGAATCTCATGCAGCTAAACTATTAATTGTATTTATAGTATGATAAAGTCATGTGCCTGGCCACATCAGATTTTTTTCTATTGTCGTTGTTATTCCAAAATTCTGTCTTCATTTGGAGTGAAGGATTCTACTCTGCCTTAGTACTCAGTGAATGAATTTATGAATTAATGATACTGTTGTGGTAACGCAAAAATTTATACACTGTGGGCAAAAAAAAAACGGTACAAATGTTCAATTACTTGTATTTCCAAAGATTTTAAGTAAATTAAAGCAAGCATTTCTTTGAAGGACTAATTGCTTAAGTTGTGAGGATTTAAAACATACCATATTCGCAATTCCACTCCTTCTTTTTCAGTAAAAACAGGAAAAAACGATGTTTCAAAATTTCACCCTGTATGCAAAAAAATCACCCTGTATTCGATGCAATAAAATCTCTGCTGTCCCTTTTGACCAAAGGAAAAAAAAATTCATTACTTACTAATTTTATTACAGGTTGCATTTCACATTAAATTGACACGATGTTATCAGAAATGTTGCATAGCCAAACACAAAGCCAAACAACTGTGGATTGAAACGTCCTGTTATTGCGAATATGGTACGGTTTCAATCTTCACACTACAGGCAATTCGTTTTTAAAAGAAGTATTTGGATTGACAAAATATTATAGGAAATACGAGTGATCAAAAATTTGTACCGTTTTTTTTTTGGCACACCGTGTATATGTATTTATATTGATAAATAATGATTAACAATAGAGCATTGTGTGATTTAAATTACATTCAACAAATGCAATGTACATCGTGCATTTAAAGTAATGGCAATCCATTTTAGGTGTTGTTTTTATGCTCTCAGTTTGAGTAGTTATTCAATTGTTTGTTGTTATGCGACTCTAGTATGATACGAAGTTATCACAAGAAGTTATAAAACGAAGTAATGGATATTGTGTACATATACGAATAGGTTCATTCTTTTGTCGCATGGAGTAGGTATAGTAATAATTATTGTTAGTTTGTCACTATACCGGAAGACGGAAGAGGCTGTTCTCCATTGATAGAAATCAATAAACATCCTGCTGTGAAAGTCATTCTTCATCTTACAAGCGAACCTTAATAGAAAGTTTATCTTTTAGACGACCATAAACTATAATGGATTGTAATTATTAGTTATAAAGCAAAATACAGGTCATTTCCATTCGAATCTGTATCTGAAATAACTTATAATTAGTACTGTTTAGACATTAAAATTAGAGGATGTTTGACAACGACGTACGAAACACAAACGTATGTTTTAATGGAATATGTACTAGGTATATTATTGCAGTATTTGATTAAGATTTGTATCCTAATTGTTTCGACAATAGTTGCCATTGTTAACTGGTTGGCGGTTATTATCAACTGTTTATGAGATATTTTGAAGTTATTGTTAGAAATCGTTTTGAATAGTAAAAATATCACTTTTTTCGATAGTATACTTGAGATTTGATGAGATTTGATGATTTATCTCGAATAACTGCAGGTTTGTTAAATGTCAAATAACTGGTGAATATGAAGAATAGAATAATGTGGGGTCAAAATATTTGTACCAAGAATTCTTTAGAACCCTTTATTTAAAGATTATAATTAATGTTTATTTATCTAACAAAAAACAAACAAATAATTTTACGTAAGTTTGTAATAAAACGTTTGATAAGTAAACTCCTAAACAAAACAAAATCGGAAACTACTAGGTAATTATATTTTGACAACTTGAACTACATACTTACATACTGATTTCTAATTATTTTTGTCAAAGTTTTGTTTTTTTATGTTGCGTTTTGAGGCCTCAATTTACATGAGAAGGCATTTTTTGGTATCTTTGGAATAATTGTTCGAGCTTTGGGAAAACTTATGTTAGAGTTATAGGACTTGTAGAGGACTTTTCAAATTTTTAATTTCACTAAAAGCGGGTTTTTCTAGCATAATTAGAAAAAAGTTAAACTTGAATAATAATTGAGTGTTTAAACCAGCCTTTCTCAAACTGGGGGTCTGCGTACCCCTAGGAGCGGAACGAAACTATTAGACTGCCGTGAGAGGGAGAAGGATAGCAAAGGAAGTTTGAGAACCTCTTGTTTAAACAATTGGAAGAAATTTGTTTAATGAATAATGTTGTAATATATAATAACTGTAAGAGAATAGTTTGCCATTTCAAACTTAGAAAACAGAATTTAGACTGTTTTTCGAGGAAAGCGAATTATTTAAACAAATAGAATTTTTAAGAAATTAACTCACAAATGTTTGTATTCCACATTCTATGAGAAAAATGAGACTGAAATGATTAGAAGGATTAATTATCTCAAGAATGTCATTTTTTTTTCATTTAAGGGTAGTTTTCAGGGCACTATGGGGGCGTCAAATCCATATGTATAATATGTCAAATTTTTCCTTGGAAAGTCCTCTACAAATCCTTAAGTAATCTTAAGTTTTCTCAAACCACGAAAAATTATTTGAAAAATACCAAAAAATGTCTTCTTCCCAAGCATCTTCCCATGTAAATTTAAAGCCTCGACAATAGATACCCTTCTCCCATATAGCAAGTTAAATTTAGACAACTGCCCCCCTTCCGATTTGGGCTGCATACGCCTATGATTATAATTACATATAACTAAAAAATGATTCATTTTATAAAAAAAGTTATTTCTACAAAAACTTGTAATTTATTAATCCTAGAACATTTTTTTATTAGACAGATGTTCTATCGGAAAATAGTAAGGTTGCCAAATATCCAGAATAAAATGAACATTCTGTATATTAAAATATATTTAAACGATAGCTTGTTTAAACACTTTGGTTGAAACTTTGTACGGTCGCCGAATTATTTAGGTATTCCAGTAATTTAAAGCAAAATAACTTTTATTTAAACCAAAAAATTAAATTGTTTGGAGAATTATTTAGAATGTCCAGTAATTTTGATTTTGTATTTAGGTTGGCCATTTAAAACCAATAAATTGCTCAAAATATGTCCTGATTGATGCACTAATGGGCTCAAACCTACTTAAACGTACCTGAAAAGGAGCTTTTTTAATTTTCTATATATAGACAATTTCTATATACCTGATAGATTGTAAAGAAATTGTTGCCATTTAAGTTGCCAAAACCGTGTCAACTAGTGTATTCTAAGCTGTTCTAGTGTATTTAGCATACAACAGATATTTAAAAAAAAGCGTTTACAACTTCTACAAAACCAATAATTCCTTCGTTTTCTTCAAATTTCAGCGCAGGGCATCCACTCGAATCCCAGTATTCGGGCTGAGAATACCCGTCCCGATCTCAACAAGCCAACCACCACCACCACAACAACAACAACAACAACCTCTTCCGACCGCTCAAGAATCGCGCCAAAAACCGCACGAGATCACCTCGAAGGATGTCGGCAAGAAAGTGCGCGTCGCCGATAAGGAGGGCACCCTCCGCTACGTCGGTAACGTCCAATTCTCGACCGGTACGTGGTGCGGCGTCGAACTGACCGACTCGGTCGGCAAACACGATGGCTGCGTACGAGGCGTCCGCTACTTCGCCTGTCCCGACTCCCGCGGCTTGATGGCGCCACTCACCAAAGTCTCACTGATAGACGAGATCGCGCACGACGCAGTTTCCGGCCCGTATAGCATGATCTTCGGCGTTAACGACGATTTAGCTGTGGATAACAACACGTATAATATCGAGAGGTCGCTGATTCGATCTAATACGTTCGACAAGGACGATTTTGAGAGGTTAAGAGGGACGACTTTTACGAAAAAGAGCGAGCAGATTAAGACTCAGATTACTTGCGATACGACTATTGTGAATCAGACTGATTCGATGGATGGTGGGAATAATGAGACTGTTATAAATATTTCGATTACGAATAGGGGGAGGGTTTTTAATATTTCCTCGCATAAGGAGAAGCTTGAAACATCTGATGGTAACCGCTTGTTAAGTCAACCGGATCTTGCGATGTCGACTACTATCATCAAGGATAACAAACCTAAGATAAAAGTACCTTCGGAGTTAAACCTAAGTTGCAATGAGACGATTATCCTGAAGCATATGAACGAATCCTTCGAGCGCCCCAGGAGTTACCCCATCACAGAAAACTACTTTTCGACTCCAGTGAAGCCCCCAGCACAAAACAGGAAATCTCTAGGATTATCCCCTATTCACAAACCGAAGGACCCCGAGGACGAAAACAAGAGAGACTCGTTAGATTGTGACGAATCTTTAGGGATTCTAACCCCAGACCAGATGAACGGTGTCTCCTTCATGATCTCCAGGTCCCCATCCTCAGAGAACATACAATCCCTCCCGAACGATCCTAAATTTACCACGAGCATCAAGGACTTCAGTTTGTTGGACATCAACCAACTCTCGACTTTCCTGGACACTACCATGAACATGGAGCTTCCCCTTGATACGAAAAAGACCTATAGGATCGAGCAAACCCCCTCCCCGGAAGAACTACCCTTAGACCCCCCAATCCCCGTGGTCGATTCAGAACCAAAAACCGAGTCTACTCAATCTAAAACCACCAGTAATTTCATCACTAGCATCACGAGCATCACCAGCATCGACACGGGGTACCAGGGAGATGGTGAGATGTCGAGGCCGGCCAGTAGGGGCGCTGATAATTCTCCTTTAACCCGAAGACCCTTACCGAGGGTGCAACCCAGGAGACCTGACCCGATGACCGATTCTGACTTCTACACCGAGAGCGACGCGGATAACCATGAAGACCATGATAGACGAGGTGATAGGAAGGCCCAGGTTATAGACGGGACCCTCTATGGTGCCGAGACCCACCCCCACGCGGAAATCTACGTGAACAACCGAGAAAATATGGACTCCAGTGGGATATTCACCGACCTAGAATCGAATAAAGCCGAAGACAACTCTGAAGAAAAACAACTAGAAATCGACGTGTCGCCTTCGGACTCCTCGACTAAGACCATCTCGGACAACAGCCAGAATAATTCGCCTAAGCCCTTGATGATTCTGCAATCGCCTGACTCTAGGAACGTCTCCGATAGTACCGTGAAGGAAATGCCCGTGAAGAAGACGAAGACTCCTACGACGACGCAGTCTAGTGTGACGTCTTCGCCTAGGCGTGTGGCGAAGGAGGATTTGACGAAGAAGTATAAGACGCCGAAGAGGAACGTGCCGTCGAAGGTGAAGGCTGTGTTGGAGAGTAGTTATTCGAATAAGGGGGAGAAGAAGACGCCGACGAAGAAGACGGTGGGTCGTTGGGATGCCGTTATGAATAAGATATCGAAGGGTCAGGGTGACGTGATGAAGAGTAACCTGAAGGAGGTGAAGTCGAAGGTTTTTACGAGTATTAGTACGAATGTGGTGAAGACGGAGCCGAAGGATGGGGTGAATGGATTGGCCAAGCAGCAGAATAATAAATTGTGAGTATTGTTTGGGTGTTGTTTGGGCGGTGAATGTGGGTTTGGTCGAAAAAGTTGTTTGCCAGAAGATGTTTTCGTGCAGGTTTGGTGGAATTATTCACGATTACAGATGACCAAAGTTTACACCAAATTATATGTTATTAAACATACAATGTTCTATTCTGTCTAATTGTGGATATATGATATATTTATACGTTTTTGAAAAACCGTAATTGTGTTCTGTAAAAAGTATTGTTTAATTTCTTTTTAGATTTTGTTTTTGGTTTGCATTGATTTGATTTAGAATCTAGAAAACCAAGGTACTGGAATCTTGCTTTACACATGAACAAAATTTCACCAACAAATTTGAAATACCTCTCGATAAAAGCAGATAAAAAACACAAACTCTAACCATAAAATTTTATAAAATATCTACAAAAAAGCATGAAAATATATTTGGTTCCAATATCGTTTTTCGATATTTGCGAAGACTTTAGTAGAATAAAATTCTGGTCACGTTATCTATACATCATTTGGGTACGAGTTGCTATATTCAAGTTATTTTTCGGAAGAAATACGTCAATAGTAACAAGAAAATGCCATACTTGAACTAAATAAAAACCCCAATTCGTTATTGTACTTTCCAATCGAAGAATTGAATAACTAGCTTTATTTGTCGAAATCAAGGTGTGTGCAACTTTGACAAGACCGCGGGCCGGATAGCAAATTTGATATTTAATTTGCACTGCAAATGGAATAAGTTTCAGAAATGGCCAAGTATATAGTTGATGTAATATTCTAAATTTAAGTATCAAGATAAGCGTTTCTGTCTGTTGGCGAATTTGCATATGCCAGGTCTAAATGTTACTGGGCTATGGCTATTATAGCTGAGTGACTCAGAGGAAAATAATAAGTAATAAATAAGTAATAAACACAAATATACATTTAGGTGTCTAGAAAAGGGTACTAATAGGCATGATTTACAAGAAGTACTACTTTTACTTCATTTCTTCGAGTCCCTCATGTTATGAATTAATTTTTTATGAACTATGATAATCTCTTTTTAATTTTTTTAAACCTTAAATAATTTGCAGAAGACGATTAAGGACAAGACCAAGTGGCAACTCAACTCCAACGAAAAACAAGTCGAACATCGAGAATAGTATCAACAGTTCGCTAAGTGATTTGAGTGGTGCATCTCCAGTCAAAAATATCATTGGTAAGTTTTTTTCCTGTTTTCTTTTTTCGTACGCTACATGCATTTATGGAGGGGTTACTGCTGTTATTGCAGTCCTTTCTCAATATTTTACTATACCGAGGCAAAGTGTATACCAACACTGCACCGTAATGACTTTCAAGCACTTCCGCACATAAAAAATACGTGAGGGATTTTATAATTGACGCGTTTCCCACTATATAAGATGATAATTAGCATTTTAGACGGTAGGCAAGATAAGAAGATTGTCCTTCCTTCTAACAACTTCTGTTGTGTCATCGCAAATAGTGAAAAGCTAATAAGTAAACTCTGGCAACCCTAAATTGCTTTTCTTCATACTGGGTGGACTATTTTAATCTTAGTCACGAACCTTACGAAAAAATACGCGTTGCGAGAGAAACGCGATTAAAGTTTTTAAGCGTCTCTCCTGATGACACGTATCTGTAAATATGGACAGATTAATCTTATTTTGACAATACTGGTTCTGGTTTCTTGTTAAAAATTAAATAACCTACCCTGTATACTTGCAATCGACCGAAAAAGAAAGTATTTTTGCAACGCTTTTAGTCAAGTTCTATTTGTGGAACTAATTATTTGATGCAATTTCTTATTATCTAACGCTAGCAAAATTATAATACCTAACCATTGTGTAGACACAGCGTTGCATTATGAAAGTTAGTGTTTACATCACCATAGCTATATTTTATGCGAAGATGTTATATTAGTTTATTAATAATCATGATGTAAGTAAGTATGTAGTAACATCATTCATTTGGTGTATTTTTGTATCTGCAGTATAAGAGGAAGAAACTATTTATTACTGATTTTTCTAACAACTTTTCATTTAAATAATGCGTCGGAAATGTTCAAACTCCTAAATAGGGCAAAATTTATACTCATACTATAGAGGTTAATTGATAGTTACCATTTTTTTCCCACCATAGAAAAAATAATTCATGAAATATGTAGTATAGTAACCATGTGAATCATGTTTTCGTGTCGCTATAAAAAAATTCCAGCAAAAATATCCTGGTACAAGAATATTTCACGTTGGGGCTTGCAAAATTTATAAACAAATTTTTGGAGATGTGTTCTGTATTAACCCATAAGGAAGCAGAAAAAGGAACTGAATAAGGAAGACGTTGGTTCTCTAATAGTTTTACATGCCGTTTAAGAAATTCAAAAATTATCCCTTCGACGAAAAGCGTTACGAATTGAAATTAGTAAATCGCGTATGTCAAAAATTTACAAAGAAAATAAAATTAAGCCATTTAGACCACGATTGAGACAGACTTTAATTGCGGGCGATGATGCCAACCGTTTGGATTCTGTCTAGAGATTGCTACGAAATATTACCAAAAAATAATACAAAATATTATATATTTCAATCATTAATATTTTATTAAATTTTTTTTATTGAAAGCCCACTTTAATTTAGATTTAATACAAGTTTGTTTATTAGAATTGGTTGAAAATTTACTGAGTTATCTAAGTTTAATCACCGTCTTGACATTCACTTTAGACAAATCTGTACTCTTGATTTAGATTAACTAGACATTATTTTGTTTGTTTATTACCGTGTTTTACTGGATTTTAGTGTATCTAATATGTTATTAAGTAGGTCTATACTTGTACCCAAATATCGTAAAATCATTAATCGACAATCTTAACCTATTACAATTGTGTATACTATTAGGACGATATATAGGTCTTTAGTATCACCAAATTTCATTCACTTTTGGCATGTTCTCTTGAATTTCTTTCCTTACATTTTTGGCCATCTCAGTGACGAACAAGGTAAACGATTTCATCAGTAAATTGGCAGGTATTGAAAAACGGTTTCTAGGAAAAAAACACCATCAATTTGATCGCAGACTACTGCTGGTCACTTAAACCGCGCAACATTGTATAAATGTATTGTATAAACGACGGAGATCGACTAAACATTTTTAAGTTTGTTGTTTTTTTTTTATTATTATCATACGCAGTACGATGAAGTATTGTAAGCGTGCCGAAAAAAAAAG
The DNA here is from genome assembly GCA_964023965.1 of Melinopterus prodromus. Taxonomy (NCBI): domain Eukaryota; kingdom Metazoa; phylum Arthropoda; class Insecta; order Coleoptera; family Scarabaeidae; genus Melinopterus; species Melinopterus prodromus. The sequence continues at coordinate 488,079 of OZ030392.1, forward strand.
ATTTATATTTTAGCAGAAATAGGTCTTTATGGGTCCCCTGAACATTTTTGACCAACGTACAAAAAATGTCTATGTGTGTGTAAACGTTTTTTGTGGCGATGATTCCGGAGAAACTACTAAAGATATCTGGACGTTTCATGACCAAACTTAGAGCTGAAAAGCTTTTGGAACAAAAGCGTCCAAAGGAACTGGCTATTTACTCTTAGCATTTTTCAACGATTTTGCAAATGAGTCGTCATTTCTGTAATTTCGTCAAAATAGATAAATAATAAATTAAAGTAGAGGAAATTTTATATAATTTATGTCTATAACATTTTTTGGTAAAATTAATAGTTTAGCTGCATGAGCAAACCCCATTTGATCGAAATCGTGTCTACATCAATAGTACGTAGCCAGGAAATTTTGAAACTTTTGACAGTATTCAGAACGTCAGCGGTTGCAAAACGTCAATTCAACACGCAAATGCATGGAGAATGTGATGAGGAGGAGAAACACGCGCGCACGTACGCTATGTGAAACAATATTGAAACAGCTTGGTGTTTCCATGGTGTTTACAAAGTCAATGTGTATTTCAAGTGCGGATTGCGGATAGCAATATTGTTACGCATTTTTCAAGGATTTTGCAAATGAGCCGCCATTTCTGTAATTTCGTCAAAATAGTTAAATAATAAATTAAAGTAAAGAAAATTTTGTATAATTTATGTCTATGACATTTTTTGGTAAAATTAATAGCTTAGCTGTAGGAGCAAATTCTATTTGATCGAGATCGTGTCTGCATTAATATAGGATTTGCTAGATATTTTTATTCTAATGACAGTAGGTAGTGTTTCGTTTTTTAAATCGAGATTTAGGGGGTATTTGGAGAATTTCAGCTATGCCTTTATGTTCAGCTCTACCAGCTAAACAACTTCCGCTATGTCTCGTGAACAGTATATTTTGCTTTTTTTTTATAAAAGTGTTCTGCAGCATTTAATGATTTGTACAATAAATGCCTTGCGAACAGAAAATACATTTTTAACTAATTCGCTAGCTATTAGCTACTTATAAAAATGCATAAAATATTAATTAACAGAAATATTTGTATTTAATTTGAAGTTAAATTTTGTACGGTCAATGTACTTTCAGCAAGACGGTTTTGCCCAACTCACCATGCAAACATTGCGACCGAATGGGCTAAATTTTAGAATTTTCAGCAACTCCGATAGTTGTAGTACTCGAAAATCCTAATCGAAAACCATACCTGAACAAATATCCACGTGTGTTAAACAAAACTCCTCACGACTAAACGCGAGACCTTCCGACGTCTTCTTCAGCGCGAGATAGGTTATGTCACCGGGACTGTAGTCTTCAGTAGACCTCGGTACGCCGAAGCTATAACGTCCAGGCCGCGCTGGAACGTCTCGCTTTTTCCGTACTAAGTGCCTTACGTACGCCAACCATAAGGCTAAAATTCGCGCATACAAAAACCAATTTAAACACTTCGCCATCTAACACCATTATAATATGATTGTGCTGTGATAATTTGCGCGCACCGGATAGTGCAATAAACAGAACAAACAAACAAACAAGTTTTTATACCGTTTAGTGATTTGTTTAGTGCAGTTTTGTAATTATTGTAAATATTAGAGTTTAGGTAAAACAGAGTTGGGTGTTTATTTACGGTGTATTTGGCAAATTTTCGACTAGACCATCCTAAGAGATTAGTTCTGTTTAATTATAGCTATGATACAAACGTTTTTAATGTGTTTCTAGTAGGTACTGCACATAAAACTTATATTGTTATTTATAGTACCTGCATAGATTGCCTTTACAACGGTTTTGTGAAAGCAAACAGTCAGGTATTGGCTAACTTATCGGCATGTAGTTGTGAATGGACACGAAAGATCACTGATAACAACATTGATCTGAGATTTGCTTACGTAAATTACTTACGGGGTCATCTAGTTGACCTTAATATGCAATTTAGAACAACTAAATGGCTCTAATAAGTATTCACAACAACACCTTGTGATTTTTATTTCTCGTAAATTAATTGCATACGTACCTAAATTGAACACATATCTGACAATTAGTCCTTATATAAAACGAACAGCAGACAATAGAAAGCAATAGTGGTATGCTGTACTGCTTTCCTCTTTAAATTGCAAGGAACAAATCGAAGAAAGAAAGCTGGATATTAAAAGTGTGTATTCTTAGCATTAGAAGTATACGATTTTGAAATGTTTTGTTGTAATTCTTTGGGTGATTGTGGAGGCAAAAGTGACCAATGCGAGATTGGTATTAAATGCCAAGTTTAGATGCGAGCACAATAGTTCTTATTATGTTGCGCAATCGCGGCTTGTTGTGTTTAGAAACGCCAAAAGGAAAGTGAAGGAAGTGTGTTATTTCAAATGCCAACGAGGCTATGATTAGCAGCTGATTTATTTTGGGATGGCTCGCTGATGACGGTTTAATAATGCATCTAAACGATTGACCATGTAATTCAATAATAAATGATCACTCTGAACTTTTAATTATCAAAAGAAATCATCAAAATATACATATTTACATCAAATTTACTTTCAACTCCAAATTTTTTGTACTGATGTTGATAGATCTGTTATTTGTCTTAAAAATAATTTACCGCCCTACATAGGATATAATACCAATATAATTCATAACTTTTGTTTGTTTATGGAAAGCGAATAGGCGTTTACGATTGATTTATTTGCGCTGAATGCGAATCTGTGATCAGAAGTTGCATATCACGTCAGGTTATTGCGTTTTTGACGTTTCTTTTATAGAGCTGTCCGCGCCCTACTTGAAGAATCGCTGTAAATGCTTCAAAAACTTTTGGGATTTAACGTAAAAGTGCAAAGACTAAGGTTTTATTATGAGACCATTTTGAGATTGGGTTCATTTAGTATAATTTAGTAAAAATTACAAACATTTTGGGGTTATCAATATTTTACAATTTTCAATTGATTTTTTCTCGATATTTTTTTATGTAAGGCTATAAACAATTTGCGATACCATTTAGGATTTTGTTCCTCATGTTTCCATACTTTACTGTTTAATAGATATCTAAGAGTTTAACTTATCTAAAACATCCTAAAGTTTACTTACGAATAATAAGTCAATATTTTTAATTTGCAACTTTGAATGCTAAAGGCTTGAAATAAAAAATAGCACTTTATCAAAACAAGCTATTGAAATTTTAACATTTTTAGTTTTCACGATATTTAGGACCTAAAATATCTCCGATGGGAACACACTTAAAAATTTGAAACTGTCACAATTTATTAATCATATTATAATTAAAAATATACAGGGTTAGCCAAAATTACCGGAGCACCTAAATAATTCTCCAACCGTAAGAAATTTATAAAAATGATTCTAAGAAAGGTATTTTGGCCTTAAACAAGCTATTGTTTAAATATATTTTCAATAAACAGGGTACTCATTTTATTCGAGAAATTTGGTGACATTTCCTTTTTTTTTTAAATAGAAGATCCTATATGTTATAAAAAAATTTAATTCTAAGATTATTACTAAGAATTTTTTTATAGGAACAATTTGTTTATAAAATGCGATATTTTTAATTATAAGCTATTAACCAAAAATAGTCAAAATTACCGGATCAACAAAATAATTCACCAACTTAAAAAAATCAAAAAAAGTTTTTGTGTTTAAAGTGTTTGAACACAACAATATGTGTTTATATACAGGCTGTTTATTTTATTAAAGAAATTTGCAAACGTGTCCTTTTTCTAACAACATCCTATATATTTTTACATTTTTTACGTTTTCATTAATGCATAAAAGTATTTTATGTAGGAATTATTTTTTATAAAATGTATTATGCTGTTGTAATACGCAATTAAATAGAATTAAATTCAATGTTCAAAACTTTCACAATAAAATAAATGTGGATGTGTGTGGGGAAAATATTCCTAATTTTAAATTCAGGAGTTTTGATTCATTGCACCTAACTCAGAAATAATGGATTTAAAAAAAAAACTCATTACCACGAAGAGTTCTTAGAATTGATCTAAGAATCAAAAAATTTAAATATACTATTAGAAAACGGAAAGGTTTGCAAATTTCCATATTATCATGAACACTAAAACTATATGGTCTCCATTTGAGTGTTTTTTCCATTGAGTGTCCATCTTACTCCTTGGCTATACCGTACTGATGAGGACTAATAGTCCGAAACTCGTGTCTACGGTTGCTTCTTCGTATGACGGAATTGCCCGACAAACTTCCTTTCTACTAAAACTATACTTAAACGAGAGGTTGTTCAAACTTAAAAATCTTTTATTTGAATTTTTTGCAGTTCGTGAATTATGTGTTCCGGACTATTTTTTGTTATACAAAATAAAGCCTTTTATAAAAAAAATATTCCTAACAAAAATACTAAGAATTAGTCTCAAAATTTCAAAATGTAGTCATATATAGTCTGTTCTATTTAAAAAAAAAAGGGAAAGGTTCCCAAATTTCTATAATAAAATGAGCATTCTGTATATTGAAAATATATTTAAACGATAGCTTGTTTAAAGCCAAAGCTTTAGGATGAAATTTTTTTTTGAGTGTATGTACGGTTGGAGAATTATTTAGGTGTTTTAGGGTTAGCCGGTAATTTTAGCCGGTAAAAAATGAGAGAAAAATCACATGATTTAAACTACATTTATTCAAAAATTCTCAGTAAACACATAAAAATTGTCATACATTTATAATAGAAATTATTAGAAGGTTTATAATTTAATACTATATTGTCTAACTGAATATTTTATTTTTTTTTGTACAATTAACGTATAATGTGCACTCCAAGAGGTTTATTTCATAGACATAGTTATACGAAACCAAGAGCTAAAAAATAATTCATCACAAAGCTTTTGGGAGATGTTGTGCGCGCCACCACTGTGACTGGTGGTCACAGTTGCTAATTCTAAAGGTATTAGCTTTCTTAAAACATTCGTGAAAGGAACCCAAACTCTGTCTTCATCATACTTCTTCTTAATTCAGAAGTTACATCATTCTCAGTTTACACAAATTTACTAGCTTACTAATTCACTATTGATGGTCATAAACACAGGCAAATATTTCTTATTTTTAATCTAGTATTACAAGCTTTTATCTTACAAGGTTACCTATAAATAAAAAATATTGAATGAACAAATTTACTACCCCTTAAGAGACTATCGTAAGTAAACTTTTTAAATAAGAAAATAAGTTTTGTATTCATGAGATTACATGAGAATCACACCAAAAAAGAAATTAATATTGAATTACTTTCCGTCTGTGTTTCAAAGTTTCAATGTTAACGCATCCCCAAGGGAGCAGTGAACACACCCTCTCGCTCGATATTCGTGCAGTTTACGAACGAAGTACCTCACTAGCACGGGGTTGAATTTTCGTGAGTCATGCGGTACAACCCTACCGCAATACAATCTATACTTGCTTACGTAACTGATCACAAATGCACCCTAATGACACGAATGAGATGTTTCGAACCGAATAAGGGTGTAAATCAGGCATTATTTCAAAGTTTTTGTCTTTTTTTTTTCGCTGCACAAATATGAAATAATTTCGCAATTCTTCATATTAGTGTTAATTTTATTTCTCAACTTAAATCACTCAGATGATGGGGATTATATAGCCATAGATACGTATGCAATGAACTTCTTTTGAATTTATTCTTTTGGACCAAAACATAATATTTGTTTAACGTTAACAATATTTAGTTCATTCAATACTAGTTTATTTGCTTGTAGAGATTAATTTGTTTGGAATATTTATTTAGGTCAAATAAATATATTTGGATATAAACAATAGATGGTCAGCCATGGGTTAGTTGAGGCCTTGACATCCAGAGGGCAGGGACTCCGAGCATAAAAATATATAAGAAATATAAGTCGAAAAGTCTTATTAATTAATCTAGCTCAAACCCCTGCCCTCTGTATGTGATTGCCCCAACTAACCTATGGCTAACTAACTATATTCGTTGATCATCAACGGTAATAGCTTCGTTTTGACTAAAAACAAAACGTTTCTTTACTCCAAAGTAATCTAATTTTGATTTAAACACATATTATGCTATACAAGAAAAGATTTATTTCTTTTAAAGTAATGCTTTTGCATTTATTTAAAAATAGGTTTACTTCCGCCAAGGAAATCATATTTTGATTTACTTACATAAATATTTTTTAGTGTGAATACCTTATCCAACTGTATTGTTAGATGGCGTTGTAAACTCTCCTCACAGTTTGGCCATATCTTCTATATAAATAATAAACATTGGAACTAAATAAATCTCGTTCCTTATAATATACAAACAAATTGTAAAGTTTAACTGAAAACATAAGTTGTTTGATACAACTAAACGTTCTTTCTACCAAACAAATTTTACAAACAAATGCATTTTTATTGGCATATAGATATTTCTTTGCCTCTATTGACACACAAGATTTCTTCGAGTCTGGTGGATTAAAATGAGTGATTTAGGTATTTTGTTTGCTGTGAATATAATTTGTTTTACCTTTGTGCAAAACATTTCCTTAATTTAATTTTAATTATATTGGCTTAATATTTATTTTACAATTTTATAATTAGCTGCCGTTTAGTACCTTGGCATATTCGTTTATCAGCAAAAGTAAATCATACTAGCCTACGTAGTATCTACATGTAAACAATTAGAATAATTAATATAATTAGTGTATAACCCTGGTTCAAACCTACGTGTTGTTATTTTCGATTATCATATTAAACCTACGCTTGCCACGATATTGTTTACATAACTTAAATAGACAAACAATCAAAAACGATTCCATTGTGTTATTCAGAATTTCCGAATTTTTGGTCTAATCATCAGAACATAATATCATAAAATTTATCGGACACATTTTATTCCAAGCTATGCGTTAATAGATATGCGTAATGCATCTAAAATATTTACAATTCTGATATTGTTTCATTGCAAATAAACCAAAATAACATTACGTTGTGCTCCAAATACTTCACAACTTCTGGAATCGCTCCAAAATAATCTGCAATATCAAAATTTCGAAATCTCGCGTCTATATATTTATGCATTCTGCAATCTGGCCATGATTTTATAGGATGAAGGTCAGGGTAAAACTTCTCCGAATCGGCTCGAACGGAGGTATTTATGAATGCGCAAACATACCGAGTGGCAAGCGGACAGTATAGCGGATCTGATTGTAAACTGCTTCTACCTTTATAAGGTAACCCATGTCCTTGGGCCATATCGACCGTAGTGTGTGCTGTATTCGTCGTCCACACCGCGTTCAATTCCAAAAAGAACGCGCCGAGTTGATAAATGTACAGGTCGGTCGATGGATTGGTAGTCATTAGCATATTAACGGAGGAAATACGTTGGGAATGTTGCTTATTGCAGTTTCTGATCATATGTTCCGTGAATGCTGCTGACTATATCTACACAGTAAAAGAAATTATATCAATGTGCATGGTTACAAATACGCCAGCCATTTTGATGTGAGTTTACAGTCATGTTGTAAAAAGGCAATGCGTTTGTAAAATTACAGTTTTGATTGTAAAATACAATTACAGATTGTCTTGTAATTTGCCATTAATTTCATGTAAATCCTATGGTAGATCTTTTTGATTTATTGGTATTATGTAGGTATGTAATAATACTTACCGTATTATGTAAATAATCCGTACAATTTATTAATCTTATTTGAAAAATAATTTTTGTATATATACAGGGTGTCTCATGAATTTCTTTTAAAACTAATTTCACTCATATATACACGCGCACATTTTAAAATTATCGTGTATACAGGCTGTTCCATAAACAACGGATATTTCGGCACAATTTTGAATTCCTCGCAAAATTTTACGATAATGATAAATAACATTCCTTACCTTAAACTTTATACTTTTTGATTTATTAGCATTTTTATGGAAACACACCAGTCTAAGAAAAATTTTATATCTCAATACCGGTTTTTAATTTTATTGCGCACGCTTAGATTATGATTGAGTAAGAAGTGTTCTATTAGCGTGATTACCTACCATATCCAAATTGTGTCTAGGATGGTCATAATCTGCAACAAAATATAGCAGTTTTTCCTAAGAAAGTTGATTCTTGAAATGGAACACTATGTGCCTAATTATTTTTTACTTTATCATACGCAGTATGATAAAGTATTGTAATCGCGCTGAAAAAAAAAATTGATTTTAGCGGAAATAGGTCTTTATAGGTCCCCTGAACATTTTTGACCCAGGTACAAAAAAATTTCTGTATGTGTGTATGTGTGTGTGTAAACGATTTTTGTGGCGACGATTCCGTAGAAACTACTAAAGGTATCTGGACGAAAGTTCATATTTAGAAGTTTTATGACTAAACTTAAAGCTGAAAAGCTTTTGGTTCAAAAGGGTCCAAAGGAACTGGCTGTTTACTCTGCATTTTTCAACGATTTTGCAAATGAGCCGTCATTTCTGTAATTTCGTCAAAATAGATAAATAATAAATTAAAGTAGAGGAAAGTTTGTATACTTTATGTCTATAACATTTTTTGGTAAAATTAATAGTTTAGCTGCAGGAGCAAATTCTATTTGATCGAAATCGTGTCTACATTAATAGTAGGTGGCCAGGAAATTTTGAAACTTTTGACAGTATTGAGAACGTCAGCGGTTGCGAAACGTCAATTCAACACGCAAATGAATGGAGAAGGTGATGAGGAGGAGAAACACACGCGCACGTACGCTATGTGAAACAATATTGAAACAGCTTGGTGTTTCCATATTGTTTACAAAGTCAATGTGTATTTCAAGTGCGGATTGCGGATAGCAAAATTGTTATGCATTTTTCAAGGATTTTGCAAATGAGCCGCCATTTCAGTGATTTCGTCAAAATAGTTAAATAATAAATTAAATAACAATATTTTGGAGACTGTGGCGAACTTAATAATAAAATTATAAACCCCTAACCACAACAAGTATTTTAGAAACCTAAATACGTATTTCAGCAACTATGTTGCCATCTTCAGTAGAACCTAAAAAAAGAAAAAGAGAGATTAGCACTTCATAGTATCTTTACTGGATATTCTCCAAGCAAATCACTAGTGGAAGTGACTTCCACTAGTGACCACTTCCACTAGTGATTTGCTTGGAGAATATCCAGTAAAGATACTATGAAGTGCTAATCTCTCTTTTTCTTTTTTTAGGTTCTACTGAAGATGGCAACATAGTTGCTGAAATACGTATTTAGGTTTCTAAAATACTTGTTGTGGTTAGGGGTTTATAATTTTATTAATAAATTAAAGCAGAGGAAATTTTGTATAATTTATGTCTATGACATTTTTTGGTAAAATTAATAGTTTAGCTGTAGGAGCAAATTCTATTTGATCGAGATCGTGTCTGCATTAATATAGGATTTGCCAGATATTTTTATTCTAATGACAGTAGGTAGTGTTAAAGGCTGATTTTTTGACAATACCTACTGTCAATATCTGTCAAATCCTGGCTAATTCGTTTTATTTTAATGCAAACACGATCGATCTCGATAGAATCTTATGCAGCTAAACTATTAATTTTATATATTGTATGATAAAGTCATGTGCCTGGCCACATCAGATTTTTTTGAATTCTAAGCGTAGTTGTGCACAAAAAAAGTACTAGCACCACCAGTCCTAAAATAAACAATTGCTGAGATAACTGTCTCCTTCATAAAAAAGCGAGTTTTCTATCAAAGTGCTTCTACATCTACATTAACCATTAAACCAAACTAAGTATTTATATACTATTTTCTCGCATGATTTTAGCATTTTTTTGTATATAAATCAAAATATTTGATCACATCTGCAATTTAATATTATAATTTGAAATGCAATTTATATGCTTATACCCTCTAGGTATGAAAAGCTCTGCTCAACAAATTATTAAGTCAATTAGGTCCGAAATGTAAGGTATCTGTCAGTAGTTGTCACTAGTGGTGATATTGTTAGGTTAGATTTGCATATTTTGCAACATAAATGCGTTGTGCAGAAGAAAAAAAATACTAGCACACACTAGTGCTAAAATAAACCGTTACGGAAATAACTTAATAAAAATTTACATAAAATTACCGTTATAAATTTCTTCTATTCCTTGCAAAACAATATTATTAACTATTAATCTTTGTGGAAAAATAAATGTAGGTACAGTTCTTGATACTGAGTTGCGTTATGAATTGTTTTTATTTTATAATAAGTAAAACAACAGCTGCTCTTTAACAACTTTATATCAGCTTTATACCTTAATAACTTGTTTAGTACAGTTTTTTATAGCCTACAGGGAATAACTAAAATTTTATTTCAAATTATAATATAATTGCACATCAAATCAAATAATTTGATTTATTAAAAAAAAGATGAAATCATGCGAGAAAACAGTAATTTAGGTAAATACTTAGCTGGAAAAACACCCGTTGTTTTGGATCAAAGAAGGTTGTTTTGAATCTTATCAAACAACCTTATCAAAATTTGCAGGGCTCAAAACATGCTCAAAATAAAAATTTCAATAAAAAATACTACCCCTACGCTGTTGTTAAAGAAATAACATTCAGGTAAACGAAACAATCATAAACATTTAACATTGGGTTCAAAAGATACTTACTTAATTATAAACTTGACATACATTTGACTATTTAATTCATTTTATTCATAATTTTATATAAACCTCATGCCATGAGATGCACTGTGTAATTTATAACGTTAAAAATTCTACAATAAGCTCTTTTAGTTTGTAGTTTTCGATGTGAATGCTGAGGTCCATAATTATATATTGAGCTAGTGCCCATTGTGTATGTTTATTTTGTTTTCCACGTATTGAACGTGACGTACAAATTAAATAGGCTCTTTCAGACGTCCTCCTTATGCAAATTATACGTGTACGTGCTCAATGCAGCTTTCGGAAGCTTTTAGAGGCTGACCAGTTTCTACTAGAAGGCTAACTAGCAAGACCGTCGATTGTGCTATAAACGGCACCATTGTATTTACGTTCGAAACGTTTAAAGCAACAGTTTTTATTACACGAATTAAGCAGTCTTACAACTAAATCTTCAATTCGATACAAGACGAGACCTACTCCTAAAAATACTTTCTAGCCATTTCGTATCAAAATGTCGACATCTTTATAGTCATCTAACGACTTTATACACTCTCCTCATCTGGAGAGTATTGTAAAACTATGCTCAACTATCCGTGACTGATCCGAATCTCGTCTATCTTGGTACTTATCTGGAGCACTATAAAGTTTTAGTTCTTTCCGAGGCTGTATGGTACCTTGGCTTGGTCGTAAATGCATGATAAACGCACAAGACCTGCTGCCCGATGATTCTATTTTCAGACGCGCATTATTACTACTCGGTGCTCGTAATGACTGAATGGCCGCGGTACCGTCTAATTGTTTTAACGGTTGTGCGAGCACGGTTCTGCGAACGCTCATTTTGATTTTGATGAGAAAAGGCAAAGGTTAACGGTCGCGTATAGGCGATTTTATACAAACCAGAAGCGAGAGTCGTACCTACAGTTCTGCTAGAGGAGTATGAGATCTTGCACAGGGTTGCAAGTATTCGATTAGGAACATGCATCTATTATTATCAATTTGTTTTTTGATTCATGTCAATATCTAACTTTTTGTGGAAGAAACAGTTCAAGTACACTTTTGTTATGTCTGTGCTACCAGAAAACCGGTAAAACATTTACAGCAAGGTTTAAACTGCATTTAATGCTAAATAATAATAATTTTTATTGCTAAATTTTACTTGCACTTAACGGCGTATCTCTACAAAAATTATGATTATAAATTATAAAAATAATTTATTTGTTATTAAAAATTATTAAGGTGTCGTTGAAATATATTTTAATATATTCAGTATCTTCTGGAAATTTGATAACTTTTTCTTTTTTTAACTAGAACAGCCTGTATATTTGTGCATTTTTATTCTCAGATTAATACCACCAATTTTGATTTTCAAACAAAAACTTTTTGTTTTTAACAAGCTTACATATGAATAGATTTTTAATATACAGGTGTTTATTTTATTATGGAAACTTAGTAATATTTTCTTTTGCTTTATCATACGCAGTATGATGAAGTAGTGTAATCGTGCCGAAAAAAAAAATAATGAGATTTTTGCGAAAATAGGTCTTTATGGGTCCCCTGAACATTTTTGACCAAAATTACAAAAAAATGTCTGTGTGCGTGTAAACGATTTTTGTGGCGACGATTCCGTAGAAACTACTAAAGGTATCTGGACGAAGGTTCATATTTAGAAGTTTTATGACCAAACTTAGAGCTTAAAAGCTTTTAGTTCAAAAGGGTCCAATGGAACTGGCTATTTACTCTTAGCATTTTTCAACGATTATGCAAATGAGCCGTCATTTCTCTGTGATTTCGTCAAAATAGATAAATAATAAATTAAAGTAGAGGAAGTTTTGTATAATTTATGTCTATAACATTTTTTGGTAAAATTAATAGTTTAGCTGCAGGAGCAAATTCTATTTGATCGAAATCGTGTCTACATTAATAGTAGGTAGCCAGGGAATTTTGAAACTTTTGACAGTATTCAGAACGTCAGCGGTTGCGAAACGTCAATTCAACACGCAAATGCATGGATAATGTGTTGAGGAGGAGAAACACGCGCGCACGTCGCTATGTGAAAAAATATTGAAACAGCTTGGTGTTCCATGGTGTTTACAAAGTCAATGTGTATTTCAAGTGCGGATTGCGCATAGCAATATTGTTAGGCATTTTTCAAGGATTTTGCAAATGAGTCGCCATTTCTGTAATTTCGTAAAAATAGTTAAATAATAAATTAAAGTAGAGGACATTTTGTATAATTTATGTCAATGACATTTTTTGGTAATATTAATAGTTTAGCTGTAGAAGCAAATTCTATTTGATCGAGATCGTATCTGCATTAATATAGGATTTGCCAGATATTTTTATTCTAATGATAGTAGGTAGTGTTAAAGGCTGATTTTTTGACAATACCTACTGTCTATATCTGTCAAATCCTGGCTAATTCGTTTTATTTTAATGCAAACACGATCGATCTCGATAGAATCTCATGCAGCTAAACTTTTAATTTTATATATCGTATGATAAAGTCATATGCCTGGCCACATCAGACTTTTTCTTACAGCACACCCTGTGTATTTTAGCTTTTTTAAATTCTAATATTAATTCTAAGATTTTTTTGTAGAAATATTTTTTTATATAAAATGCCCCATTTTTTTATTGTAAGAAATTAATTAAAATAAAAAATACGAAAAAATAAGAAACCAATTAAATAGTATTACATTAAATGTCTAAACTGCCAAATGTCTATGTATGCGCGAAAATATCCTTAATTTGAAGTTTAGGGGTTTTGATTAAATGCTTGTAATGGTCCATTTTATAAACTAATGATAACAACAACAAAATTCTTAGTTAATCTTAAAATTTAAAAAAGTAAAAATATACAGGGTATTATTAAAAAAAGTTAAAAAAAAAATCCACAATAAAATAAACATTAAAAATGATATATGATATATAATATGATATAATTAATGATATAATGATATATAATAAAAAATATATTTAAATGATTTTATAAAAAAATTATTTCTACAAAAAACTTATAGAATTAACCTAAAAATTATAATGCAAAAATATATAGAGTGAAAAAGAAAAGTTAACAAATTTCCAGACTAAACTGAACAACCTGTATATTAAAAATATATTTCAACGATAGCTTATTTACAGCAAAAAGATTTTGTTAGAATTTTTTTTGAAGTTGTTTACGATTAGGGAATTATTTAGGTGTTCCGGTAATTTTGGTTAACCCTGTATACTGTTGTAGGCCAAAGAAATATTATATTGCAAGTAAACTGAGTAAACTGCACCCAACGAAACGTTGTCTCGATTCAAAGCAACATTTGTTAATCCAAAACAACGATTGTTTTATATATACGCAAGAATAGAAATATGGTTATTACAAGTACTTGTCTTAAAACAAACAAATTATGTTAAGAATGTCATTTTCTTAATATTGGACAACCATTTGTCTGTGTGTGAGTGGTGACTCAATATTTCCGTACTTTTGAATTGTTATATTACTTTCAAATAAACTAATATTTTTATTATTACCAAATCATCTAAAAAATGTGTTTATTTGAATCGAAAAAACTGAATTCTTTCTTATAAACAAAAATCTATTTACTTTAATCAAATATCTGTTTAGGGCCAATATTTTTTTAAGAAATTGATTCTTTGATTTAACCCTGTTTTGCTCTGTGTACCTACTAGTTTTTTTTTATGCAGACTGTTCTAAATCTGCGTTTTCTAGCTATTGGTGGACTAATATTTCTTCTTTAACAACAACAAGAACAATACGTTATAACGACCGCGATAAAAGAAAAGCTCGATGAGAATGGTGTATTTTTAAACCGTTTATTCTTGGCTTTCTTGGGAATTTATGATGCTCTGTTACACCCCTTGCGATTATCTGGCATGTGGCTGTTTGGTGTCTACCGCCTTTATAGGCAATACCGCTTTCGAGGCCCTATCTCAACACGAAAACGTGTTGTACGTACACCATGTAAACATTCTCCTAATTTGATGCCTGTTCCGGCAAATGAAAATTAAACAGATGCCACTACCACTATTTACACCTACACAACTAGCTTATTTACTTTTGGTTTGGTGTCTTTATCACGTTTAGGGGATTTTCAATTGATATTTTGACGTTTGGCGTATTAAAAACAAAAATTACTTTGATTTAAGGAAATATTTTTGATTTAAAAAGACGTTGTGAAAGACGATGTACAAAGAAGTGGAATTGCAGTTATTTTATAAGGAAAATATTAACTTTTAGCATAACCCCCAATTATCACGATCAGTCAAACTTACAGTTAAATGTTGTAGATTTCTTATTTTATCCAACTAACTAGAAATATGAAAATTAGGTAAACAATAGCAGAATAAATCAATGTACTATCGTGGCCATATATTATGTCCCTTCTTTTGACGTCCATTTTCTCGGAAACCTAGGGACAAAAAAAAATTGAAAAAATTCTGGTGCTGTCCTTGATTAGAATGCTACAACTCAAAAATTAGAAAGCTGTATGTGTTGGTGTTTTCCCGATTTTTCCAAATTAAGAAGAATTGGCGCTGTTTTTGCCCCGTAAATTTTATTCGTTTAACTTTAGCAATTAATTACTCCGGAAATAAATATCAACGAGTTAAATAGTAAAATCACCTGCGAAATGCTAGCTTTCAATGTGCATTTTTGTAAAATCATTGAATTACTGGTTGACCCACAAAAGGCTATATTATGCAATGCCAACAATTCCGTTATTAGAAGAGCTAGAACATAATCATTGTTTATCTTGCATTTTTCATACAAAAGATCATGCTGAAACTCCGCGTGAATTCCGACGCTCTACGGTCTTTGGGGTGCTGCGGGGAAGGGAGGCGTTAGCGGTGCTGTCATGTCGGAGAGAACCGACACAGCTGAGAGAACCGGGGCAGCTTATTATCAATACACAAAAAGAACGATAACTTGTCAAGGTAGTAATTATAACTAACAATTAAATTCTTAATTTTTGCATAATTTTGATTTAAATATGTGACCCGGTACGAGAGAAATCTCATCTATCGATTGACGTTTATGTTTTCTTCAGTGTTATACAATAAGGTTGTAAACAATATTTTGACTGAAGCGGATAGATCTAACAATATGGAGTTAGCAGATTTTCCGATTAGTGGTGAATACTAAATTAAGTTTGCTTGATAAACCCAAAAAATATTTAAAAAGTCCCGATTTTGTTATATAAATATTCAAACTATTATTATAGTTTCAACAGTTTATTTATTAATAATATTTAAATACATGCACAAACAATATAAAATAAATACCAACTCTTGATATATTACATATATTACAAACGTCAGCTCTGAGCGTATACAACTTAGAAATATCAAACAACTTTTACAAATTTAGCATCGTAAATTTATAGACACATAGATTATTTTGCAGATCGTTCATTAATTTTAAATGCTAATCCCGAAACCCGATTTAAATTGCCAATAGTTTCCATGGGACTTCCAAATGCCTGTTCGTGGTTCTGTTATCTTATTGACTCATTTTGCCATTATTTTTTAATTCGATAATCTGTCGCCGGATATCCAAATTTCTTTGGCGAGGCATAATCGCCGTGTTGTTCTTTGTATTGTGTCCGTGAACACTGTTCTCCTATTAACTAATACACGTGCGATTGGTGCGATCCGCCACTACTTGCAGCGTAGCTGTTGATCCCTTCCCCCGCTCGCCCGAAAGACCGAAAACCGCCGCGTCAATTGCAGCAATCATGAGATGCTTCAACTCAATCTTTTGTAGGGAACATGCAAGATAAACAATGATTATGTAATAAGCTTTAAACCTATGAATTAGTGGGTAGCCTATAGTCTATATTTCATTATTCTAGCTCTTCTAATAAAGGAATTGCTGGCATTTCTTAATATAGCTTTTTGTGGATCAAGCACTAATCCAATGATTTTACAAAAATGCACATTGAAAGCTAGCATTCCGCAGGTGATTTTACTTTTTAATTCGTTGAAATCTATATATTAATTCCCGAGTAATTAATTGCTAAAGTTAAACGAATAAAATTTACCGGGCAAAAACAGCGCCAATTCGTCTTAATTTCGAAAAATCGGGAAAACGCCAACATATACAGCTTTCTAATTTTTATGAGTTGTAGCATGTTAATCAAGGACAGCATCAGAATTTTTTCAAATTTTTTCGCCCCTAGATTTGCGTGAGAATGGACTTTAAAAGAGGGGCATAATATATGGCCACGATAGTACAATTGGTTTAATTTATGCTGAATTTAGAAGAACGTTTATAGGTTTTAGAAGACCTTATTTTTCAGTATATCGATCAGTGATATTTAGTATGTTATAAATAAAATTCTATCGAGATAAATTCAATTAAAATTTAATCTGTAATAATTTTATCATCGTATAAACGTAAGCGGATAGCTCTGCTTTGGGACCTTGAACGGTACGAGCAGCAATAATAACCGTATTGACAACATTAAACAATTTTTCAGTTAACAGATCCTTGTTTAGTTAGCGTAACAACTGCCCGATTCGCAGCTGTTTTAGTGCGTAAATTATCTAGTGGGTATAGAGGTTATAATGTGGTGAAACTTGTAAAATAATATGAGGTGTGCAAGTGTAATAAAAACATGTAGAAGTTATTTTTAGAAACGCAAATTGAAATGTATTTGTGAAACACGCGTCATACTGTGCAGCCAAGACGATGTCTTTTGTGTATTAAATTAGGAATGACCATCGAAGTAACCCCTGTTTTAAAGTTAGGCGTATATTTTCGATTGTTTCGTTTACATGGAGGTCTTCATGTTGGTCGATTTATAAACACAGCTGTTTAGCAGAACGACTTGCTCCAGTTATGCTCCAGTTCAACATTCTCCTGTGAGATGTTAAATTTAAAACTGGTCCAGCCTCTTCAATCTCCTGATTTTAGTCAATGTTATGGTATAGGAAAAAAAAGCGATGTAAATCTGTCGGCTATAATTTGATGGTCTATGTCGAAAATTTGCCAGATTTGCTTATTTAGTTATGTTTGCAAATAGATCCCGAGTACTCGCAAAAGGAAAGTGTGTATAATTAATTATTATTAACTGTGATATAACCTGTGTAGTGGAAGACTTTTCCTTCAATTAATTAAGACATAATCGAATAACTGATGTGATACAAAACTTGTGATATATTTATAAAATTACGGCGGTTTACTATTCGATAAATATGGGACAACACCCTTCAAAGGATAAATTTGCCAGATCAGCTTCCGTGCGAGTGCCAGACAAGGAGAAATACAATGGGTTTGGAAAAAGAGGTAAGACTAAGGATTTTGAAAGAAAATTACATAAACAATGTTACAACTCTTAGTTACTTCTAAGTTACACTTAAAAATGTAAATTATTAATAACGCAAAACAAAAAGACAATCATAGTATCTATGACAGTTATTGAAGCACGAATTAATTGTGACCAAATGCTGCTAAATGCGTATCTAAACAAAAATACGATCAATAAGTGTTAAAATAAGTTCAATAAATTCTTAAAATCCATTATTTCCCTGGAAACTGTCTTTATATTTATTGGTATTCTATTGTAGTCAGGTTTTTTAATTATTTGAAATGTTAGTTAGTTACTTTTACTTTTAACCAGACGATATGCAGACAGAGACATATCTATGTTGAATTTTACATATTCAATGTTATTCAAATTATTTTACACTACGCAATTTATCACGCAAAATGTTCTACAACTTTTTAAGCAATAAACAATTGTGTATAGTTCCATTAACAATAGTGTAAAACCGCTATTATACAGTGTGAACACAAAGTATTGAAACATTACAAAATCTCTAAATCGGTCTGTTATTTAAAAAAAAACTCGGTTTTCAATTGCAACATATGTACACATATTTATCGTAAACTAAATTTCCGACCTTCAATGGTTTTTGAATTAAGACGGAATCGACATATTTTTTAAATGGCACCATTGGCTTAATAACAGCATATAATAGTATGATGTCCGTACAATTTTCTAGAAAAAGATAGTTGAAAATTAGTGTGACAGTGTATTTTATACAGATTTTGAGGTTTCTGGGAGATTGAATTCAAATTGCATACATTTACTAATGTTGCTAAAATTACAGTTTTTACATTTGACCTCACTTTTCCGGATGTCTTACGTAATTTTGAGTTCGCATTCGTATTCAGGGCAAATAAAGTTCCAGAGTACATTTTATATTCCATTTACAACCTCAATGCTACTCAAAGTTATCAATATTTGCAATTTCAATTATGGTCTTTAAGCCTTAAATTTACTTCCCCTACCCCTTAAAAGCAATTAAATGTTATATTAAAATAACTTTCAAATATGGGATTGCCATTACATCAAAATGTGTATTTCAATAGTAAAAAATCGACGTATTCAAAAACGTTTTTTCTTAGCCGTATAAAAAAAATTGAAAAAGAAAAAAAAATATCATCAACGAAAATTGTCAACTGAATTCATTTGTCATCTGTAGTAGGGTTTCGTACTTGAGTTCAAAGGATACTTGACATTTTCCAGTTTGTTTTGCATATTAATTTACATTTTTAAGTAAATTAGAAGTAACTAAGAGTTGTAAGTGCACATTGTCTTTATAATTTTCTCTAGTTAAATATGTGCCCTTAAAGTAAACCAAATTTGATTTGCCTAGTAGGTACTATTATAAGTTTGCGAGCCCATACGTGAGATATACTTTTATCCGGATATTTTTGCTGGATTTTTTCTATAATGACGCGACAACATGACTCACCAGTACCGTAGCACTGTACTAAATAAATTCTGTCCTTCACGGTTAACATCGCATGAAAAGACTTCGCAAACCAATAGCCAATATAATAGGATTATGACAATAAACGTCACTGGCATAGACCAATTTTTACATAAACATCTCAATTATTAATTAATTAACTTACACGGGTGGTAGCTATTGCTTGATGAGCCAGAAATATTTATTTATGTGCAAATGCCGACTTGTCAATCTCAAAATATTAATTTAGCTCACAAAATTGATAACGTTTTGTGTTTATTTATTTATTAATTACAAACGTTTAAGTCAAAACTGAACAATACACGTAATGGACATCGTAAAATACTTCTATATTGCACATTATATCTTCCGTATTAAATAGTAAACACCAAATTTCTATGGATTCAAACCGAACACTCCGTCCTCTATACTCATTGCTCTATGGAAGCGTACAAACAATGAATTCGGTAATGGTTAGGCGGCCGTGAGCAGGTATGCACGTATCCGCCGCTGTGATTGGCTGTCGCTGCTATCAGATCAGTTGAATGTGGTGCGCGTCGGGTGACAAGTTATTAATCTTTCTCCGCGCTTTGTCGCGAATTTGTGCCGTTTACAATGCGTAAAGTGCGTGTGTTTTGTGGACCAGAGGGCCCGGGACGATTTAGATTCAATTTTGACAGCGGCCGAACAGAGGTAAAGGCAGATTTAGTTAATGTTTGGGTTAGTGTTAGGTTGACATGTTTTTTTCTTTGGTAAGAGTCGGTCGGTAACGCAGATTTTTTCTTGAGGGATATCGTTGTGGTTGACAGATAATAACCAATCATAACATAACCTATACATTTTGACGAAACTAGGTAATCTAATTATAAAAAACTAACCGTTGTGTTCTTTCTTGGCATTATCAATTCAAATTGCCTAAATTAAGAATATTTAAACACGCATTGACACTTTGTTCGTGATTTATTTATATTTTACCGTGTGACAATAAGCCTGACTACGCCAAAAGACGAATTAGAACGCACTACGTTTTAAAGTAAAATTAAAATGCCCCATTTTACGACCTACGTTCTTGTTTTAATTATTTATTGATACTTTAGGGTTAGGTTTAGTTGTCATGGTTATAAAATCAACACACATTGTCACTTAGCAATGTTTGAGTGTTTCCAAGTCGTTCAATATAGTTTAAAACGCTTTTTTCTTGTTGTAATTTCAAGTAATATTGTCAAATTTGAACTTTAGAGTAGTCTTGCTTGATGGGGCCCCACAGAGAGCGGAGGTAATTTTAGCAGTTAAACTCATTTTTTTTTTGCATAAAAGGAACATTATCTAATATTGTACGAGACTAATGACAAACCCTTGACTAAGTTAAAGCCCCCCCTCTCCCAAACATCGCATTTCCCTAAGGTAACCTTCGGTAATTTTAAATTCTGTTTGTGGAGATACGAAATGAAAACACGAAGTTTATAAAAGCTTGTTTATTGTATAGATATGTCTATACCGTGTGTTCATTTCAAAAGCATCCACCCTTAATAACTCTTGACCTAATGCGGTTATTGTTTTGAGTGGAAACACGTCGATTTAGATATTGAGGGGGAAGTTCAAAAATGGTATCTAGAGTTTTTTAGTTTTCATCCCTTCGCCCCCCAATCACCCCACGTCGAAATTTCAAACGACACCCTATATCTTGTGATACATCATTTGAAAGGGCATAAAATTCTCTACTCAACCAAGATAAAAAAAAATAAATCGATCGATTGGTTCTTAAGATAGACTAGAATAACGGCCACCATTATTTGCGTTCGCGAAGAGTTCGAAAACAGAATGTATTTTTGTCTAGCAAATAGTGATGGCCATTTCGAACATACCATAAAATAATTTCTTATTTTATTATTTATGTTAATTTGTTATTTCTTATGACTGTAATTTAATTCAACAGTGTATCCAATCCGCAATGTTCCGCTAATAATAATTGATTTCATACCTTCTATCTTCTGGGTAGTCTATCTTAAGAACAAATCGATCGATTTAATTTTTTTATCATGTTTTCGTAGATAATTTTGTGCCTTTTCAAATGATGTATCACAGGATAGGGGGTGCCATTTGATATTTCAAAGTGGGTGGCTGGGGGGTGAAAGGATGACACCTAAAATTCTCTAGGTACCATTTTTGAACTTCCCTCTCAATATCTAAATCGACGTATATCCACTCAAAGCAATAATCGCATCAGGGCAAGAGTTATTAAGGGTGGATACTTTTGAAATGAACACACGGTATAATCGTCTTGTAACATTTACATAACCACTCATCCCCTAAAAATATACTGGGTGCAATATTGGAAGAGTTCAATTTGGTCTGCTTCTTACGAATACATAACCCTGTTTATTCAAAAGTCGTTCAAGTTCTGGCTTAAATCTTTTCCTAAAAATTTTATGTGGTTTCTTTCTTCTAAACTTTGTGGACCAGATATTGACACGTTGCGTTTCTTCTTGTTAAAACTGTATATAGCAGAAGAGATTCGGATAGTTGTAATAAAATCATCAGAAATACCAAATTTTCAACTAATTCCTATATAAGTCTACACACAAAAGTCCCAGTGGCTTTCAATTTTTCAGACGAAAAATCGTTACAACGGGAGATTTCAAATTGTAATTGTATGATTGTATCGGAGAGAAAGGTCCTTTCTCTCTCTGCATCCATAAATTTCCCTGATTTCAGATTACCAGCTGTTGGGTGGTCCAGTCTTCGCGTCTGACATATAATCAAATTCGTTCCAACTGAACGCTATAACCTATAACGTCTGTGTTTCTCACGAGCCGTCCAATCTACCTTTTCGATCTCAACGTTTATCTTCTAATAAAAATATATGCTAATCCGGTGTTGTAAGCACTGCTATCGACGAAATATTGTGACCGCTAAAGACTAGATGTGCGTATCCCAAATAGAAAAGTATGTAGGTCACTGTAATAGTGCGTGAGAGCTTGGTATAGAATGTGTTAAAGCCATTTCCCATTTCACATGTAAAGTTATCACCGCCTCAAGCTAAATTTATACACCGAGTTAGTTTACATGTGCATCTTGTCTATTAATATCCCTATCCTGTGGTTGATTCCGACAAGTGTATTGTTGTTTCGGGAAAACCTATCGGTAATCTGGAGATAGCTCAAGGAAATGTGTAAATTTAAACCTCCAATACAGAGTGTCCCACACCAACGTACCAAACGTACAAACTTATGTTTTTTAAATGGAACACTAGATATATTATTGCAGTTTTTGATTAAGATTTTTATCCTAATTGTTTTGACATCAATGCCTATTTCGTTATGTCTATCGTCAACAGCAACAATGTTATTTATAATCTAATTTAACATTTATAACTCATGCACAATAATTCATAAATTAATATAAAATCTAGTTGCCAAGACGAAATTCAACAATCGTACAAATGTAAATGTATTCTTCAAGTGCTCATGCAGCAAATTTTAGTCATTGAAAACTGCTACTATGAATTAAACAAACGAACAATTCAATCAACGAATTATTTTTTTGTACCAGTCGAAAATTATTATACAGTGTGTTCATTTCAAAAGTATCCATCCTTAATAACTCTTGACTTGATGCGATTATTGCTTTGAGTGGAAACACGTCGATTAAGATATCGAGGAGAAAGTTTAAAAATGGTACCTAGAGAATTTTAGGTTTCATCCCTTCTCCCCCTAATCACCTCACGTCGAATTTTCAAACGGCACCCTATATCTTGTGATACATCATTTGAAAGGGCATAAAATTCTCTACTCAACCATGACAAAAAAATTAAATCGATCCATTGGTTCTTAAGATAGACTAGAAAAACGACCAACATTCTTTGCGTTCGTGAAGAGTTCGAAAACAGAATGTATTTTTGTCTAGCAAATAATGGTGGCAATTTCGAACATACCATAAACTAATTTCTGATTTCTTATTTTATTATATATTTTAATTTTTTATTTCTTATGACTGTAATTTAATTCAACAGTGTGTTTAATCCGCAATGTTTCGCTAATAATAATTAATTTCATACCTTCTATCTTCTGGGTAGTCTATCTTAGGAACCAATCCATTGATTTACTTTTTTTTATCATGGTTGAGTAGAGAATTGTATGCCCTTTCAAATGATATATCACAAGGTAGAGGGTGATATTTGAAATTTCGAAGTGGGG
Source organism: Melinopterus prodromus (assembly GCA_964023965.1). Taxonomy (NCBI): domain Eukaryota; kingdom Metazoa; phylum Arthropoda; class Insecta; order Coleoptera; family Scarabaeidae; genus Melinopterus; species Melinopterus prodromus. The sequence continues at coordinate 511,663 of OZ030392.1, forward strand.
TGGCTGGGGGGTTTTTGAACTTCCCCCTCGATATCCCAATCGATGTGTTTCCACTCAAAGCAATAATCTCTACAGGTCAAGCGTTATTAAGGGTTGAATTATTTCATATATTCCATCTTCTGTGTAGTCTATCTTAAGAACCAATCGATCGATTTAATTTTTTTTTAGCATGGTTAAGTAGACAATTTTGTGCCTTTTCAAATATTGTATCAACAGTTTAGTTATACTCTATATAAAAGAAATTTTGTTTTTTATTCATTGTTTTATCTTTAAAATTGTCCGAATTACAGCCTTTTTTAATCCTTGCATATTATAAATAAATAAATAAATAAATAAATAAACTGTTTATTCAAAATACATCAAAAAAAATGCATAGAACATGTCAAAAAAAATTGTCCATATTCAAAGGTATAATCGGAAAAAAATCTAGAAAACCTCTTAATCCTTTGATTGTTTATTTAATATTAATAATAATATTAATATCTTATTAATATTAAATAAACAATCAAAGGATTAAGAGGTTTCCTAGATTGTTTTCCCATCATCTTAAAGGGAAGGCAATACACGGTAGTAATCAGTTTTCCCAGTTTAGAATTTTGTGTTTAATAACAACATTTTCAAAAATGTGTGGATGATTATTTCATTAAAAAACTGTTTATCGATAAATTCAATCAGTTAATTATATGCAAGATTAAAAAAAAACTGAAGAAACAATATTGTTTCACATCCTGTACAATTGTTGACTGTTATTGTTATAAAACTGTCAATTTAAACTAGGTACCTCTCATTTCGCTTTGATTTCTATAAGTGAAATATAACGGAAGCGTTGAGAAGTCCAATAAATCCCGTTGACAGCTCAAAGATGTTCAACAGGAGATATATATATAATCGAGAATACCCCAGAGGCTCTTGTGAACGGCGAACGGTAAAATACGATGGGCAAAAATGAGCGACCGCTAAGCAAGTGAACCGTCATGTTTACAATTCGATCGTGATTTACAATTTATTAGAATAAGTTACCTACCTACCATCGCTAATATTGGGGACGTTGACCTCTTAGGTGTTTAGATTTGAACAGTTTTGGGTCTCTCGGATTGTTTGATGTGCGAAATTTAAATATGTTTGCATCTCGTTATATGTGTAAATATTTGTTTCGCAATATCTGATGTATTTTTTATTTGTTACAGGGTCAGCTAAGAAGCAAAGAGAGGTAGTCCGGGTGACGCAAGTGCTAACTGCTGCAAAATTATCTCCAAAACCAAATAATCGAAGCCTGAGCAATGCGAACGATGGTAAGTCGATACTTTATAATGCTTTTCTACTCTAATTAACTTATTAGAAATCGATTAGTGATGGATGGTACTGTATATTATTTTCGAGACAAAAACTATGTGATACAATTTTAGACAATTTTACAAGAGGTAAATTTCAGTATGAATTTCATTAAACAAGAGAAAATCTGATGTGCTGATGTGATTAATACTTTAGCTGCATGAGATTCTATCGAGATCGATCGTGTTTGCATTAAAATAAAACGAATTAGCTAGGATTCGACTGATATTGACAGTAGGTATTGTCAAAAAATCAGCCTTTAACACTACCTACTGTCATTAGAATAAAAATATCTGGCAAATCCTATATTAATGCAGACACGATCTCGATCAAATAGAATTTGCTCCTACAGCTAAACTATTAATTTTACCAAAAAATGTCATAGACATAAATTATACAAAATTTCCTCTACTTTAATTTATTATTTAACTATTTTGACGAAATTACAGAAATGGCGGCTCATTTGCAAAATCCTTAAAAAATGCATAACAATATTGCTATCCGCAATCCGCACTTGAAATACACATTGACTTTGTAAACATCATGGAAACACCAAGCTGTTCCAATATTGTTTCACATAGCGTACATGCGCGCGTGTTTCTCCTCCTCATCTCATTCTCCATGCATTTGCGTGTTGAATTGACGTTTCGCAACCGCTGACGTTCTGAATACTGTCAAAAGTTTCAAAATTTCCTGGCTACCTACTATTAATGTAGGCACCATTTTGATCAAATAGAATTTGTCCTGCAGCTAAACTTTTAATTTTACCAAAAAATGTCATAGACATAAACTATACAAAATTTCCTCTATGTTAATTTATTATTTATCTATTTTGACGAAATTACAGAAATGACGGCTCATTTGCAAAATTCTTGAAAAATACTAAGAGTAAATAACCAGTTCCTTTGAAACCTTTTGAACCAAAAGCTTTTCAGCTCTAAGTTTGGTCATAGAGTTTCTAAATATGAACTTTTGTCCCTATACCTTTAGTAGTTTCTCCGGAATCGTCGCCACAAAAATCGTTTACACACACAGACACACGTACAGAAATTTTTTTGTAGCTTGGTCAAAAATGTTCAGGGGACGACCCATAAAGACCTATTTCCGCTAAAATCTCATTTTTTTAGGCATGATTACAATACTTCATCATACTGCGTATGATAAAGTAAAAAAACATTTGGAATTGACATAATAATCCACCTTATTTTATTATGAATTTATAACAAAATATGTTAATCTTTCATAACAATATTATTGAACCTTGCAACTATCCCTGAACTAACGAATAAACATACAGGGTGTTTATGGAGCAAATTTGGCCAATTTGCAAATTTGTCTTAAGAGAGATAAAAGTGCTTTAAACAAGCTATATTATATATTTTCAATATACAAGGTGTTCATTTTATTCTAGAAATTTGATAACCATTCCGTTTTTTAAATAGAACAGCCTATATAATATTACAATTATTAATTCTAAGATTTTTTTATAGGAATAATTTTGTTTTAAATAAATTTTCGTTTAATTCTAAGCTATTAACCAAAAATAGACAAAATTTCACCTTAATAATTCTTCAACTGCAAGAAATTTTTCAAATAGTTTTTTGTTTTTAAACAGCCTCTCGCTCTAATATATTTTTAATATACAGGATGTTTATTTTGTTATGAAAAATTGCAATTTGCCTTTTTCTAACAGAACACCCATGTATATTATATATTTTTTTAATGTTAAGTTTAATTTTAAGAATTTTCTGTAAGAATTATTTTTATTAAATGCATTATTTTTTAGTTATAAGCAGTTAATCAAAAATCATAAACTTTTATTTTTGACCAAACAGGTAAAAGATAAAAACTCGAAAAGAAAATACATACCAATACAATTAAATAGAATTAAATTAAATGTTCAAACTACCACATTAAAATAAATGTGTTAGTTTGTGGACAATATTTTTATTTTGAAGATCAGGAGTTTTGATTATTTATTTGCTCATAACTGAAAAATACTGCATTTTCAAAAACAAATATTTCTACAAAATGCACAGGGTATTCTATTAGAAAATGGCAAGGTTGCAAATATCCATAATAAAATGAACACATTGTATATTCAAACTATATTTAAACGAGTGGTTGTTTAAACGCTAATATCTTTTATTTGAATTCTTTTTGAAATTTATTGGTGTTAAGGAATTGTCTAGGTGGTCCGGCCATTTTCACAATTTTTGATTGATAGCCAATAATTTAAAAAAAAATCAGAGAATTAATCTTAGAATAATAATATACAGGATGTTCTATTTAAAAATTGGAAGCGTTACCAAATTTCTATAATAAAATAACCACCCAGTATATTGAAAATATATTTAAACGATAACTTGATTCAAGCCAAAAAACTTTAGTATGAAATTTTTTTTAAATTTCTTATTGTTAGAGAATTATTTACGCTATCCTTGTATAATCCCCATCATGATACAGGCCAATGAAGTCATTATTTGAACGAATTGTCATCATTATACAACGCTAGTGTCAAAGTCTGTCAAAACCTATTTGATATACTTTCGAGTCCTGAAAATGTGCAGGGGAATTTATCGGAGGATTATATTTTATGATGAAAAACCATTAATATGTAGTCATTAGTTTGCCGTTTTCTTCATATGAAAAATGTTTTGTTTTATGTAAATACCTCCAGTTTTCTATAGTAGTTTTCCATGCATTCGAATTTCCGAATCAAAATCTAGAATGACCAGACTACAATACAGTACAATTTTTAACAAGTGACTCAAATGTCTCCAATAAATAAAAAATCCCAAACAGAGAGATGTGTATCGTGGAGAAAGATATTTTCAGCGGCAGGCAACTGCTAGTAAATAGAGAGGGAGATTTACCGGAAGGATAGTTTGCGGTAGTTATGTAGGTACAGGTGGAATCCCACCTGACCACCCGACAAAACATCTGCCGAGCGCACACCACTACTCCAAAGCCGATTTTAAGTAGGTTATTATTAAAATTACTGCTGCAGACGAAGTTTTCCCCCACTAGAGTTTACTGCTTTGCGACCCAACACACAAAATTAGAAGCGAAGGCGGTTTCAGTATGAAAGACGCTGCTGACGCCTGGAAGTTATATATACTCTTGTACAAATTTGCACTACTGGTTGCCTATACTTTGGCGTTAAAGATACTGCATTGTCCATGAAAATAACTTTGCAATGTTCAATCAAGCACTTTTGTGATCTTTTACTGATTTTTTTTTTCAACTTTGTTATTGTGTTTTAAACGGCGCATCAGAATTAACAGACCACTGAAAATTTGTCGAAATTTCAAAGTTTGTGTTTGGGTTTCAACTTATCATCATGTTACCAAAACAAAAACTAGAAATCATTGAAGAATAACTAAAGCGATTGATTACATAGATAAAAATGAAATTATTACTGAGCAGCTTTTGTGCTAAGCATTCATGCGATACAGCCATTAATTTAATCATTTTTAATGAAACACAAAATAAAATAAGTTCTTAGTCTTCTTCAGTCTGCCCTCTCTCCCTCATCTGTATTTGAATGTTTCTAGAATGATTTTCTTTTGAGCTTTCTTTTTTTTATTAACAATTATTCTCTCCAAGCATGAGATAATAATGTTACAGAAGAACAGTTACTTTTTAATTTATTTGGGTGTTTCAGGCCAGAATTATGATTTTTTTTAATGGAGGTGGCATGAGTTCAACTGTTATCTCCAAAGGTGGTGTATTAATGCCAAAATTGCTACTCTCTGCTGCTAGTGTATTAAAATTGCTACTCTCTGCTGCTAGTGTAATAATTCGGGATTATTGATGTCCGTAATTCCGACATTTGTATCGGAATTTGAACAAAATTCGTACAATTAATTGTAATATAGCAAAACGACGTAAAATATAATATTTTCTTGTTTAAAGACAGCAATAGAGCCATTTTTATATATATTACTGCTAACCATGTCACTAGTGGTTCTAGAATGCGTTGCAAGAATTGTGATGATAGAAAGCAACGATTCCCCCAAATCATTTCCAAATCCAAAAAAAGTGGACACGTATTTTTTTCTTCGAAATTTTGATTTTTAGTGGTGCCTACATAAGAAAATGCATGGAAAAATGCATTTTTTGGTATTTTTCGAATAATTGTTTGGGGTTTGGAAAAACTCGTGATTAAAGTTATACGACTTCTAGAGGACTTTTCAAGGAAGAATTTGACCTATTATATGGATTTGACACCCCGACAATGACATGAAAACTACCATAAAATGAAAAAAATTACATTCTTCAGAAAATTGACTCTTCTAATCATTTCATTATTTTTTTCTCGTAGAAATAATTTGTATAAGTCTAGTGGAGTGGTTATAAACATTTGTCGGTTAATTACCATTTGTTTAAACAAATTGTTTAAATTGTTTGTTTTTCTCGAAAATCTGTCTGAATTCTGTTTTCTGAGGTCGAAATGGCAGTTTATTAACTTAGAATGACATTATTCATTAAAAAAAATCTTTCTGTTGTCTAAACAATTGTTACTATTCGTTCACTTTTTCTAATTATGATAGAAAAGTCAGCGTTTTTGTGAAATTAACTTATAAATTTCATGTTCGAGATACCTTGCCTATATTATCTAATAAACCAACATTTGCTTAAACAAATGCCATTTTTTAAACAATTTTTTTGCAATTCATCTAAATTTATTGTTTTTTTAAAGCCAACTGTTATTCTCAAGTGATATTATTTATATTTGGGTAGGTTTTCAATATTTCATCAAATTAGAGTACAGGGAACAGTTTCCAGACAGCAACAAAATAATATTATCTTGACATACAGTGGTAGGAAATTAGAATAAGAAATGGTGAAAGAAATGTGACTAATAAAACTGGTTGACTTTTGGAAAATTAATATTAAAAAAATGTATCCCTAAAAAAAGGATTTCAATCAATCAAATTTTTTCGAATAAATGATAATGAAAGCGAATAATATTTTATTATTTAAACATTGGAAATCATCCCAAAATAAAAATGATATCACTTGAGATATCTCGAACATAAAATTTATAAATCTTTAAACAAAAATGTTTTAGATAGATTTAGAAAAAAAGTTGACAATGAATAATAATTTATTGTTTAAACAATAGGAGGATTTTGTTTAATAAATAATATCGCTCAAAGATAATAAACTGCCATTCCGAGTTCAGAACTCGGATTTTCGAGAAAAACGATTTCTATGAGAAAAGAAGAGAATGAAATATGTAATTATGTCAATTTTCTGAAGAATCTAATTTTTTTCATTTAAGGGTAGTTGTCAGGGCGCTGTGGAGGTGGGTTGGGGGCATCAAATCCATATGTATGATAGGTCAAATTCTTCCTTGGAAAGTTCTCTACAAGTTCTATAATTTTAGTCTTAAGTTTTCCCAAACCCCGAATAATTATTCGAAAAATACCAAAAAATGTCGTTTTCCCATGCATTTTCTTATGTAAATTTGAGGCCTCGACAGACACCATTAAGAATCAAAATGTCGAAGAAAAAAAATCCTTTTTTGGATTTGGAAACGATTTGGGGCAACGTAAGGCTGAAATCAACTTTTAGCATAACACTCCAATTATCAGTCAAACATTGTAGGATATATTCTGAGCGTTAGAACATTAGTAGAATAAGAAACGATTGTGGGTTGATAAGTATAATGTCAAATCAACAAATTAGATGTGATAAAATAAAGTTAAATAATCATGACATTGAATTCTGAACTGATATCGATTTCACAGTGGTATAAATAAAGCAGTGTTATGGTTGAATGTGTTGAGAACGAAACCTATGATATCGGGAAATAAACATTTTCTAAACCCTACTCTAAAAATAGTCATCGATAACACAAATTGTCGAGTTAGAGGATAAATTTAAACATCTAGGTATCATATTAGAAAACACGTTTTCCATTACTATTATGTTTAAATTATTTCGAAAAATTACTACAATATAATTTTTTTTTCTTTAATTCTTTTAGCAAAGAAGATTTCCTCACCAACCATAGATGTGAAGGCAACAAATAAAAGGAACCTCTTCAACAGCAAAGAAAAGAAAAAGGAGGTCATCGTCAAAGGTAAGTGAACGCCTGCCATTTTACCAAATTGCGCTTCTTAATCCTCTCGCAAAATTCACACCAACCGACCGTAATAGAATTTGCGATAGATTCAGCCAATGTTTGGTCGCAAACAATTTTGGCGAATACATCGTTAGACTCGGTACGAGAAAGTCACTTGTTCGCGACAAGTGATTGATGGGTTTAACGTCCGCTTAAATTTCGTTTAAGACTCGCCCATCAATTCAGTTTACCGTCTATTATGACCCGCTTCGGGCAAAAATACACGTGAAAGTGAAGTGAGGCCGCCGTCATTATGTGCAAATTTTTCATTGTGTAATTTTAGATCGTTGCGATTAGCGCACCTTTGAGATTTTGGTCGCAGATCATTTTAAAAGCTAACAGAATATTAAATACTGTGACATTCACAACGCACACATTGTAACACTGTTTTCGGTGTTTCAATAAACAAATTGTAACACCGTTTTTAGTAACTTTTTTCTAAGATTGGTCACATTGATGTCAAATACCATCATATGTGCACCGAATTTACCTGAATATATACAGGGTCCTGCAACTAAGCTCCCGTCTTCTGTACCTCACTTACTCATTAAGCTAAGAGTTTGACATTTTGCAGGCTTACCCTGTACTTCAAGGTACAATTCAAGAAATTATTTTTTATTATACAGCGTGTTCCAAAAATGTGCAACGCCATGGTAATATATTTTTTTAAATAGCATGCTATACATTTCTCTACACATTTGGAAGCCTTTTATGGTTGCCTACATATCACCAAAATTTTATTGAAATCGGTTGAGTGACCGCAGCGGAAAAAAATAAAAACCAAAAAAAATTGATTTTGCATCGTAGGCTTTAAAAATCAATAAAAACCACAAAATGCACCCCGTTAATAAAATTTTGCGACGTGCTTATTAAGTTAGATGTAATAGTCTCGTTAACCAAGTGACATTGATCCAAATTATACAGGGTGACCAAAATCGAGTGTCAAACTTGTCAAACTTCAAAGCGTGTTATTGTTCTTATTTTAAATTGGAAGCCGTAAAGTTTTTTATGTGAAATGATGCAGAATTAAAAAATAAACATTGTTTCTAAATACAATCCCATCACAATTCCCAATATTTTAAAAGTTATTCGCCAAAAACTCATATTTCAACGTTTCCAACGGCAGTTTTAGATAATAAATATCGTACGTGGCGTTGAAAAACAATTTATTTTATAAAAAATAATAGACGTATTTTAGATTTGAGTGTACTTAATTAAGTAGTTATTCAAATGCTAAATTTACTGCATAATTTACCTATAGCGGTAAAGACGGAAATGTGGCTATAGGTACATTTCGAAGTAAATTTAGCAATTGAATAACTACTTAATTAAGTACAGTAAAATCTAAAATACCTCTCTGCGTTATATTTTATGTAATAAATTGTTTTTCAACGCCACGTACGATATTTATTACCTAAATTTGCCGTTGGAAACGTTGAAAAATGAGTTTTTGGCGAATAACTTTTAAAATATTGGGAATTGTGATGGGGTTATATTCAGAAACAATATTTATTCTTTAATTCCGCATCGTTTCACCTAAAAAAAAATATGGGTTCCAATTTAAAATAAGAGCAATAGCGCGCTTTGAAGTTTGACAAGTTTGACACTCGATTTTGGTCACCCTGTATAATTTGGATCAATGTCACTTGGTTAACGAGACTATTACATCTAACTTAATAAGCACGTCGCAAAATTTTATTAACGAGGTGCATTTTGTGGTTTTTATTGATTTTTAAAGCCTACGATGTAAAATAAATTTTTCTTTGTTTTTTATTTTTTTCCGCTGCGGTCACTCAACCGATTTCAATAAAATTTTGGTGATATGTAGGCAACCATAAAAGGCTTCCAAATGTGTAGAAAAATGTATACCATGCAATTTAAAAAAATATCTTACCATGGCGTTGCACATAAACCCAACATCATTCGATTCACCTCTTCTTAAACTATAGGAATGTCAAAAAGTCCGATCGCGATTATACAACCTTGAAATAGCAGGCGTAGAGATAGGTCGGCGTGTTCTACGACAGTTTGCGTTCTTAATTTGGACGGCCGGCTTCCAGCCTCCCTTATGGGTGTATAGAAAAATGCTAATTACTCGAGTACCCTCAGAGATATCGCAATGAAACTCGCACTGTTCGAACGATCATTCTTTGGTCAATGTAAAAGTGGAAAAGTCCGATCCGAAAAAGTAAATTGGTATCCGTAATTGATTAATAACTGATTAGGTGACACGAAATATTAGCAAAAATTGGGACATTTAATAGGCTGTATCTCGTTGATCCTTTGTACAATTTTAATAAAACCAACACCATTTGATTCTCCGCTTCTTTAACTATAGGAATGAAAATAGGTCCGATCGCGATTATACAGCCTTGAAATAGCAGGCGTAGACAAAGGTCGGCGTGTTATTCGACAGCTTGCGTTCTTATTTTGGACGGCCGGCTTATAGGAAGTTGCCATAAAAAAGTTACCCATGTAAAAACAGTTTCTTCTTCCATAGAACTCTTGACTAGGATCAGTCGTTTCTTTTAGTTCATGCACCAATTTAACTTTATTGGTATAAATCATTTGAATTTTTGAAAGTTTCTGTGCCGGAACATTGCTTAAATTATGCTCTAAAGCTATGTTTCGAAGAGTTGAATGCGGATTATCTTCAATTTCCAGTAAATCTTCGTTATTTCAGTACTGGGGTGGCCAGTTTTCAGAAAATTCTTGATAGTACGTTGTTCTATAAATTTATTCTCCTTTCTTTTGTTTTGACTGTAGATTGGTTTAATTGCCGATCAGGATACTTTTCTCTGAACAGTTGACCATACTTCTTGATGAGTTCTGCTTTCATCTTGTCCATACCCAATCATCATCAAAAATCTTTTTTACTTGTTTATTTTACGTCGGTCTATTTTCGCAAGTTAGGCCAATCACCGACGCTGAGGGCAGTTTACACACACCCAGGAATTTTGTCCTACTGAAGGAATTCCAATCTCCAGTAAGAGTTCTTTAACGTGCACGTCGCATCATGACAGCACACGGGGCCACCGGCTTTACTTCCTCATCCGATGGAAGGCGGCATGCAAAGGTATTTGTTCTCTGCCTAAAATACCACGACAGTCGATTAAAACATCAATTCATTGTTGTTCTGTCAGCGATGTCATTTTGTTCAAACAGCGTCAATTGTGTAATCTGTCAATAAGCAACCAAGATTAGCAAAGATCAGAAATTTCATATTTTAGGATTTTGTAAAGTGCATTCACCAGTATAAAATTTTGAATAGGTTACAGAATAAAGAAATCTTGAAAAACGGACTTGTTTTAATAGGTTTAAAGATACATGGATAAAATGAACAATAGTATATTATATAATACAAGTTTTATAAGACAAAAATTGGCGCACGAGTTGTTTTGGGCACGACGAGCGTAGCGAGGAGTGCCGAAATGGAACGAGTGCGCCAATACGTCTTATAAAACGAGTGTTATATACTATTTTTTCTACTTTGCGACATTAATTGTACATAAATTTCGAGAATTGCAACTGTCATCTTACAATCTAGAATAGTTTTACATTCAGCAGTTGGTAGTTGGCGTAAAATTCACAAATGCGCTTGACGCGAGCCAATAACCATGGACATGTCAGCCTTTTTTGACACTAGACGTCAAAATCATCAATCTCGGAAAATTAAAAGTTACTAAAAGTTTGTGATCTAGTGTTTTCATAACGACACCGAAAGCGGTTTCGTTATGAGTTTATAACGAACGCAAAGTAGAAATAATAATGTTGATGTTAGTAGACAAAAATATTAAAATTACAAACGAAACATTTTCAAACTGAAATAGTATTGCTAATGCAGATAGTGGTTCTAACTGTAGACAGTGTATAGGTATCTTTCAGCAGTTAATAAGTTATTTTCAATAAAGAATGGTCCTACAAAAAGATAGTCCCAGACATCATGAAAACATCAGTCCTTTGTTGGTCTGTCATCGATGCCATTTTGTTCAAACAGTGTCAATTACTGGCCAATTTTGTTCAAACAGTGTCAATTACTGGCCAATCGTGTCATCTGTCAATTAGCACCCGAGATTATCAAAGATCAGCATTCAAGATGATGAACAGACTGCAAGTTGCGATTGAAAAGCGTCGACGCCACGGCCTGAAGGTCATCACGTTCAACAGAGTTCGGCCAAAGTACATAGTCGCTTTGGTAATAGCGCTGAACAACCTGCATTTCCTCACGCTGAGGCTCATCTGCATCCGAACTTTTACCGAGCTCGTGACCGTGGAGGATTCCCAAAGCTTGAGGCACATCATCACCGAGAGCCAGTGCAAGGTGCTGAACAACACGATCGACAAACCGAAAACGGACGGCCGCATCGCATGGTCGCGAAAACGACTCGTCTCCGACGTCTATATCTACACGCAACTACTCATGTACATCCCCATTGGCGTTCTGACCGATCTCTTCGGCGCCAGGAACCTGGTCATCGTCCATTCCGTTCTCGGACTTGTCTTATCCTTCGTCTGGTTGCCGATCATACAGAGCGTGTCCTGGATCGGGTTGATTTCGCACAATATCTTCCTGAGCATGTGCGAGTGCGCGTGTCAGGTTGGGTCTATTTGCTTGGTGTCGCACTGGGTCGCGGGGAACGAGCGTACGGCGTTTATAGCGACGTGCTGGTCCGGATATGATTTGGCGAATATGTGCGCGGGCGTTATCATCTACAATCTGCTGGATCATTGGGAGATTATGTTTATTTTGATGGGGTGTTCGTACGCGCTCCTGTTGATGCTGAACGTGATCTTCGTGCACTCGTCCCCGTTCAGCTCGCCGTACGCTTCGGTGAAGGACAGGACGGACATTATGAAGGAGATCGAGGACGATCTGCCGGAAGTGATACCGTGGAGGAATATCGTCTTCGATAGCTCGGTTTGGGCTATAGTCGCCGGGCAGACCGCGTGCAGGTTCTGCATCGAATTCGTCAATCTGTATAGGTGCGTTTTGGTCTCTATTATTGGAATTTGTATTGCTGCGTAGTTTAGGCGATTTAGCATTTGGCTAACATGTTCCCCGGCATTTTGTTTTTTGATACATCCAAATATCTAAATGTTTGTAGAAGAAATATTTTTGTCCTAAGCGAGATGATTTGTTTTTTCGTCTTTTTTTGACTTTATATCGAAAAAGCAGCCTAATTTTCAATCGAAAATTCTTGCGTCAAAATATCTCCTTTTTTAAAAAAAGTCGGTGGGCTTTTTGTTTGCTCAAATCTCTACTTTCTGATGGTGTAAAAAAAAGTACATTACTATGATAAATGTTCTCAAAAACGCAAAGAAATGGAAAAAGTTCGAATCCGATTTTTTTAATCGTTACGTATATTTTTAAGCTATTTATTAAAATTTATACTTTAATTACTCGAAAAACGTAAGATTCCATGTTACATTGATAAACAGAAAAATTACAAATCCATAAAACACGAAGATTGCAAAAAATACGCGAAAATAGTTGTCCTAAATATAATTAAAGGTAGGATTTAAAGGGTACTTCATCTAAAAAATATAACTGCTGCTATTTTTTTCAGTAATAAAGTTAATTTATTAAATTCTATTTATATTTGTTAGTATCCATTACTTTTTGGCTCTTTGATGGCATGTCTTCATCGTTAGATTCGATAAACCTTCCAGATTCTAGTAGATCTTCGAAATCTTCAAGACCCTCACCGTCTTTGTCTCCAATATTAGTTCCTGCATTGGTTCTTTATCCACAATTACATCTGAACCACTAAGTTCTTTGTAGCTTCTTCTACATGGGAGCATTTTTCAAAACAATGACAATTTGAGCATAAATTTGTGTATTTGAAACCATGTTTTCGGCTGCCACATTTTAAACTTCTACATCCAGTTTCACAGCTACAGCAAATCGTTTTGAGCAATATTTCCGGAATTAATTCCTTTTCTGTAAATTTTTATGCCACCTTGAGTTGCTTCCAGCCCCAATCCGTTGCTGTCAGTTCGTTACCGAGCCAAGTTTGAAGCTGATGATAACATGCCCTGTAACAATGTTGTTCTGCTGCACCTTCTGTGGGTGGGAGATTTGCCAATATGAAAGACGGTTTAATTTTTGCCAATTGATATTTTCGAAATCTGAAGTGATTCAGTGTTATATTATCATTTTTACATTTATAAATAGATTTGATTATTTGTATTCCATTTCTTTTCGATGCCTTCTTTGTTTGCATCTTTATTCAAAAAAATATTGCCAAATTTGACAAATTTTTATCGTCTAATAATGAATTTACGATACTTTTCTTTCTTTTTCCGGCAAATTTAGACGTAAAAAATAGATCTTTTACATTTCCAGAACCTGGCTTGTGAAAATAAATGTCATGATTATTTGAATTTAATTGATTCAAAAGAACAAAATTCGAATTCGATTTTTTTTTTCATTTCTTGGCATTTTTGAGAACATTTACCATTGTAATGTATACTTTTTTTACACCATCAGAAAGTAGAGATTTCAACGAACAAAAAGCCCACCGACTTTTTGTAAAAAGGGAGATATTTTGACGTGATAATTTTCGATTGAAAATTAGGCTGCTTTTTCGATATTAAGTCAAAATAAGATGAAAAAATAAATATTATAAATCAAAAATTTCGTGAAACAATTTCTTTTTTGTAAAAGACGAAAATAAAAACCAAAGACTTGGTTATTTGAATTTTTCACATAAATTTTGAGGTTATGTGAAAAAAGTACAAATACAAAAGTTGTAGATCTTTTTATTACCTACAACTTTGCCATGTTTTGCCGGAAATCGAGATAAACCGTTTTTTTACCCTTCTTCACCTTCTTCCACTTCCCGAGCTCAGATCGCCCGTAAATTATTTTTCCTTTCATTTTTGTTATATTCTCTTCCTCTTCCAATGGGTTTCATTCTACTATTATTTTCTTTCTTCACTTTTTAAAATTTTCAAAGGCTTCGGCACTGGTCTAAATGTTTTGTTTTCAAATAGTTTTGAAGTACATGTTCGTGTCACCTTCTTTGCCATCGTGATAGATTAAGTCATGACTGTTGCCCTAAATACCCCAGTAGTTGGTTTCACAATTCTTGTGTGCAATAATAATAATATCCATTTATTTGCCAAGTACCCAATATTACAAAATAAAACTTAAAATTCCTTAACCTGTCTGAGTTTGGGACGTTTACCTTATATCAAAAATCTAGAACGACTGGACTACTGCACCAAGACTTGTAGTACAAATTTCAACAACAGGCCCATTATTTTCACTCCACCCATCTTTGCAGTAGCGACTTCAACAAGCACGTCATCGGAATTAACGAAGAAGCCGCCTATATTCTCATCTTCTCCAGTGGCATCCTATCGTCCAGCGCTAGACTATTGACCGGCCTGTTGGCGCAGTACTGCATCAACCGGAAGTTCGTGCCAAAACTCTACGTTCGCACCCTCTCGAATGGCATCGGCAACATCGCTCCGTTCATCTTCGTCCTCCTGTCCACCTATAATGGCTGCTACCCGGCCGGCATTCTCGCCTGTTACTCTTTCGCCACCAGCCTCAAAGGCATTGGCGAGCTCGGAACGATACCGAACGTCATGGACAAGACGAGGTACTATTGTGGAACGGCCTTCGCGATTGTGGACGGTACCAGTTATGTTATCGCCGGGCTTTCCATGCCGAGGATGTTCAAATATTGCCGGACGAATACCATAGGCGATTGGAGGATCATCCTGTGCAGTTTGACGTCCATAACGACGTTTTTGGCCATCCTGTATTACGTGTGGTGCGTTGATTTGAGAGCGCCGTGGGATCATATTCATTATGAGATTGAGATGCTGGAGAAAAGGCTGAATAAGCAGAAGAACAAGAGACGGCAGAGCGAGGCGGGTCTTGATGTGTAATGGCTGTGTATCTGTTGGTTTTAGTTTGATGATTATAATGTTTGAGTGATGGTTTTATTTCTGACTATAGTTTTTAAAATAGAATGTTTCGTTGGAACAAAAAAAAACTTAGTCAATAGTATGGTTAACGAAATATACCATATGATATCGGGTTTATCGGATCATGGAGAAAACTTATACTTTTTGGACAGTTGTGGACCGCTACTACGACCTGCTGTCATCTCCTTGGCAACTTTAACGTCCTGTCATCTCTAAAATGTTATATAAAGATTTCATTTGTCATAGTAGGCTGGTTCAAATTGGCTATTTTTATTTAGAAAGCAACATTCCCCCCAAATCGTTTCCAAATCCAAAAAAAGTGGATACGTATTTTTAGTTTTTTAGACATTTTGATTCTTAATGGTGCCTGTCGACGACTCAAATTTACATAAGAAAATGCATGGGAAAAAGACATTTTTGGGTATTTTTCGAATAATTGTTCGTGGTTTGGGAAAACTTAAGACTAAAGTTATAGGACTTGTAGAGGACTTTCCAAGGAAGAATTTAACCATATGTACGTATGGATTTGATGCCGCCAACCCACCCCCACAGTGGCCTGAAAACTACCCTTAAATGAAAAAATCGTAGATTCTTCAGAAAATTGATCGTTTTTCTCGAAAATCCGCTGGAATTTGTTTTCTGAGTTCGAAATGGCAGTTTACTATCTTAGAGTGGCATTATTCATTAAAAAATCTTCCTGTTGTTTAAACAATAAATTATTATTCATTTTCCTCTTTTTTATTAATAATAATAAAATTGGTTGACTTAGGAAATATGATATTTTTAAAAGGAATGTAGCTCCCCAATTTCCCGAAAAAAGGATTTTAAATCAATTAAATTTTTTCTAATAAATGGTATTGATAACGAATATTTTGCTTAATAATGATTTGAACCAGGACCCAGGTCCCTGGTTCAAATCCAGGTTGTGGCTGTAATTTTTAATTTATTTTAAAATTTACATACCCATGTATATATCACCATTACACATTTGAATTATATTTTATTATTTTAACAATGAAAATTATCCCAAAAGATAAATGAAGTCACTTGACAATAACAGTTGACCACACCGATTTAAATAAATGATTGTTAGGAGAATTGCAAAAACATTGTTTAAACAAATAGAATTTGTTTGAACAAATATGGATTTATTAGCTAATAACATGGGCAAGACACCTCGAACATGAAATTTATAAGTTAATTTCCCAAAAAAGCTGACTTCTACCATAATTAGAACAACAGTTGAAAATTAATAATCATTGATTGTTTAAAGAATTTCGAAAAGCGAATTATTTAAACAAATGGAAATTACCTGACAAATGTTTATAAACATTCAACTAGACTTATAGTCATGATTTCTATGAGAAAAAACAGAATGAAGTGATTAAAAGGGTACATTTCCTGAAGAATGTACATTTTTCATTTAAGGGTAGTTTTCAGAACACTGTGGGGTGGGTTGGGAGCATCAAAAAATTCTTCATTGGAAAGTCCTCTACAAGTATTATAACTTTAATCTTAAATTTTCCCAAACCCCGACCAATTATTTGAAAAATACCAAAAAATGTCTTTTTCTCATGCATTTTCTTATGTAAATTTGATGCATCGATAGACACCATTAAAACTCAAAATTTCGTAGTATAATCGTAGTATAATTTACATACTACGATGTGGTGAGTTTTGCTACAAAGAAATACTATGCCACGCCTACTGTAAAGCATAAATGCATACCTTTCTCCGATTGTGTGGTTCATTAACATGACTCGACTGCTATGCTGGAACCCCTGGCTGGATGTTGATGCGCTAAATATGGTCGAGAGAGTGCTCTGTGGGTGTCATTGAAAGTGAGATTTGTTTATGGGACTATTCAAAAGAATTTACGTAACCACTTTGTATAATATATGTATGTATATTACGAGAAAGAAAGTTGGCGGTCTTTCTGCTAATAACCTGAAAACTCACGTTGTTTTTGTTCTAAAAAAAAAATACTTATTTGATGACTGTTGGTTTAATGAACGAAAAATAGTTAAACGAGTAACACAGTTTATTCTAAGAATCGACTCCATAATATTCATTGTTTACTTATTCCATACAATTGTGTAATCCTTGTAATTCTTGTGAAAATGGTGTTCCCGCGGTACGTAACTCTACCACGGGTAAAATTGGAAAGTTTTCCGTTTTGAGACACAATCTCCTTATGAAGAGACGATAAAAACTCTGTGGGAGTGCACTAGGTACCGATTGCCATTATTTACTTAGATAAAACATCTTTTTTTCCTTGTTGGCCGCCGGGTAAGAGTAAAAGGTGTATCGGGGTCTCCATTCCAAATACAGACCTGCGTACTTTCTTCCCATTCACATAAAACTGCTTCATAAAATATCTTAACTTACGTACCTACTATGGCTTGAGCCTGGTAAAAAAAAAATCTTTTACCACTGACGTATTATTTACTACAAATTTAAACGTCAAACTCACGCATGATGGCACTTAGAGAAAATCAAAATTACACGGTTTTGTGGCGGAGAGTTTTGCACGAATTGTTAAGAAAATGACAACTGTAGTTAATAATAAACATTAGACACGCGCGGTGCTTGATTTATTTGCGGAGTACCAGCGAAAATTGGTTCTTTACGTGCTTCGTTATTGGAAAATCTTCTGCTTTCTCTGCCTATAGAATTTGTATAAGGCCCACATAGTTTGATTTTTATTTATTTAGATAAGCACAAGATACATAACGTATTGAAACGAATATAAACGGTGATATACATTTTTAAAGGTGTTTTTGTTAAACACAAAATTATAAACTGGGAAAACAGCTTGAGCCCTGCGCTACGTGTCCTTGTTGTTGATGGTCTTGGCAACGGTTGCGTTTTAAGATTTATGTGACTTTTTTGTTATCTTGAAAATTGAAACCGTGATAGTATAGGTAATTTAGAACATATTTAACCATATTTAACTATTTACAAATGGTTGCAGTTATCGAGATATTGACACTTATATTCAATGCATCTTGTATGTTGTAAATGCCGCTATGTACGTATATTTTTCCGTTATGGATCATGTATAGCAAATAACCCCGATCACCTAGGTCCTAGACTTTAAAAATCATCCGAAAGAAACCTTAAACTTTGTATACAAATACCAAATAACATTTCTTCGAAATTTAATGCTTGAAGCCAATCGGATTCATATTTAAGGCAAGAAAACACATCGAAAGCACCTACTCGCATACACAGTTCACTGCTTTAAAATGTATTCTTGTTGGGTAGAGACAATAGTGAGCTTTTGAATCGAAACTGGTTAGGCGTTTTCGATAAATGTGTTTATGCGGAATGCGAATCCGTGTTCAAAACATGCCTACTAGGGTCATACGACTAAAAAAACGACCGTTTCTGCTTGAAGAATGATAAAATTTTGAAAGTTTTCATGGTAACAATAAGTATAAGTATTAGACAATTTTGAAATAATACTAAAAATAATAGTTTTTATAGTGATAAATATGGTTAAATAGGTTCTTAATTGCCTCTACTATCACGTCTTAAAAGGAATGCATCGAACGGAAAATAGCATGAATAGCGTATGTACCGCTTCAATACACAATTTCGACTGGTGTAAACTTTTATTTTGTTCCTCTACCACTGGTCTTAAACAATAAAACTTTTTCAGGATTTTCTTACAACATAACAGACCCAAAAATATTATCTCATATAATAGGTTAATAATATGGTGATATACAGGAGGGATGTATATCACCATATTATTAACCTATAATATTGATTTGACTAAAATACGTCGTTAAACATTTTCATTATCTCATATAATTCGGATACGACATGCATTGTTCAATTCTAACATATTTAAACAGGACATGCCATATATATTTTTGTAAATTTCACACAGTAACACAGTAAATATAAAGATAGCAAAAAAATTAATTTACAATAGGTGTAGCCCAGAAAGAAAAAATTTTAATACCGTTTGCGTTTTCCCTATTTTGTACTGTTTTATTCTGCTTATTAATTTATCCATTTATTACTGAACTGAACGGAAAAGTTATTATTGTGGATCGGTTATGGTGTAGAGAGGGATTTCAAATTCTGAATAGATCTTTTACCTGTCCTTCTCCACACTATTTTTCTTTCATCTACCATGTTGAGGCAAAACATTGAGAGGAAATAATTTAGGAATTTTTGTGGGTCTCCTAGCTTTTAAATCTTATAGTTGTCTACATTCCGCCTGGTTATTTACGTCAACAACACGAATTTGCTTTTATACGTTTTTAAAAATTTCTTGTAGTTTGTTTCACTAGAAAACTAAAAACTAGAAAACTCATATTACTTAACAAAATTTGGACGTTTGTTACAGCATACACAAAAAGTCGTATTTGAACTGAACAGGTTTTCTATTGCAATCCAAATGTCAACGACATCAATTCGAAATGGCAATTCGTCTATAGAAGTTTTCTTTTCTAATGGCCGCTTCCAAGAGCCTTGTATAACATATGCACAGTTTCATTATCATTAAGGTGGCTTTCTTTCACGCTTTATCGTTTCCAATGATATAAAACCGCAGTATAATTCAGCATGCGACTTCCTAGTTTTCTTCGAGAGGTTTTCTTTTCGTATGTCTAAGAAATTTCACTTTATCCCGAAAATAATCCACCAAACAAAATAAAAATAGGTAGTATAAAACTAAAATGCCATTGTTTGTTGTATTAATTAATTACGGGATTATTCCACATGACGGGTCGCGGTATAAATAAATAATAACCATTAAAATTGTTGAAAACGAAAGCTGTATACGGTCCTGTTGTTATTTCGGTGGAAAAAAGTCGATCTTTTATTTTAATTGCTCGTGTCCCACTTTTTCTTGTTCATTTACCTGACTGAGGGGATTTTTTCTTGTAATAAGCAAAATTTCACAAAATATGGTGTGTGGTTTTTAATTGATAATTTAACTAATAATATAATTATTTAATTGTCGTTATTTAAACGTTTCGTCAAAACGGGATGTCCATTAAAAATAAGTGAAATGAGAATAGTGTCAATGTACTATCGTAATGTACAAATAAGTAATTTGCTACGTTCATTTGACGTTTAAAGGAGTTTTTGTTGATCTAATTAATAACGTCGAGCGAATTCCTTTTATAACCTGGTTCTAATTGGGTGTGAATTGATAGAAATCCAAGAAGCATGAGACTATAAGAAGTCGAGATGTCCTTAGATAGACTGATTGAAAGGATTTAGTTTAATTTATGGACATCTTAGATGGAATTAGTGTTAAATACGACTTTTTGATGATCATTTTTACTGTTCCATACTCTCAAGATGGTTGAAAATATGGAAATATCATATATAATAAATTTATTTATGCATGTAAGTAATATTTTAGTGAAAGTAGACTACAAAAGCTGTTCAATTCGGAAAAATTCATACCCTACTTGTTGAAGTTTTTCAGCTGTGTAACGTAGAGACGGTTACTCGTTCGAAGATGATGAATAGAACCTTTATTGTAGTAAATTAAAAGTTCTATCAATCTTTATCTTAAAATTTTTGGTCGTCAGACCAAAAGGAAGTAAGTTATTGTCACATACACGATTTTGGGCATCTTTCAAAATTCTTTTGTGTCAATATATTTCTTCCTATGGTCTGGGGAGGATCAAATTGCTAGATTTTTTAAGCATCTATAGTCCATTTAATAACCCGGATTTATTTACCAATTTGTAATTCATATATTATTTATAAAAGACAATTAGACAACATAAGCTTTATAATATTATATAGCTTTATTAATATTATATTATAACGTCAACATGAAATCACAAAAATGTTGATCCTCGCTATCATCACTCACGCATATGAGTCGTAATGTTTGTTCGTTTCTTCAGGGGTAATTTCAATAGAATCTGCGGTTAACAAACAACAGTCTTAAACATAAATTCTTCATACACTTTGCACTTGAGAAGAAAAACATCTGGAGTCAGTGGTTGACAAGTTGACTATGTCCCAATATACAACATTTCTCATATAATAATATAGATGTCTTCAAGTAGCATTACGAAAAAATTCGACAAAAAAAATCTTAAAACTGTGGGACCATAAATTAATATACTTATTACTTACATAAAACAGATTAGTTATACAGGGTTAGTCAAAATTACCAGAACACTTTCCATTTTTCAAATAGATCATACAGTATATTCAAAAAATTTTTAATTCTTAGATTGATCCTAAGAATTTTTCTAGGAATCATCTTTTTCTAAAATGCATCATTTATAAGTTAAAAGCAATAAATCAAAATTAGTAAAATTTACCGCAATTTCTCCAACCGGTTAAACAAGTCCTCGTTTAAATATTTTCAATATACAGGGTGTTAATTTGATTATGGAAATTTTGTAACTTTTTCTTGTTTTTTTAACGAACCACATTTTTAAACACCTCGCAATAAAACATGTTTTAAACATGAAATAAAACATATTTTAAGTCACATACAAAACATATGTTTTAAACAAGCTTCGGCTTTGTAATACAATCTCATTACCTTGTAAAATTAATTTGCTTCATAGAATTATACAGTGACAAACGTTCATATGTTTGGAAACTCAGGACAAGTCTTCATTTTATTTAAAATATACCTTCAAATATTACATAAGGTACCAAAATATACGTGTTAAACAGTTAAAAAAAACAGTCGCAATTTCGTCCTTGCTGTCCTCGCTGTCAACCCTGACCACGCATGGGTAACCAACTGGTCCTTATAGCATCATCATCGATCGACACCATCCATTGTCAACTCCGCTACACTGTGTTAACTACGTTAAATTTAGCCATTCATATCGGAAGTTGTGCGTGTCTCAACGTACCTCTGGTTGAAGTAGAGAGAGTAGAGGGGGTTACTACTCGAAACCATACTGCTATCTCTCGGCGTAGAAAGTCAAAACGCGTTAAAGAAAGTTAGTTCTTCGCGCGGAAGCGTCGAAAAAATCACGCGGTGCAGCAGTCAGTTGCACTCGTCGCATGCGAACGGTTTACATGGGTCCGCTACACCGTTTCGCGTCTTTCTTTACAACCGGAAATATCGTCGACGTGAATCAGAACTATCAGAAGGGTAAAGGGAAGATGGGAGTTAAGGGGAAGAAGCACAAGTTCGCCAGTGATTTGGATATTCTCGCGAGGGAGTCGGAGAGAATTAAGAATAAGGCGTACGTTTGGACTTCGATACGTTTGCCGAAGACAAAAAACACCAATAAAGGTACATACTTATTTAGAAATATAGATAATTTTGTTGTTGGGAATATTTTAATTTGAGGGAATGTTTTTGTTTGGTTTTGTGTTGCTTTTGTCGTGACAGAAGATGAGGATGTTTTGAATAGATTTCTTAGCAATGAAGACATCTATACTCAAAAATTAACTAATTATTATAATTATATAAGAACAACCAACCATAAGCTATCGATTGGTGTATAAATTGTCAAAATCGGCTTACAAGAAAAGATTTATGGCTCTGTTTTTATAAATTAATCTTTCTTAATTTCTCTGGACCAATAATTGTTATAATTTTGTGATAGCAAATCTATGGGAAGTACATGAAAACTTTCGATGACTACTTTCGATTGATGTAATTCTTATTGTGATAGTAAATATAATAACTGAGATATAATATCGGAAATACTTTCAAATTCCCATAATAATCAACTTGAATTTTAACTTTTGCGGCCACTAAATATGATCTGTCAAAATATGTGACCCCGCACAAGAGAATCACCCTAACTACTTTCGATAATATTAACTCCTGTGTTTGAAGGTGCATAACTCTAAAACTGCTGAAAAAAATGTCTGTGTGTGTGTATGTATGTATGTATGTATGTGTGTGTGTGTACTCGATTTTTGTGGAGACGATTCCGGAGAAGCTACTGAAGGTATCGGGACGAAACTTCATATTTAGAAGTTTCATGACCAAACTTAGAACTGGAAAGCTTTTGGTTCAAAATGGTCCAAAGGAACAGGACGTTTCCTCTAAGCATTTTTCAAGGATTTTGCAAATGAGCCGCCATTTCTGTAATTTCTTCAAAATAGTTAAATAATAAATTAAAGTAGAGGAAATTCTGAATAATTTATGTCTGCGACATTTTTTGGTAGAATTAATAGTTTCGCTGCAAGAGCAAATTCTATTTGATCGAGATCGGTCGCATCTGCATTGATATAATATTAATAGTGGGCCAGGATTTTCCAATTTTTTTTCAGTCTAATGACAGTACCGGTTGTGTCAATTGCTGATGTTTTGACAATATCTCACTATATCTACTGTCAATAGTAAATCTCATATTGTGATAGCGTGGACGGTCCTTGCCTGACGGCGTCGGATAGGCAGCGTGTTCAGCGTATCCAAAATGCATGTGTTCTGTTTGTTTTTGGTTTGAGGAAGTATGATCATGTATCGAATGGGCTGGGCGACTTGGGGTGGTTGAACATGGATAGCACTAGGGTGTTGCATGTAGCAATATTCTATCATAAGTTGCTATCCAAGAGGATCCCACAATACCTCATGCGGAAGATACGCTGTAGAACGGATGTCCATAACCTTAATTTAAGATTCAGGGGTTTGTTTGCTCCACCTGCCCATCGCGCTGAGTTGTATACACGGTCATTCTCTTACCAGGTCAGTCACATATACAATGGTCTCAGGGAAGATATGAAAAAAATATCGTTAAATAGTTTTGGGGGAAAGGTGAAGTGTTGTCTGGTTTTTATGAGCATGTGATAAGTTCTCGGAATTATTGCTATATTATTGGTACAATTATGTCTTAGTTCTAGTTTGCGTAAGGGGTTGAGTGGAAGAGCAAGACAATTTGGAGCAAGTGTGCTGATCTTCGTCCTAAATATAAATATTATGTTGTTGCATTTAATATTGTTTTATGTTAATAAAGGAATCATTTATTTATTTAATATTTATTTATCTGTCAAATCATGGCTAACTAGTTTTATTGTAATGCAGACACGACTGATCTCAATCAAATAGATTCTCATGCAGCTAAACTATTAATATTATATATTTATTGTATGATAAAGTCATGTGCCTGGCCACATCAGATTTGTTTGCAGTAGTTTTACAGTTATGGGCCTTCAAAGACAGGTGTCAATACTATCGAAACAAGTAATGGCAGTTACGGTGATTCTCTCGTGCGGGGTCACATATACTGTAGATTGTAGAATCAGGAGGTTAAAGCTTTCGTATGATGTAGATATCAATTATTGAAAGCGGTTAAATAGTTTTATTTTTACAAGAAACAGATTTTCTTGTAGAATCGAAACAATTGGGTTATTCGCAGGAATACGCGATGAATCAAACATAATGGAACATTTCTCGCTTGATAACATAATTCGTAACGCCATTTCGGAACTTTTACTCATACTGTACATTTTCGAGATAAGCAATATTCTGTATTAGAATTAGTAACTCAATTGATTATTTGAAACAGCTAGCGATTAATTCAAACAGGAATAGGTACTAACATGGCATCTTACTGCATTGGGAAATTTGGGATAATTATAACAAATTTGATGAACAAATTCTAGTCGTTAATGACATCTTTGTGGAGCAATCTTTACAAAAAAAAAATTGAGGAGAAAATTGAAATGTTGCATCAAGAATGAACTGGAACGTAGTGTTAATTTATTCGGTAATTATGACTGTAGATTTAATTTTATAGTTGAATAGAGTTTTTTTAATTGAATTACCTATGCTTCGTTATAGCAATTATGGTTGTTAAAAAGTTTTACTGGCTCTTATTTAAACACATTTAAGGACAGTTACTGTTAAATTTTTTTTGTGTTCAAGCTTTTAGCTTGCTGTTTCCTTGAGTAATAACACTAATAACACCAGTCATGTGTATTTATAGAATCGCATTGATTTATTTCAATGTTTATGTAAAGGTTTCTCGTATTATTTCTTGATTTTATTAACCTCATAATTTATAAAACTCGTGTTCTTGTTAATTTGTATGCACTTAATTATTAGATAATGATATAAATGAAGAACCGGTTTTGTTATGGTAGGCAGTTCAAAATTATTTTAGACTGTAAAATCAGTGGAGCAGGTTGTAGAAAGTGATCGAATAGCTTGTGCACGCTGTAGTGAATAAATTGATGGTAGCACTATTTTTTTTCGCGTCTATTGGCCTACAAGCATAACTTAGAAAACTGTTTTGCACGCTGCGAAATGGCATTCTCACTCCATATGTTAATGAAATCAGTGAATTATTTAGTACTATCATAGCAGTAACTAGGATCTTACACACAGTAGAAAATATTTCTCGCTTGTAGAGATAAATTTATTTGGAATATTTATTTCAGTACAAGAAAAATTACAGCAGTGATTCTTAACCTTTTAGTGATGAGGGACCATTTGACTAAATTTTAGTTTTGTTATGGACCACTAAATGTTTAGCGTCAAAATAAACTATTATAAGGTTGTAGAATAAATAAAAGACGTTTGAAATTATTTAAATCAAGTGTATATTGTTTGCTAACGTTGAAGAAGTTGCAGTTTTAGTGCGATTTTTGTGACTGCATACTGTTTACCAAGTGCTTAATTCTTGGTTCGGTACTGGCAGCCAAACGATTTCGGTTTTTATTTTCGATAACCAAAAAGATTGAGAATCCCTGTGTTATGTAACAATTTCTTGAATTTTAGAGAAAGATCTCGCTTTTTTATCTATAATTGTGAAGTTTAATTATTGTCCCGAAAGTGTCTTTGCAGTTACTATCGTGTTGCATTTCAAATAACTCTTCTTGACTTTCATCAGGTGCTTCAGTAATGTTAACAATGAAAGCATTTCGATTCAGTTTCTGAATAGGTTTGTCTTCGCAGTCAGGTCACGTATTGAGGTCTAATCTTCACATTTATTTCTATTGAGGCAAAGCCGAATTTAATAGAATCGTGGTCATACGTGGTCATACGTGCATTTTTTCCTAAAACCAAATTAACTTCATTATACTTAACTATTCGCAGATTCTACCTAAGTACACTGTTCCCCGCCTAAATGTAGGTATACAAACGGTCACTTTTTGACATTTCAAATCCCAACTTTATACCCAACAGGATTCGCTGCCACCTGTGAAACTGGCAATAAATTGAATAAAATAAATAAAATCGATGACAATTCACAAGCATCGGGAACTAGGTATACAATAAATCGCACTTAGATAAGAATACCTAGTAGATTTGGTAATCAAATCATTCAATTAAAACAATTTGTGGCCTTGTATAGTGACTTCAGGATATTACAGATATTACTTACAGCCCTCTATCTATTTTAGTTTGTTCAGGAGGATTTTTGAAACTTAGATTTTACGTTGTTTATCGGTGGTTGAATGTTATTATTTCGCTTCATGTGCGATTACGAGCAAAGTAGTTGGGATACAAATTATTATTATACACGTTTATAGATCAGATACGTTGGGTAATTAATTCTAAAAAGTACAGCCCTCTATCTATTTTAGTTTGTTCAGGAGGATTTTTTAAACTTAGATTTTACGTTGTTTATCGGTGGTTGAATGTTATTATTTCGCTTCATGTGCGATTACGAGCAAAGTAGTTGGGATACAAATTATTATTATACGCGTTTATAGATCAGATACATTGGGTAATTAATTCTAAAAAGTACAGCCCTCTATCTATTTTAGTTTGTTCAGGAGGATTTTTGAAACTTAGATTTTACGTTGTTTATCGGTGGTTGAATGTTATTATTTCGCTTCATGTGCGATTACGAGGAAAGTAGTTGGGATACAAATTATTATTATACACTTTTATAGATCAGATACATTGGGTAATTAATTCTAAAAAGTACAGCCCTCTATCTATTTTAGTTTGTTCAGGAGGATTTTTGAAACTTAGATTTTACGTTGTTTATCGGTGGTTGAATGTTATTATTTCGCTTCATGTGCGATTACGAGCAAAGTAGTTGGGATACAAATTATTATTATACACGTTTATAGATCAGATACGTTGGGTAATTAATTCTGAAAAGTACAGCCCTCTATCTATTTTAGTTTGTTCAGGAGGATTTTTGAAACTTAGATTTTACGTTGTTTGTCGGTGGTTGAATGTTATTATTTCGCTTCATGTGCGATTACGAGCAAAGTAGTTGGGATACAAATTATTATTATACGCGTTTATAGATCAGATACATTGGGTAATTAATTCTAAAAAGTACAGCCCTCTATCTATTTTAGTTTGTTCAGGAGGATTTTTGAAACTTAGATTTTACGTTGTTTATCGGTGGTTGAATGTTATTATTTCGCTTCATGTGCGATTACGAGGAAAGTAGTTGGGATACAAATTATTATTATACACTTTTATGGATCAGATACATTGGGTAATTAATTCTAAAAAGTACAGCCCTCTATCTATTTTAGTTTGTTCAGGAGGATTTTTGAAACTTAGATTTTACGTTGTTTATCGGTGGTTGAATGTTATTATTTCGCTTCATGTGCGATTACGAGCAAAGTAGTTGGGATACAAATTATTATTATACACTTTTATGGATCAGATACATTGGGTAATTAATTCTAAAAAGTACAGCCCTCTATCTATTTTAGTTTGTTCAGGAGGATTTTTGAAACTTAGATTTTACGTTGTTTATCGGTGGTTGAATGTTATTATTTCGCTTCATATGCGATTACGAGCAAAGTAGTTGGGATACAAATTATTATTATACACGTTTATGGATCAGATACATTGGGTAATTAATTCTAAAAAGTACAGCCCTCTATATATTTACGTTTGTTCAGGAGGATTTTTGAAACTTAGATTTTGTGTAACATAACAAACAAAACAAGTTTTGGTTTACACACTTCATAAAATAACTAAGTATTTCATAAATAAACTTTTTTTTACTTAGAACATATTTCGAACAAATGCATCTGCGCAGTTTATGAGTTTTTGCTAAAAGATTTTGTCTAAAACACAGCATTTTCAGAAAGAATGTATTGTATGAAACTTGGTCGATTTATTCTGTTACATGCAAAAGATAAATTTATTTGATGACACGGTATGCTGTTGAATCAAAGTTAACCTAGTTTATCGTATTGAACAAATCGCAGACAGCTTTCTTCGAGCATTCTACAGTTTATCTCGCTGTCTATAAGAGATAATTAATTAGTTATAACACCGTAACCTACTCTTTGCTATATAATCCAGTAAGTGAGCTCTTTTAAATACTATACTAAAACAATAACGTTGATATAGTGTAACCCGCATATAGAGTTTCTACTGAAGCCATTCAAGGCATATTCCATTTTCCTATCACGTTCCCTATATGTGGTACCGACACGCTGTAAAAATCGCACATGCGATATGCTAAACTATTATCAACAAATAACCGTTATTTATAATACAACTTTCATAAAAGCACGGTTATTACAGATAATAATAATAATAATAATAATGTTAGCAAGGTACAACATGCTGTCAAACAATCTACACAATAGCAGATGGCTTTCGATGAATTGAATAACAAAAAGTACTTATGGAGGAAAAGCGCGGAATAAAATTTAATAAATCTACCATGTGTGATTTTTGAGCATTTCTATAAAGACCGAGACTGGTAAAGTGAGACACTTTCACGTTGATTATATATTATGTATATATCAGACGGGAACGAGTGGTATGTAATTACTCTTAAGTTTGGAGAGCAGACATAAATGCTGAATATGAAAGTGCTAATTTTTAGAGAGTGTGGGCGTATAACGAGGGAACTAATTTTACTTGTGTTAATTTCACTAATAGTTGTGTAAAACATGGTTTTGATTGAATTCGTTTCTCCTTCTTATAGTTTTTTTGAATTATTTCTTTAAGGTCCTCTAAATTGTTAGAGAAAAAAGTCGAATGGTGCTAGATCAGGGAACCTAGCCGGCTATTCCAATGGGCATTTTCTTTCTATCCATCTTGGGAACTTGGGATCATTTTCAATTCTTAGGCATTTATCTTTACTAGTATAACTTTAAGGCCGTCTTCTTTGATTTTTCTCCTTATTTAAAAAAAAATATAAATATTATACAGTTGAATACAGATTAATAAATCATACCGAAAAAAAGTTAATAACAATTTTCTCCAAAATTGATTTTATTTGGTCTATTGTTGTGTCAAATTGCTATGGTGCGTAGTATGTAGTTTCTAATCGTTAAATCATGCGGAAAATCATAGGTTTGTTCCAACACGAAGAAAGTACCAGCAGCGTATGTGCAATCTCATTCAATCATTTCATCAAAGGTTATAAATATAAAGAGAATGAAGGTAAACTCTCCAAATTCCGATATATTAAAGAATATTTCTTGCATTTCTAACTGTAGAATTTATATTTATGTGGTGATAATGACTACGTCAATTTTTTTTAAAAAAATATTTCAGTTACCCTCCTAATTAATAAATAAATTAGAACATTGGTAGAATAAGATACGATTGCGGGTTGATAGTGTAATGTTAAATCTACAAACCGGGTGTCCGAAAATAAAGTTCAATGTTGTAATATTTTTATTTTATCCTACTAGACAGAAATATGTCGAAATTTAGGACAGTGTCTGATTTTGGGGCGTTTACCTTATATCATTTTTTTTATTTTTTAGAGTTATAGTTATAATTGAATCAAGTATAGCTCTTTGGAATTGCGAATACCAATCACAATCATTCCCAAAAGTCTTCGTACACCACACGAAAATAAGAAATTCACTGAAAAATACAATTACAGCTACAAATATCTGTATCTATTATCCATCTGTTTATAAAGGAGATATACTTACGAAAAAAATACGTTTTTTTTTTCACGAATTTTAACGAAAAATTCTCTAGTTCGTAATAGCTCCCATAATAATCTCTCATAAGTGTTCGTACACTAAGGAAAATATGTCGTGAAGATATGTGCACATATTGGATTCAAGAACTACTTGTAAACGGCGTTACACGGTTTTCGTCTTCAGTCTTAAATTTTAAAAGTTATTATATATTACTATATTAAAGTTATCGTTATAATAGAACCAAGAATAACTTGCATATTTGATTTGCGACTTTAACATAATATAGCTTTGTTTGTTGCCCTAACACCAATGTGTCACCCGCTTGGTTTTCGCTAATTTTAGCCCGCATTGTGTCCACAGTATGATGAAGTATTGTAATCGTGCCGAAGATTTGAGCGGAAATAGGTCTTTTTGGGTCCCCTGAATGTGTTTACTCGATTTTTGTGGAAGTTTCATGACTAAACTTACAGCTGAAAAGCTTTTGGTTCAGAAGGGTCCAAAGGAACTGGACGTTTCCTCTAAGCATTTTTCAAGGGTTTTGCAAATGAGCCGCCATTTCTGTAATTTCCTCAAAATAGTTAGATAATAAATTAAAGTAGAGGAAATTTTGTATAATTTATGTCTATGACATTTTTTGGTAAAATTAATAGTTTAGCTGTAAGAGCAAATTCTATTTGATCGAGATTGGTCACATCTGCATTGATTGAATACTATATTATAGTGAGCCAGGATTTTCCAAATATTTTCAGGCTAATGATAGTACCGGTAGTGTCAAATGCTGATGTTTTGACAATATCTCACTATATCTACTGTCAATAGTTAACAGATCTTATATTGTGATACCGTGTACGGTCCTTGCCTGACGGCGTCGGATAGGCAGCGTGTTCAGCGTGTCCAAAATACATGAGTTCTGTTTGTTTTTGGTTTGAGAAGTATGGATCATGTATCGAATGGGCTGGGCGACTTGGGGTGGTTGAACATGGATAACACTAGGGTGTTGCATGCAGCAATATTATATCATAAGTTGCTATCCAAGAGGACCCCACAATACCTCATGCGGAAGATACGCTGTAGAACGGATATCCATAACCTTAATTTAAGATTCAGGGGCTTGTTTGCTCCACCTGCCCATCGCGCTGAGTTGTATAAACGGTCATTCTCTTACCAGGTCAGTCACATACACAATGGTCTCAGGGAAGATATGAAAAAATTATCGTATATATAGTATGTTTTAATCCATATAGTATGTTTTGATCCAAAAGAATATATTTATTAAAAACAAGACACGAGTATTCTTTCTGTTGAGCAAGGTTGGGCGTTCGCGAAAATTAACGGTATATTTTTACCGAAAGGAAAAAATAGACGCACCAGTCAGGATGTTATATAGTAGGCGTCCGCACAACACTGTCATGGTCGAGGGACTATCCTCCAATCTACTGGCGTCCAGTCTACTAGCGCTAGTGTCTGACAGCGGAAAAGCTCAGTAGTTCCCTAGATTGCAAAGCGCTACAATCAACAACGCGTGGTGTAAAAAAATAACGAACACATGTGCAAAACGATATATTCGGATAAACTTTATAAACTATTAAGTTTTTCGTGATATAAAAGTCGAAAGAAGTGGTTTATTTAACGAAGACAATTGACTAAATTAACCAGTTAAATAATTATAGTGGGTTTACTATGTCATGTTGTGTGTATGACTAAACGTATGCGGTGTTACAAGTGTTGTTAAAGAACTAAATTTAAATCTAAGAGTAGATCAATGTTGGTTAAATTGAACTCTAGCCAAACTTGCACAAATTTCAAAGCGTTTCCCGTCTTAAATTTGGGTTATAACTGACTTAAATGTAGGAATCTATGAGCTGAATTATAATCGGAAACATTTAATTCTACATCTTACTAATTAATTAGATTGCCTTCCAAAGTGTATCCTGCGAGTAACACTCTGTCCCATTGGCATACAGCTCTAGTTTATTTTGAAAATCTGGCTGTAATTCAAAACTGAACTCACAAATATTCACCTTCATCTTGACTTTTAAACAAAAACGAAACGCCTCACAATACAAATTTTAACTTCTTTGCGAGACAATCTTACATAATACTTACAAACAGTTATAAACAAACAATTAAACAATCACCAATTAATTTTGTTTTTTATTTAATCTTACTTCTGGTTCGCGTACGTAATTTGAATAATAAGCGGCGAGGCAATTAAAAATACGTCGTACGTATAAAAACGTGTGAAATAGCGGAAATAAGTACATAACAGTAAATACAATAGTGCGTTGTTTCTCCACCTTCGAGTTTTACGAATGGAAAGGCCTTCTTCTACAATAGTTGCTGCGGCAAGTGCGAACGGGAGTGCTTTTGTGTTTGACAGGAAGTACGAAACGGAAGTGTCTCTTTAGCTGGTCTCTGTGTGTGTGCGCTCTCGACTGAAAAAATGGACGCTTTCCCACTGTCCGGCAGAAATTGATGTGATGTATGTTGACAGCACGATCTCAGGTGGGTGAAAAAATAAAGAGAAGCTTAAAAATAGGTTTACTTCCGCCAAAGAATCCAAAGAATCATCCAACTGTATCACAATCTAGTCATGATTGACTAATGAGTAACTTAAGTTTAACTTATTTTACTAGTCTAACTTAACCTAACAGGCACCCATCGATGTCTCTCAGTTAGTCCCGGTATACTGGGCACGTTTTTCTTGCGCACTACGTAGCACTGACTCTGCTTTTCGAACTAACAGTTACAACCAGCACTTACTCTGCTTTTATGACTTTCTCACATTCACACTAACTCAAAAGGCCTCTTTCTCTTGAGTCTTCTCACTAATGCGGTGTTGTCGAGGAGCTGGATAGCCTCAACGTTTACGTGATGATAAGCCTTTCCTCGTGACTTCTTGCTAATTTTTGGATTTCTTTGCACACAAAAGTCCATTTTGAGGTCAGTGTGGAGATCATCGTTCCTAATGTACCAAGGCGCATTGACAATGCATCTCAATACTTTATTTTCAAAGGTCTGGACAATTTTATTGTTGCTTTTTTGGTGCAACCCCAGAGTTGAGCACCATACGTCCACACGAGTTTTAGAATTTGCTGGTACAAGAAAAGCTTATTATGTACAGGCAGCGTAGAGTTCCGTCCTAGCAGCCAATACATCTCTCTATAACGGATTCCTAGTTCCTCTCTTTTCTTTTTGACATGGGCTTTCCAGCGGAGCCTGGCGTCTAATGTCATGCCGAGATATTTGGCTGTGTTTGCGTACGGTACTATTTGGTTATTAATAGTAACCTGAATGTGTTGTATCTTCTTGTTGGTGAAGTCAACATGTACTGACTTGAGCTCGTTCAGTTTGATTCTTTTTTTCTTTGTCCATACCTGAAAATGACCAAGAGCTGTTTGGAGTGTTCTCGTCGTTTCTTCATTGCTGTTCCCAACAGCTAGGATAGCCGTGTCGTCTACAAAAGTTGCGACAGTATTATTTTCTAATGCTGGGAGGTCACTGGTGTAGAGTAGTTAAAGGACCGGCCCTAAAACACTACCTTGCGGCACTCCTGCTTTTATTTCCTTAAGGACAGAGCATGCATCACCTTGTCTGACTCTAAAGTATCTCTCAGTAAGGTAAGATTTTAATAGTTGTGCAAACTTTTTCGGGAGGATACTTCCTAATTTATTGTTTAGTCCTTCATGCCAGACTTTCATCAAAAGCCTGTGCTACATCTAGGAAGGCTGCAGAACAAACCTTTGTTTCCTCTAACGCATTTTCTATTATGTTGGTTATTCGGTGTATCTGGTCAATAGTAGAGTGCTTGTTTCGAAATGCGAACTGATGGTCTGGAACTAGCTTTTTGCTCTCAATTATTGGTTTCAAACTATTGAGTAGCAAGTTTTCGGTGATTTTTGACATGATGGGCATCAACGAGATAGGTCTATCTATAACACATTATTTAAATTTGTTCCCCTTGCCGAACAAATCCTACATTTTCTACAGGGTGGTTGGGTACTTCGATGTCACGATTTTTTTACCAAACGTCTATAAACAAACTATAAATTGGCAGGCCGCACAGTTTCAAATTAAAGATACATTTCCTGTTTGCTCTAGCCAAAGTTCAATATGATCTTAGAGCATAAATACTGTCATGTTTAAATTGACTTTTCTCTGGCGGTGTGTCAGTTGTAACTCATTTCATTAGTAGTGCGTGAATGTTGCACATATGCTTCCTTTTGAAAGTATGTAGGAGCATCGCATTCTCTTAACGAGAAGATTTATTTCCGTCTGCACATTTTTTTTTAGCATATATAGGCATGTAGATTTAACGTTATCGACGTTCTAAATAATTAAAATTCAAGTGGCGAACTAGGATAACAGCTTATTATTATTATTATTCACTCCACGTACATACCTTGTGTATATAGAATACATGCAAATGTACAGTTGCTGTGTTGATCCACCTATCTGTGCGGAAATAATTGTTTAAATCATATTACTAGCACGGTTGAAAAAGATTATTTTTATGGGGGTATGGCCTTGCTTAACCATGAGGTAACACAACTTATTGTTTTCTAATTATGAAGCACTCCTGGCCATATCAATGTGGAATTAAAAATGTCGGTGTTGATTGATTCTATTAGATGTTCAATTCTGTAGATCAATTGAACCGGTGAGTGGTAGAATAAATAGAGTAAGTCAAATTTTGGACTTGTTCTGTTCTTCCACTGACCGATTCAATTGTACGATTTAATATAATCCTTGGTGTTGAAAGACTTCAAGTCGACGCTCCAGAAACCTATCTGGCACTGTGCCATTTGACCGTGCATTTGGCGTTTACTATCGTAGGTTTTTTTTTAAAACTTGTCTTGGATATAATAAACACTGGTTAACATTGATTTTATTGATCTGATTTTAAAGAATTAATAAACAAATAAAATAAACCTGGAGATCATAAAAAAGCATCTAAGGATTGTAAAGAACCTAAAAATGTTCAATCCACTTTGTCAAACCTTTTTTTAAGCTGTGAAACATCAAAGCAAGTCTTTCCACTTCAACCTTTTTACTCGTTATATTACTTAACTTGGCGCAAGCATTATGTCGCTAAGCGACATTACGTGTCCCAGTAATAATTGAGCCTAAAGAAGTATGTCAACTGCGGGCGGTTGTCGTAAAAATGGTAATTCACTAATTTCCTGTCTGTATAGACTGCGTAGCCTTAAAAGTGAGCGTCATTCGTTTGTTTTTACGTTCGGTCTACAGTGTAGAAAAGTGCGATGCACTTAGACTGCTGGTTTTTTAATCATGGGACTAACACGCCGTCGTGCTTGTAATTAATTATTTTTTAATTAGTTTTGTGAAGGTGTTGTAAGTAATTAGAGATTTTTTTTAAAACTTGTGTTCATTTTTTGATATAAAAATTCTCTTATTTTTTGTTACTTTTGTTTTGTAGAAAGTTGATCTTAGTGATGTGTTAATTTCACTTTTAATTGACAGGAGACGCCAGAGCTTTGATTGATGAGAGGAAGTAGTATAATAGTTACATGAACCTTTTTCTCTTGAGCTCTACTAAATAATAGAAATCCAAAGAATTTAAATTTTAGGCGTATTTGTTGAAAACGGAATAGGCAAATATTCAATCAGGTATCGCTGTACCAAATTATCATAATTAGGTGCTTAATTGAAATTCTGCGTACAGCAAAAGAAAAGAACATGGAAACGGTTTCGTAACACCATTATCGTACAATAGGGAAAAATGCGCAACTCGCGAAACAAGTGCCTGCGATGGAGGCCATCATTCCACCCATTGTGTATTGTCCTGATTTAAATTGCGTTTCTCTAAATTCTCATTTCGAATTAAGTCACGTAAAATGTATACGTATTTTTTATTTGTTGCCAAAATATAGATTGTTCAGGTTGCAAAACCGATAGGATTCACAAACTTCAGAATTGAATATTTTGTGACTTCAATCCTATGATTGATATATAGGAAACCGTTGTCGTATTTAAAGGGATCAAAATATGTTGAAATTCTTAATTAACATGGATCCGAAACAATATAGTTTATAAGAACTGTTCATTTCTATCATGTATAATATTTTGATCAGAATCTCATTCTTTTAAAGATATAGGTACTCAAACGGTGTTTATTTGAAATAAAACGGTTAGTTGTAAGAAAAAAATGCTTACTTAGCCATTTTATAGAAAATTTTGCAAGCTTTAATTTTTATACTACCATGTTTTTGATATATTGATTTCCGGGTGGAAACCGCGTTGAGGACTTTGAAGCAGTCAAAGTTGAAGCAGTCAGTTGACTCCTTCAAAGTCCTTAACGCGGTTTCCACCCGGAAATCAATATATCATTGACTCAGACCGCGGAAGTCTACAATTTAGATAGGTACCATGTTTTTGTTAGAAAATTTGAAATTTACTTAAAATCTTCCTTTCTTTAAATTAATCCTTTTAATTTAATATAAGTTTCCTTCTGCCAAAGAAGTCTAATTTTGAATAAGACATATTCTATTAACACATACAACTATTAGTTCCTTCTAAGTTACACTTAAAAATGTATATTAATTTAAAAGAAAACAAGAAGACCTGTCCGCGCACCACGTCTTACGCAGCATCACAAAGCAGCGCGAATGAGGTTTAATTGCTCTGGATCATAGAGATTAGGAACTTCGTCACTGGACGCCTGTACTGTTTACAAACGAGTCCAGATTTCGTTTAACTCGTTGCGACGGTCGACTACGTGTATATAGACGTCCTGGTGAACGCTACGCAGCCGCTACTATACAGGAAGTAGATAGATTTGGTCGTGGATCTGTGATGGTTTGGACTAGAATCAGTATAGACAACAGAACTGATCTTGTTGTGGTTCCCGGTAGACTAAATGCCATGAATTACATCGAAAACATCTTGGAGGACCATGTGGTGCCCTGCTGCATATGGAATTCAGGTCATGGAATTGCTGACGTTAAGTTCTGACCTGAATATCATTGAACACGTATGGGATCAGCTTGATAGCATATCCCAAGAATCTCTTCGCAGACTAGTGCAAAGCATGTTGGCAAACAACAGCAAAAGAATCATTTTTCTCTGTATTGAAACATTTGAGTCTGCATGTTTATTACAGTATTATATTTTAATGAATAAACCAACAGTAACAGTACATGAGCTTAGCCAGTCGTATTCCACATACATAATCTCATCACTCCAACCGGCAAGTCTTTAAGTATAATACGCTTCGGTTGAAGTGATTTTATCTTCATGCTTCGGCAGCAGTAACTCTTTTACATTATGCAAATTTTGGAATAGTAATAGCTGTACAGTTAAACTTAACCATGCAGCGATGATCAGGCAACACTTTTCAATAACGAATCGTATTAAAATTGTTCATCTTTCCCTTTAGCAAACTCCGATTTAACGAAAATAATCATTCGACTTCTTACTTCTTACGTCGGTTTTCTTTAGTCATTACACGGTGCTTTATAGAAACTAGTACAAACAAGTATTCTCACGGTCCTATTAGATACTTTAGACTCTTTAGAGTCTTTAGACACAGTTTTCTCGTTGAGATTCTGTCGCAGACAGTAAATAAACGATTTGCAGTTCTAACTTTTTCTTGCGCCGTGAGAACTTTGCAAACAATCGGTGCCTCATTTGAATATTGCATACTTGGATGTTTATCTCTGTACCGCTATTAATAATCTGAAATTGCAAAAAAATTGCACAACTTAAACCATGCAGAAAAATACTGCGTTGACTATAATCAGGTGGACTATCATCGTGCAGGATGTGAAGCATATTTCCCTTGTACTTGAAAGAACTTCGACTTCCTGCGAAAATATTTACACGGCGCAAATTTACGTTCAAGGCGCGCACGCCACCAGTCCATTCGATGTTTCAGCACCTATTTGATGTTTGATCAGATTGACCGTGAGCGTAAAGAGTTTTTGGAATGTCTTTCGGACGACTTCATTTGAAATATATGTATCTACTTAACGTGTGTAGTCACGGTAGAGTAAAATTAATATTTGTTTTCTGGGAATTGAAAAGTGTATACTGGATTTCGCCACTTGCGTTCCCAAACTTACAAAACTACGTTTACTCTGTCGATAAATATAGAATTCTCGAGAATGGCACGGTTTGTTGATAAGAAAACGAAGCATGTTTTGGGATGTTATTGGTAAAATAATGTACTGTTCCAACGTGAATTTATTTATGAAAAACTTTAAACTCCAAGGTAAATATGCTTCTGTATTTTGCCCGAAAGGTTTTGGTGTGTATTTGTAGTCGATACGTTGTTGTATAAATTGAAATAAGCGAAGCTATTTTTAAATGCCGCGCAAAATATTTTTAGGCATAGGGAGATTATCATGCGTCATCGGTGACGTTAGCAGATTTATTATTTTTGTTTGTGTACTCGTAGTTAAGTAATATAAGCATTTCACTTCGGAAAAATTCAAACCCAGAAATACCGACGACATTATTTGTAAAATATGTTATATTGAAACAACATTCAATATCAAAACCAGAAAAGTTTGGTTGGTTTTAGTATTATGTGTTAAATGTGATAACGAAATACAGACACAAGAACTGGGCTTAAAATTTATTAACAATGTTACGAATGTTACGAAGAATTACAAGTTTTATAAGTAATATCTTCTACAAAAAACTCTGCATATTCCATACACAGATATAATCAATCCGATGTGGCCAGGCACAATTTATCATACAATATATTAAATGAATAGTTTAGGTACATGAGATTCTATTTTATCGAGATCGATTGTGTCTGCATTAAAACGAACCGAGGATTTGACAGATAGTAGGTATAGTCAAAAAATCAGCCTACTGTCATGAAAATGAAAATATCTGTCAAATCCTGGCTAACTAGTTTTAACGCAGAGACGATCTCGGTCAAATAGAATTTGCAATAAATATACAGAGTGACTGCATTTCGTGACTGCATTTAATTAAACAAAAAATAATTAGATTAAATTGAAGTAAGTACTAATTTTGACAATGAAACAAATTTAAAGGTTTTTCACATATTTTTATTTATTTTTTGGTAAGTTTTTGCAATTAATTTCTACCTCGAGTTATAAATTACCTTGTATCAGTTCTGTTTTGAACGTTGTGTATGTATGAGCAAGCTTTTTCTTATTTAACAAACTTTCAGAGAAAATATAGTGATCATCTGTTATAGATGAAATTAGTGTGTCCAAATATCTTCTAGTTGGGTGTTTATTCCCAAATTTGTTTTTCAGGACGAAATTATTGTGTTGACTAATATGTTTCATAAGGACTTATTTATTTTTTAATACCTTAAAAAATAACAAAATATTAATAAAGCAGTTTTTAAGTGGCTGTAACTTCTTAAGGAATATTACACAGACTTGTAAAAATAATTGGAATTACGTGCAATTTTTTAACTTACCACATTTCTATTGTAATTTTCACAATGATTTATGTGTAATTTTACAGCCAGTTTTTTTAGTGTAGAGAGAAATATCTGCAATGTTACAGAAAATGAATGTAATAAACTACCAAGAAAGCTGTAAAAGAAGAATTAACATCGCTGGTTATTTAATACCACCGATATTTCTGTATTGTTTTTAAGAATTCACATATTCCACATACATTTTCCTGTAAAATTACAACAGTACCACCGTAATTTTACAGGGCATTGTTAAAATTTTACAGGAAAAGTGCTTTAATTTCACAGTCGTAAGTAATATTCACTACAATTTGATTTTTTTTTTCTTTACAGAATGCAACAGAACAACAAACAAGGGGGGTCGCGTGTCGCCCGGCACCCGACCCCCTCAACCCCAACGGGTTCAGCTTAATCCAGCCCCGAGGACAGCGGAAGCACTGGCAGTCTTGGTGCAACATCTCGTGTTCAACGTAAGTACCTAAATCTTTGCAAATAAAATCCAATAAATCGCCGGTTTTGAATAACGGTAAAGCGATTTGAAGTTTTACGCAAATTATTTAAATTTATAAGTCCGTAACGGCGTTGTATGTTCTCTCCTCCACTTATAACAAATTATTATTGTTAACTTGCTCGACGACTCATTAGCAGTATGCAGCGGAAGAACGAGCGTAACGGAACACTTCCATTAGAAGTTATTACATCCGTTCTTTCGATACGCGGCCCCAAATTTTGAGGCAGTTGAAATCTCGAATTGACTTGCCTCATTACTGTGATTTATCCCGCGCTTAATACGAAGTTAGACAAGGAGGGTGTCTTCAGACGGAAATAACACATCAGTGAGATGAAGGGATGAAATAATTGAAATGCAATGGTCTAACTAACGTACGACATTTTTTCGAAGTTTACCCATTTTTAGACCTAATTTGACTTAGTGTTTTGATAATCTAGGGGCGAGACATCTTATAACTATATCAATTCTCCCAGTTTCTGATCCGAATGTTTGTATAAGATGCACCTAATAGTATTGTTTTTAATTTAAATTCTATTTAACAATTTTAACTTTTTTAAAACTTGGAGTTAAGAGAAAGATCAAACATATGGCTCTTTAAAAGCATTTAAAGCTAGTGGTCCTGCATATTCAAAATTTGAAGCAATGATATAGGCAATGATATACGTATAGGTGATTAATTTATATTTATTTATTCTTAATCTGTATGTTTTGGCCT
Source organism: Melinopterus prodromus (assembly GCA_964023965.1). Taxonomy (NCBI): domain Eukaryota; kingdom Metazoa; phylum Arthropoda; class Insecta; order Coleoptera; family Scarabaeidae; genus Melinopterus; species Melinopterus prodromus. The sequence goes on from OZ030392.1 coordinate 552,518, forward strand.
GCATTTTACTACTTATTTACTAATTTTATATTATTGTTCGAGGATTTGCGAGTATACCCGAATATATCCGAATTGACCCGAGCAGTCCTTACATCCGTAAAGTCCTTATGGTCGAAAAATCCTTACGTGCGAAATATCCTTATGTCCGAAAACCATATGTTCGATAATTCCCGAGTATACCCGAATATATCCGACTCCACCCGAAGTCCTTATGGTCGAAAAGTCCTTATGATCGAAAATTCCTTACGTCCGAATACCGCTTATTCGCTTTCCGTAAACAAATAAAATTTAAGAATATTATCTTAATTTTCAACTTTCTTTTGCTCTAAAATTTTCCTATGTAAGGGGATTAATTTTATTGAATTACCTTAACTACCTTACTTAATTACCTTAATTTTTATTGAATTACCTTTACGACAGTTAACTGATTTATCTATCAATATCAGTAGTCAGTACAAACAAATATGGGGTTGCCATTTAAACAAGTGTTGATGATAAGTCGAAAGTCATAAGTCGAAAACAATTGAAGGTAGGAAATTAAACTTGATGTAGATAAGTATATTTTTAATAATTAAAAATTGATATATCCAAAGATTATTTCCGTTTCAGAGATTATCTCCTGGTTGCATACAACAGTAACTAAAAACCATTGTTTCAAAGTCAAAATAATTATCGAACTAATTTTTATCAAACAATAAATTAATTAATCACTACACATGTATTATTATATTTTACAAGAGATACCACCATATAACCATATTATTTTCTCCTCTCAACTAAACGTATTAAGAAATATCGGACTAACCCAAAAACAATTTTTTGCAAATAGAAGAAAATATTTTTCTGTGGTGTATTGACGGCATATTGTATCCTCAAATGTAAGAATATAATGCGATGAAGTACCTATTTTACAGCCGAAAAATAACACGTTTTTTGTGAACTGCGTTTCGAGAACTTGAAGCGTGTTTGGAAATCACATGTGCGATGTCTCGAATTGATATCAAATGTTTATATTTTACATATGTATTTTCAAGCAATTTTGACTTATTATCAAAATGTTAATCTAACCAATGTGATAAGAATAGAAGAGATAAAAATAAAATAATATACAGAGTGTATTATTATTATTATTACAACTGAAAATGTTTCAACTTGATTTCTTAAATAAAAAATCATCATTTTCAATAATATTTTGTTTCATGTTGAACAAGTTAATACAAAATTAAAATAAATTTCAATTTTGTTGAACAGGCTAGAATCACTTGACAGAAATATATTTTGACACAATAGTTTCGCGACATTATTAAATCATCTATTAGATTAGTACGTTCATTGACACTTTATTTGACTGTCATAAAAAAATATGACAAACTGCGAAAATTATCCATACTTTATAACATATTTCCAGCTGGAAGCATTTAGAGTTCCCCACCTAAAAAAAGAAGTGGATAAGGTACGCTTGGACGCCGAAGAAGCTCGCCTATCGTACCAGCAGATCGAAGAAAAACTTCTGGCAGCAAACGCGAGGCATGCCGCCGCAATAGATGAGGAACGAACAAGATTTAGGTCTGAAATATCCACCCTGATAGAACAAAATCGAACAACAATCTCTCAACGTAAGATTCTCGTTTTTATTCGTTAATTTTCTCGCTAATTTTGACATTTTATCTTTACAGTAAAAGATCAACATGCGGAGAGTGAACGTAAGCTCAAAGAGCAAGTACAGACTATTGCCGCTGAGTACTCGAAGCTACAGAAGGCTCATTCGGAGTCGATGGATATATTGAGGGAGGAAAATGACGCTATACGGGAAGAAATTGATGAGAAGAATGCTCTTATCGAAAAACTGCAGGCGTACAAAGCCGAGAACGAGAAAGTTAAAAAGAACTACAAGGAGCAGCTTCATTCGTTTTCGAGGGAGGTTCATATGCTGAAAGATGAGAATGAAGCGCTGCTGAGTCATAGTATATCTGAAGGAAATGACAGCATACAGGTATGTAAAAGATTTAAATATCGTGCAGCGTGCTTGAAGTTAGAAACTATAGGCCAGGAGGAATAAAACTACTATCGGTTGCAAAAGTATTGAGCCCTGTGTTTGAAGGCTAGTAACTGCTAGTAAAACGGAAATATTTGTTCAGGTAACCGTTAGAATCTCTTCTATAGATTGGTGTTTTTATTTTCTTGATTTCTTATCTTATAAACTCTGTAAGCAAGTTTTTTTATGGACGCGAATACCTCAGAAATCAATGATAGCAAGACAATGCAGCTAGCACGTAAACAATCCTTATTTATTGTCATACTCATCCTTTGATGTATAATAACATAAAACTTATTGAGGAGTTTTTAGGAATGAAAATAATGTGATCGATCCGGTGCGCAGGATGGTGGTTCCCCTCGGGGCAAGGGGTTACACGCGGGTAACGATGCTAGGCTTCGCGTGACGACTTCAAACGATCAACTCTCAGGACCGTATTCAATATTTTTGTCATTTTCTTGTTCGGTTTTATTTTTGAAAATAGCATACGTGATTTTTTTTTATTTGTGGAGTTGAATACATGTTCTGTTTTATGATTTATTATTATTTCACAACATTATTTCTGCCAAAAATTAGTTGTTGATGATGATGACGTAATTGTTCCTGGTGGTTCTGCGGCCAAAATAAACTGTTCGGAATTTTCAGTAAATGTTTCAATTGCGACAAGTATTTGTCCTAAAACTATGAACGAATTGTGCAGTTCCAGAAAAGGGCCAACGTAGGAACTATCGCGGCAAATTTTTGAACACTTTTAACTATTCATTATCTGTACTGTTGTCGTTGTAGTCTAATAAATTTGTCATCATCATCATCCTCATTTTCATGTAAGTAGATTATAATTGTTTCTACAATTGAGTCAACAATATGATATTTATCAATGTATGTATTTTTGATTTTCAAAACCAAAAAATGTGTTGCCATATCTCTTTTGAAACAGTGCTTTGTTATATAAATTTAACATATCTTTAATTTAAAATGACTGTAACTTTTTGCAACATTTTTGTTTGTACGTAAGCTCAGATTAAATTAATTGCAATGGGCTACAGGTAACCACAATAATTTTAATTGATTGCTTTCGATTTATTAAATTCCGATAAAATCTAATAGAATTCCTTCTCTTGACGGTGATTTTTTGACAGGTACAACAGCTGTGCTTTAGTTATTTGAGAAAGACATTTCTGACATTGATAATTAATTGTTGCATTCTTGCTCAATACTTGCAAAACACGTACACACGCAACGTAATAACTCAAGAAACTTTATTCAATGAATATTTATGTATTTATGTTGTCTTGATTTTACCCAAACGCATAATATTGGGGCCCGAGAAAAATATTTTTGTTTTGTTATTTTATTTGTTTATGCTACCTGCTAATTGCTCGATTCAAAAGTCATTAAAAACAAAAAAAACATGCTTACAGCTCTTCGCTGTACAATTGCAATCTATTCTTTTATTAAACAAAGAGTCCACCATTTCTAACCTTCAACTTCAATGCTGGTTTTATCAATAAATATGTACGATCTTTGTTTTAATACTAAGTGCGGGCCTCTAACCCCGACCCGGTGACGACTGCGTTGAACGACGTGACGTACTTGGGCGCGCTGTACCAAAATTATATCACATATTTGTCGCTTTATAAAATTAATGAACATCTGAAATAGAAATAGAAATAGAAATAGATTTATTCAAAATTCTGTACAGAAAAGAGTCATAAAAAGAATAGCAATGGTATTTTGTAACTTAATCTATTTTGAGTCGTTGGTGTAGGACTTCACTCCTTCGATTAGCTCTTCGATGCTGAATGGTGTCAGTTGCAACAGATATTCTTTTAGTAGATTTTTAAACCTTGAAATGGGTTGTGCTTTCCACTCTTGTGGTAGAATGTTGTACAGGCATGTTTGGTTGCTGTACGAAGCCGTTGTGGAAAGTCGAGCAAAATCGACTATTAGTTTATTCTTATCCCTCGTGTTATGTTGATGTTGGTTGCCTCGCTTTGGGAGGCTCCCGGCCTTTGCATGTATTGCCGAGAGGCAACGGTATGAATACGCCGCATAAACAGTCAGGATACGGTGCTCCTGGAACAGTGGTCTTGAATGGGCGGTGTTTGCTTCAGCAGCCAAGATTCTGACAGCTTTTTTCTGTAACGTCAGAACAGCTCTTGTATGTCCGCTGTGGCCCCAGAATTGAAGTCCATAAACCATCCTCGCATGGAAGAGGGACATGTAGGCTGTCCTTGCTGCCTGGGCACCAGCACATTTTTCTATGCGTCTCACAGCATATGTGGCTTTAGATAGTTTTTTTGTCAGACTTTCGACGTGGTCGCGCCAGGTCAACCGCGCGTCTATCATTAATCCGAGGAATCGGACAAGTGCATCCTTCTCCTCCCATCTGTCCATTTTAAAGGTCAGTTGCTCGCTCTTGGAGTGGTTAAGGCGGAGACCATTATTCTTGAACCATTTCTGTGCTTCTGCTATATGCGCCTCCGCAAGTTGATGGAGATCCGCATCTGTTCTTCCCGTAGTAATGAGGGTCGTGTCGTCTGCATAGAGTATGGTGGGTGCTGACATTTTTGAAGGAAGATCATTTATATATATTGCAAAAAAGAGCCCACCCAATATACTGCCTTGTGGAACACCTATTTTTGATTCTTGGAAGCTACTGGCTTCTCCGTTGATCTTCACTTGTTGGACTCGTTCTCCGAGATACGACCTGATCCTCCATTTTCCTCAGGAAGGTGAGTGGGGCATAGTGTCGACTAAGGTCGCAGAGCTGTATTTTACATTTTAGCTTCTTCTCTAGTGCTTGGTGTACATTTTCGATAAGGTTTTTCATTGCTGTCTCAGTGCTCAGCCCGGGTTGGTAAGCAAACTGTTGTGGTGTTATGAGGAGATTTTTAACAAAATGCTGGGACAGTCTTCTTGCTATTATTTCTTCAAGGATTTTCGATAGTGCTGGCAATACTGCGATCGGCCGATAGTTTGCACAATCGAGTCTGCTTCCTTTCTTGAAGATTGGAGTAATTCTAGCAATCTTGAGCCTCCTGGGGAACTGGCCTTGTTGCAGGGCACTATTGAAGATATCTATTTCAATAGTCTAATTAAACAAAATTTTACGATTTTTTTCGTACCTGTCTTGTTTCGTGCTAATACTTGTTGCCGAGGTATCCGCTTCCATGAAAATCTTGTTTATAGCTTTTATTGCGAAGAAAATTAGTAAACCACAAAAGCCAATCTGTAGACAAGATATTGAGTTGTACTTTGTGTAAATTTGAATTCTTTTGGGCAAGCAGTTTATCAGAAAAAAATTTGGAAAGACAAGCATTTATTAAAAAGTGCTAAAATCGGGTACATTTTTATACTTCTCCCGCGGTTCTGTCCAAACATAGGGGCCGAAACTTTTGATAGTCAATCATGTTATGTAGAAAAGATTCAGGAGTACACACTTTATTTATTTTTTTTTTTTTTGTTTAGACGTTGCAGAGTTACGAACCTCCAAACGCAGGGCTCAATACTTTTGCAACAGATAGTAATGTCATTATTTTCTTCCTCCTTTATGATGATCTTCTCAATTTTTCCAATTTGTGCTGCTCTGAGAAAGACTGACAAAGGGTCCACCTGACTGTGTAGCTTTCATTGTTTGCGTGTTAAAACTGCAATTTTTTGTCAACTGTATAGCTTAACGTTTTGACGATGCTATTTTTGTTTGGACTGCTTTTTTAAATACTAAATTATTTGATAGGAACATAAGTAATAAAATTAAAAATAGTAATAAATTTTTTTACAATTTTAACTGGACTATAGTATGAAACTAAGTTTGCTGAGGAGCTAAACGTATCCTGTCTGTTTCAAAGTGTAATATAATCGTTATATTTTATCATTTTAGGAAGTGCTTTCCCTGCGCGCAGTCCTAGATCTGAAACAGTCCGAAATACAGGACCTGAGAAAATATGTCGTGGAGCTCAGTCAGAAAGCGGACATGCTGCAGGCTGTCGAGGAAAAAGTCAACACGTTGCAAGCAAAATGCGAGGACCTCACATCGCAGTTGGACCGAAAGAATTTATACGAGCTGTAAGTTTATCTATCTATTTAGTTAATTATTTTTTTCATGCATGTTTTATGTACACCTTTAGGCAACTAGCACAAGAAAAGAAGAAATTGGAGGAGTCCTTGAAGGAAGAGGCTAACCAAAAGCGTTGTCTGGTACAGCGCAACGAAGAACTCCAATGGAAAATCCAGCAGAACAAAGAAGTGGTCACGAAAGTTATCGAGCACGCCGAAGAAGGGATCTTCAACCGTTCTCTGCTAAGTTCCAGCTTCAGCGAGCGCCACTCATCGCACAGGTACAACCTAGAGCGAACGTTATCGCTACGAGAAAAGCCTTTGCTTTCGAAAAGCACCGATAGCTCGCGAAAGTCCAAAAACTCGTACGATCTGGATTTCGACGACATCTCACCACCGACGTCTCCGAAAGTCAAGGGCGTCGTCGAAAAATCCGACTCTGTCAGTTACGTCTTAGAAATGGATGAAAGTCCGGACGTTGTCGCTTCGAGAATCGTCCGCAGAAGTTTCCGAAACACGACTCCGCCGAAAAATACCCCGACGAAATCGCCTTCGAATAAACGCCCGCGGATCAAGACGAATCCGTTGAGTTTAAGCGCTTCGGCGAGCGCTATAATGTCGAGTGCGAAAACTCGGTTGTTGAGCAGCGGGGACTACGATAATCAGGACGTTTTCCTTTGGGATAGTAACGGAACTAGCACGCCGTTATCCAACAAGGAGATGATCGAGGAATCGTCGAGTTACAAACAGATGAATTCGACTTGTAAAATCGACGATAATATAGATATCGATGAGGATCTTCACTTGCAGATTCCGTCGTTACCGAGCGAAATCGGACGGAATGATCGGGAATCATTGCCGACTCCGCGGCATTTAGCAGGAGAGGCGATGATCTTCGAGAGTAATTCGGACGATGAGAGCACGACGAGTTCGTCCAGCGGGCAATTATGAGATGAGTTGTCGTTTTAATTTTTGTATATTGTTGCTCGGCGTGGATCCTAACCTACGGTTTTGAATTGAGTGAATTGTCGACCGATTGTGTTAGTGATTCGTTTAAGATGGATTTACTTTTAATACTAATCGAATCATCTTTTGAAACTGCTAGGGTAGGATCCACAGTGTCACGTATATCGCCATTTTTTTACATAATAACCTTTTATTCTGTGTATTATGTAACAACCTCTCTTTTTTTACACTATCTTTGTTGTTATCTCTTTTTAATTACAGTAGGTTGTGATTGGTTATTTCCAACAGATCAGTATTAAGCATTTTTTTTTTTTCATTTAGGTAGCTCTTTAGTGTGTCTGTATTCGTTCTTCAAATGTTTCGAAAGGGGGTATCTGTGTATATTATGGTGTTGATTACTACGTTTTTTTAATATAATTGTATAAAAATAGCTTACTACCGATTTATAAAAGAAAACAAGGTATGTTTAAATACTACTCGAGTTTTTAAAATTGTGCAAATGGCAGAAAAGTGGGTAGTTTAAGGTTAGATTTAAATGTTCTAGTGGCGCTCTCTATCTTGAACACGGAGTTTATAATCTTACTCAACTTTTTAAGAAAAGGAAAAATGAAAATAATCCTATTTGTCATGTTGATATAGGTAATACTTTTATACGATTAATGTATGGTACTTTTATGTGGTATTCTAGTTTTTTAAGTATGTTGTGTATATTTTGTTGTTACTGTTCCGGCCCCACGTTCTATCTGTACGAGTACGCATAGTTTTCATTTTTGGGTGAGTTTATTTATTATTATAAATGCTGAATGAGGAGAGATTTTTCGCTATTGTTCCGCGCTAACATAGGTATATTCATATATTATAAATATGAGAATAGATATTTTATGGAGATGTTAGGACCAAATAGATTTTCACGGTTGATATTTATTATTGTATAAAGTTGATGATGGGCGGATGAAGAGAATAAAAAAGCAAACCTAAAATGAAAAACAAAATTAAGCGTTTTTTCATATTATGTATAGATTATTATTGAATAAAATAAAATTTATGAAATATTTTAGTTGTATTTTATTCCTTCTTGCCAGCCGCACGCCGGCATTAACAAAAATTCCCGGCGTCTCCACCAAAATGTGCAATTTCGAAAGGTATTTTAAATAAAAATTGTGCGACGGTGGCGCCAATATTCCACTCTTTCCCTGGTGGCAAATAGCTGAACTAACCGAGAAATTTCTCTCGGGTTTGCGTCTCGGCTAAGTGCGACTGTGGCGCCAATATTTCCCTGGTGGGAAATAGCTGAACTAACCGTGAAATTTTTCTCGGGTTTGCGTCTCGGCTAAGTGCGACTGTGGCGCCGATATTTCCCTGGTGGGAAATAGTTGAACTAACCAGGGAAAAATTTGCGGTTAGTTCAGCTATTTCCCACCAGGGAAATATCGGCGCCACAGTCGCACTTAGCCGAGACGCAAACCCGAGAAAAATTTCACGGTTAGTTCAGCTATTTCCCACCAGGGAAATATCGGCGCCACAGTCGCACTTAGCCGAGACGCAAACCCGAGAAAAATTTCACGGTTAGTTCAGCTATTTCCCACCAGGGAAATATCGGCGCCACAGTCGCAAAATTGGGCAAGTGCATCTTAGCAGAGACGCAAACCAACAGCGGTTTTGGAATTTTCGGGTGGAAACTCTGTTAAGAGACAGACAGAGAGACTAAGTTATCAAACCAAGTGCTAAGTATTTCTTTTGTGTTAGGTTAGAGAAAAGAATGGGGTTCTATTTGAAATATTTATTGTCTATAAATAATACTAATACAAATAAATACTAGTAAAAATATGCCAGGCATCCATCAGCACAACAGCAAAGGGGTGGGGAGCTGCTGCTGGTATTCTGAAACAAAAGAAGGCATTAATTTTGATTGAATCAACTCGGTAAAAATCTCGCGCGCTCGATTCTCTCTCTCTCTCTCTCTCTCTCACACACACACACACACAAATCCCTTAAAATAACCAAATATTCAATCCGAAACAAAGAGGAAATTATAGAAAGGAGGGAGTCGCAAGCGCTAAAAGTGGTGCCTAAGATGGTCGCGAGAATGGCCGGGTATGTTTACTTGTACTCTCTCTCTCTCACAAATCCCTTAAAAAAACAAATATTCAATCCGAAACAAAGAGGAAATTATAGAAAGGAGGGAGTCGCAAGCGCTAAAAGTGGTGCCTAAAAGATAGTCGCGAGAATGGCGGGGTATGTTTACTTGTACTCTCTCTCACAAATCCCTTAAAATAACCAAATATTCAATTCGAAACAAAGAGGAAATTATAGAAAGGAGGGAGTCGCAAGCGCTAAAAGTGGTGCCTAAGATAGTCGCGAGAATGGCGGGGTATGTTTACTTGTACTCTCTCTCGCAAATCCGTTAAAATAACCAAATATTCAATCCGAAACAAAGAGGAAATTATAGAAAGGAGGGAGTCGCAAGCGCTAAAAGTGGTGCCTAAGATGGTCGCGAGAATGGCGGGGATGTTTACTTGTACTCTCTCTCACAAATCCCTTAAAATAACCAAGATGATCATCTTCTTAGCGCTTGGTTTGATAACTTAGTCCTGAAGATGCCTCTTGCAACAGAGCGCGAAACGTCGACTACTTCAAAGTCCTCAACGCGGTTTCCACCCGGAAATCAATATATCATTGACTCAGACCGCGGAAGTCTACAATTTAGATATACAAACCCTTAAAATAACCAAATATTCAATCCGAAACAAAGAGGAAATTATAGTAAGGAGGGAGTCGCAAGCGCTAAAAGTGGTGCCTAAGATGGTCGCGAGAATGGCGGGGTATGTTTACTTGTACTCTCTCTCTCTCTCTCTCTCTCTCTCGCTGTGTGTGTGTTTTGGGGGGGGCTTTCTTTATCTCTGTGTGTGTGTCTGGGGGGGTGTTTATCTCTCTCTCTCTCTCTCTCTCTCTCTCTCTCTCTCTCTCTCTCTCTCTCTCTCTCTCTCGTGTGTTTGGGGGTGTTAGCATCTCTGCCTCCCTCTCTCTCTGCCTATCTATCTCTCTCTCTGTTTCCCTCGGAGGCGGGCTAAGAAAGTTGTGAGGTATGTCTCGTCCCTCCCACTGTGTGTGTCGTCTGTGTGTGTGTGTGTTGGGGGGGGGTGTTGGCGTCTCTTTCTCGTGTGTGTTTGTGGTGTGTGTGTTTGTGGGGTGTGTGTGTGTGTGTGTTTGTGGAGGGTGTGTGAGTGTTTGTGGCGGGTGTGTGTGGGGGGTGTGTGTGTGTTTGTGGGGGTGTATGTGCGTGTGTGCACACACACTGGTTTACATTACAATTACAGAGGCAGAAATAGGAATGCACAAGATGTACGTACACAATGTGCGTGGTTCGGATTATCAAATTGTTCACATTATCAAATATTGTAGCTAAATACTAGAAAATACAAGTATTGGATACAAGATATAAAGCAAAAGGTATTTCTCTAAATAGAAATCGACAAAAATAGCTTTTTACTCGGTTACTCAGTGATTTAATTTTTTATTATGTGTTTTATGGGTGTTCGGATTATCGAATGTTCAGATTATCGACGCTTACTGTACACACAAAGAACCAAGAAACATACATGAACTCTGTCAAAAACCCTCAACGAGAAAAAATAAAATTACGATCTTTATCCAACTAGTTTAGTTTAAGTTTAGCTTACCGGCTACAAGCCATGCTGCAAATTTAATCCAAATCTCATACTCCAGCTTCAGCATCCAGCAGACGTTTCAAGGACAGTTTCTACGTTAAAAAAAAGTTTTATTATTTATTATAAATTAAGGAAGAAACGTTACTTACCTTAAGGGCGTCTGAGACACATTGTCGAGTGATGACAGCAGAAACCATTGGTAGAACCAAACAAAGAATGATGAAGGCTGTAAGAGCTAATGGCACCTCGAGATGAATATAGTCCGTTGCAAATACAGCAAAACCTTCACAATACAATAATATAAATAAATTTGCATTCAGGTAGCCAGTTATCGATTAACTAACGTGTGCCCTCCGCTCTTTTCTGTAATGGTTGCTGAGTCATCAACTGAAGCTGGATGGCTGAAGATTCTGCAACTCACTGGTAGAAGGTTGTGGATTCGGCAACTCCATAGGAACTGTTTCGGTCATAGGAATGTCTGCTGCTATCTCCAAAGGGCTGGAGTGTCTGGAGTGACATCTTTGCGAAAACACTGCTGGCTGATTCTAAAGCCTGTTGTAACTCTAAGGTCTGTCTCAGGGTGAGCAGAGAAATATTTTCCATGTTACCTAGTAAAAACATAATATGAGTAATTAGAGATATTATACACAATAAATAGGCAGACTTTCTTTAAACTGGGACAACTTTTGTTTGGTCGTCAACATATGTTAGGTAACAGAACCAAACAAAAACAGTGTTCTGGCTTTTGATAACTCGAACGAATAAGGTTAAAAGAAACTTTATACTATTGCAGAATGAATTATTACATAAAGTCAAATGGTGTCTTGAAAAAAATATGTGTTTCTGAATGGTAAGCTGTAACAAATAAGCTGAAAGGCAAAAACCTACCTATTCTTTTATGAAACTAATATCAAGTAACATATTAAAATGCTTAGAATTATCGATAATGTTCCTAAAACATGATTTCCTACCAACACACTAAAAGAATTTCGACTACAATTCATATAACGCAATTCTCGTACAACGTGCATGTGTAAATATTTGCAATCCTCAAATTTCTATAACGTGTTTTCTTAAACAGCGTAATATTAAACTGCGTTGTAGGAGACTCTAGTGTAAAAGTTTGATTCCGCTGCAGAATTTGTGCAAATTTCGGATATCCGAATGCAGGATTTTCTATATAAACTCCTGTTAAAAACTATTATCTCACAATTTCTCTTCGTATTAGTTGAGGTTATGTTATAAGCAGTAACTCACATTATAACTACTGTTTTATTAAAGTAACATTTCCTGTGTTCGATTACTGGCCGCGATCTGTGCAATACAATCGGATTACGATCTTCTTGATCGCAAATTGAAATACTTGCGTCCTATGGGTGAATCAGACGTCAAACGGGCAATCAAACGACATTTTAGCCAAACGATTGCGAATCAGATTGAACAGAAATGACCACGGCCCGCAATCGCACACAAGTACAATAAAAGAAACAATGATAACTAACCTTAAATTTCACTGAAAGTGCTGCATTAGAAATACCTCACGCTGGTCCTCCAAATTCTTAGCTCTAAGATCGGGATTTGCGATTCTTCTCGACCACTGTTCGTACAAGGTTGCATCGCATCTTTGACAGGTAGACAAACCATTGCCGAATCGCGTTTATAACAATTAGCAACGGTACACGGTTTCTTTCTTGACATCTGCATAAGAATAATATCAACAAACAACCTCCCAATATTTCATAAAAAAAAAAAATAACAATCAAACCAAGATATAACTTACCACGACGATATTGATGTTGTATAGCATTGACAGACGCCGATTTCAGCTACAAGACGCAACAAAACCTATGGAAACTACGGGAAAATGTGTAAAAAAACCAGTAAGAAACATTGCGAATATACGCCGAAAATTACCGGCTAAGCGCGCTCGGTATTACCGACCGAGCACTTGAAACTACAATAGCGCCATCCACCGGCTGGTCTCCTAACCTCTGTGCGTTTCTTGGCGCGAATTTTGAATTCAAATTTTAACTGGATTTTATTAAATACTTCATTTAATAAAATCCAGTTGAAACTTGAAATTTGCGTCGTGTAAAATGTGTCGCGACGAATCTTTAGCCTGCCTTAACATACATAAAATCAATATGCCTACTATGCAGTCAGTGTAACCCAGATTGATAAGTTATACGATACGATCTACAAACCTTATCTGTTAAATTGTTTGATGATAAAATGCACTTGAGATTGTTGGGGCACCTGAACATCGTACCTGCAAGACACTTCACTTGTATTGACTGACGATACACTCACAATTCACGAATTTTCAAGATGTTTACGATAGAAGCAGTTTTGGTGCTAATATTGTCCGCAATAACTATTGTGGTGGTTAAGATATTTACAGAAGAAGCTAGGGGCCCAATTTTCAATGTTTACCAAAGGCCGACTAAAGCATATTGGTTGAAAGTAGTTTTTATGTATATCGTTATAAGATTGCGACTGGTAAGTGATAAGTAATTTTTTGGAAAATGATAATACATTTTTGGGTATATTTAGTTAAAGAATTACTTCAAAAGCGAGCGCCTTCGACAACTTGGAAATGAGGACAAGTACCAACTATTGGAGAAACCACAAAAATTATCTAACCATGACTCAGTTAGGAAAAAAAAACACACACATAAAAAACCGTTTTAAATCATAAAATTTCAGGCAATTGACGCTGTTTTCTTTAACGGGGCAAACGCTAACGGCGACCATTTAATAGTAGGAACAGCCCGAAGAAAAAACAAGCTAATCGACGCATTTATATACCTCAAAATAAACGATTCCAAATTAGGCGTCCTTGAAAGTCCAAAATTGCCGAGTACCGCTTTATATCAAATTGAAGAAACGCAAGAATACAAAGCCGAAGGTATAGAAATAAAAGTACTGGAACCCACGAAAAAATGGAGAATTTCATACGAGGGTAAAATGAAAAAAGCCGACGATCGATCAACGTCATTCGACGTGAAAATTAACGGTATTTGGACTTCGAATTTGCCGATATACAACGCCGACAGCGATATGGATCCGTTACTGACAGCAAAAGCAATGGCTCTCGAACCGTGGAGTAGGGATTATTTTAAAATAGTGAACGCGTAATAATTAATTACTAAAAGTTTTGTGGAAGGTATAATTCTGATGATTTTAGAGTACATCAAACGCATTACGAGCAATTTGGGGATATGAAGGTACACGTTAGCGTCGATGGTACTTGCTATAACTTTAACTTGGATGTCCTAAGAGATCACAGCGTGGGACATAAAAGAGAATGGCGTAACTTCCATAGATATGCGCTACATTTTATCACGGTGAAGAACGGTGATAGAATAATGGTCGGTATTATTTCAACCCCTATTTCGTTTTCTTGGTAAGTACTTTTCGATTTAATACATAAAATAAAAAATTACATTGCCGCGTTTTAGTATCAAGATGGGTTTTGTATATTCCGCAAGTGACAACGAGATGTACCCGATTGAAAATTGTGACTTATTGCTCCACCAACACGGTGAAAACGGCAAACCACCCCTCGACTATGGGTTTTCTGTTACCGCAGGTTAACTTTAACGATAACCCTTAATAAGACTTCGAAATTAACCTAAATAATCGTTACAGGTCGGCAAAGCTACGTCATAAAAGTACACGTCAAGGACAACCCGTATTTTTACATAAGCAAAGATTGGGAGGCGAAAGTTTACGAGCGTTTATGTTCGTTCAACGTCAACGGCCTCAACGCTTGGGGGGCAACCGAATGGATGTACCGAAACATAGAAGGAAAACATGTTGAAGACTACGAGAACAATAAACATCACTTTATATAGAATACACAGAAAATAAACCCATAGGAATAAAAAGGAAAAAAGTCGTTTTAATACAATCATATAAAAAAAAATGGTAAAAACATTTTACACGAATTAATAAGTTAAAAAAAAACACGAAAAACAAAGGCGCAGTGTCATGATAAAATGTAGTACATAGCGACGTAATACTATTCATAATAAATAACATGAAACAATTATTACAATATTATAAAATATGATGAAAACGATATATATAAAATCACAATTCAATGTTCGGCACATGCTATGCTGTCAGAAGAATAATTGGTTTAATAAATTAATTTACGGAGCTGTAAAATAAAAAAAAAATTGTACTAACGTTGAGATTGAGATAGCAACGACATTTTCGTTCTTCTGTTGCAGTGCTTCTCAATTGTCGATACTGGTTTCGGGAAGAGATCGAACACACCTACGTTGATAACAAATGCACCGTTCTTTGTGGAAATAACATGCCGATCATCCAGGGTTGTCACACTAGAAAAAACATTAATTTTTTTTTAATCAAAAAATAAGTAAAGGGCTGAAGTTCAGACAGGTTAAGAAAGTTTTGTTTAATTTTTAACTATAGAATTTATATTTATCTGGTGGTAATGACTGTCAACTTTTGTGTGTAAAGATACTACCGTATCTATTATTTCTAACCATTGTACACTCCATTAGCTTTGGGACGTTCAAACCTAAATTCTTTTCAGAAATTTCAGAATATCGAACATACCTTTCTTTTATTTTCCGAAAAGTCAGCATGAACGAGCAGTCATTGGCCACAGACGCTACTAAATATGGCACAAAATCCAGTAAATTTCCTCCATCCATCTGTCCTCTTATACAATTATTTATGGAATTATTTAAAACGCATTTGGCACAGTTTCCCTTCTCAATCTTGTCTAGTAGCTCCGATACGTAGTCACTCGTTCTATCTAGTCTTCTATCTTCCCCCATTCTCTGGTAAAAATCGAGCCCTAACTGATCAAACTTCTGCACGGCTAATATCCTCTCTAAGATGCAACCTTCAGGCAAGTTTTCTTCGGGATAGACGCAGGAATTCGTCTCCGAGTTAGAATCACATTCGACGCTTAAAACTTCTTCGCAATTGTGATCGGTACGCTTATTATCGATGGGCTTCAGCAAGGACTCGTAAACTAATTCGCTAAACTCTTCGAGTAACCTAAAAAATAAAAAAAATATAACCTCTATTTCCACCGATAAGCAAGGTACGCTTACCGATACGTCGATAAACTATCCTGGCAGTACATCCATTCCTTAAGTAGATCGTAAAAGACGTCTATAGACGTGTGGTCTCCGTAAACCAGAACGCCATTTCTGAATATCTTGAAGTTATTTTGAGGATTGTAGATGAGCGATTTGATTGCTTTGATCATTCTATTCTTATCACCGGAGAATAAGTCTAACGGGCAGTAACCGCTTATCTTCTTTATTTGGCCTTGTGCTAACTGAAACAATAAAAATGATATATATAAGTGGTTCGTATTTTGTATTTGGCATATTTGACGTCATCCATTGTTGAAAAAAAATATATATGTGACCTGATCTACGAAAAAGTGGTTTATGTGTCAAGAGGTCGATTTGGAGACTTTGGGTGATTCGAATAGAGAAAAGTCCCCCCTTTCTAACGAACCCAAGCCCAGCTTGGTAGCTTTCTTAACGGCTGAGTTATTCGTATTTGAAGTTAGAGTACACACAATACAAACACAAAATGTAAAAAAATTATTTTAGCTATTTTTTCTTGTACGGTACGTAGTAAAATAAATTAGAGAAATTAAATTTCTTATAAAATACAAACCAAATGATAATTTACAAAATAATAAATAATCTATTCTTATAGAAAATAAAATTTACATTAAATTCAAACTCTCTAATTTTTCGTCTTCTTGGTGTCTTTAGCATCTACTTTATCACTCCTCTTCTTTTTATGATTTGTTTGGTCAGTTTTAGCCTGTGATGTACCTACATGAGGACTTGTTTCACAGTTACCTTTACTTTACCTTTTCTTGAACTTTTTCAGCGGTTCTGGCACTACTTAGCCCCTTTTTCTGGCATCAGTTGCTAAGTTACAAACGGTGTTGAATGTGTACCACTGCCTTTCAAGTTAGAATCCAACTGGTTAGAAAATGTCTGGCATTTATTCACTCAATGTTTCAAAAATAAGAGTAACCTGCTCAAATTCTTCACTATTCGCCATTTTTTTCATCTTCACCATTCAATTTTCACAAATTACAAAATAGTTGTATTGCGTTATACCTTTCAAGGGCCGCTGGGCCGCTTAGCCGGAACTGGTTTGTTATGGCCGTGGAAGACAGGTACCTTGTGATACATACAACATTATATTTTTCAAAACGTCACAATCCTTCCAACTTCCATACTTCTTTCGTCCAGATAATTCAGAATACCCTATTCTAACTCATTGTTAGAGTTTCCTGCTTCTTCTAAGCTAAGAATGACCAGGTTTTCTCTACTTTCAATAGTTCTAAAAAATCCATTCTGGATATCTCTTGTATTCCACGAGTAATTTTGGAAATACATTTCCGGGTGCGACAGAGTTTTCATCGAAGAATTGGGACACAATTTTCGAATCATTATCATCCGTATAACTTAAGCCGAAACCCACTTCTGTATCTCCAGTAGATGGTTCTGGTTTCTATTTCGATGTCGCTGTTCATTACTTTTGCCGAAATACATATCGTTGACAAATTATAACGCGTCTTCTAAACACATCACTACACTTGTACTTTACGTATAACTATGAAAAGAAATACTTAGAATGAAATCTTTAACATATTAGACATTGGCGGTGGGGGGGGTCAACATTCGTCACTCAAAGTGACAACAACACAACTGATCACCAAGTGTGTAGATTAGTGGAAGAAAACGAGCGCACCGTTGTTCAAAACTTTACCAGCGCTTATCTCGGTAACCGCTTTTTGCACATAAACTACCTTTCCGTAGACCAGGTCACATATATAAAAACCTCCCAATTTTTGCTTCAGAATAGATATGAACCCTTAAAAAGAAGACTTACTTTTAAATACTGATTCTGGCAGAACTTGCATTTGGATTGACGTGATTTTTTCGACAACCAGCCCTGTTTTGGCTTGATTTCTATCGCGTACGTGGCCCCGTGCAGCCTGAAGGAGTCCATCCGCTGTGGCAGGAATGCAAAGTCGGTGAAGAACGTTGCGGTTCCAAATTTTAACTTCTTATGTTTTCTGTAGCCTGAAACAAAAAAAGAAGTGTTGAATTTTAATGCATCAAAACTAAGTATGTTTAATAACATTTGAAATAAATGGTTATTCGAGTAAATTATGGAATAAGTAGTTAACTAGAATTTCAAGGGTTATAATTTTTTAAGAATGTCTTTAAAAAAATTAACGGTAACCGTTTTATAAATAGCAAACATTTATCTGTTTTACAATCATATGAATTTTCCAAACTACCTTTTTATTTATAATGGTTTTTGGTGAACTTATTGTTTTCTAAAAAAATAGTATAATATAAAGCATTTTTAGTCAGCCTAAATAGATATTATTAGAATTTTCTTAATTACTGTTATCCTGTAGCTTTGTAAAAAGAAGTCGAATTGCAGTTACTTTATAAGGAAAAAAGCAACATAACATATTTGGAAAAAAAACACCTCCGCCTGGATTTGAACCAGAAACACTCCAATTTCCGGTTGACAACTCTCCCAGTTGAGCTACAGAGCCTTTGTAGTTCAACTGGGAGAGCTGTCAACCGGTAATTGGAAGGTTCCTGGTTCACATCCAGGCGGAGCTGTCTTTTCCAAAAATTATACTCGCCTGGGTTATCATTCGCTTATTTAATAGATTCTACATTACTGACGAGTTTACGTAATTAACCATTTGCCTACGACATATATAAAATAGAGTATTCTTAAAATACAATAAAGAATCTATAACACCCAAAAAACAACGACCGAGATCGAAACCGATATATTTACAATTTTATCGTCTCAAATTTACAAGATGACAATGACATTAATTCCAAACGATTAACATAACGTCTTCCTAAATGGGCGGTTCGCACTGCCCACATTGTTTGTACTGCTTGCAGGCCTCTCGCAGCTGCTTATCGTACGTGTTCAGCAACTTCTCTGCTCGCTTCTGTTCCCTCTTCAATCTGCTAATCTCCGACTTTAAACGCTCCTGGCACTCCCTGGCCAACTTCTTCTTGGCGGCTTTTTGCACGTCCCGTTCGGCCTTCTCGATCTCTTTCGATATATTCGATATCTCCGAGAGCGTCTTCTCGATATTCTGCTCCACGCAATGCTTCTCGTCCTGCAAACCTTCCAATTCTTCGGTGACACGAGCGATTTTGTCTCTCATCATATCGCACATGATTGTTTGTCAATTATTGAGCAGTACGTTATTGAGTGGTACGGTAGGTAAAGTAAATCCGATAATTTTAATTAAATTTAAACCTTAGAAATGTACCGCAATTCGTTACTATTAATTTGTCCACCGGTGTCAGTATGACACTGACGCATCACTGACGGCTACAAACTAAGATTGTCCGTTAATCATCCGAATAGCCCAGTGAAACAGAAATTAGGCCTGTTATACTACAACCTGCTGTCATCTCCTTGACAATTTTAGTCTCCCGTCATCTCTACAGAAATGCTTTAGGTGAAATTAATCAAGAAATAAAACCTCAGAGTCAGATGTAAGCCAAAGGTTAGTTGAATAGTTCAATGAAGCTCCCTTGTAAAACAATTTTCATAAATTCAGTTGTTGACTGTAGCCGATTTTTATGGCATCAGCCAGTCGTCAGCATCTTTTATAATTAAAATAGTGTGTAACAAAAATCTTACATGTCAAAAATCACAAATTTAACACAGAATAATACAACCGTGTAATAAATTAATTAACGAAATATGCACTGACCAACAATAAATCAATTGAGCTGCTATTTTTTAAGTGTGACTATCAGTCTATAACAGCGCTCTTTCTGATTAAATTAAGTATCAAGCATAAAATGCTCGTTTACACCAACATGTTGCTATAATAGGAAGAACAGATTTTGCAAGTACTAGATATAATTCGATATGGGGACAAACATGAACCTTTTCAACTTGCTTAAGTCTTTTTAGTTACTTTACCCCCAAAAACAGGAAGAGAACATAAACGTAAAAATAAAGAAATTTGTGGCGGATTTCTTTACCTGGATTAAATGATGTACTACACAATATAAAATTAGTAAATAAGTAATAAAACACAGCGAAACAGTTTCTTCCAGTTTAAGGATTTTACCATAATCTAAAAAATGTAATATTTTGGTACGAAGCATTTCGAGTTTGTGATGAGCTGTGACAGAGGGAATATGGTCACTTTTGACATTTCTTCATCGCACAATTATCGCTTTTTTTAGTGGAAAAGTTTTGTCAGAAAGGGCACTTAGATAACAAAATCTATAATGTATGGTTGGGCTATTTGAAATGTATTTGAGAAAACCGAAAAACATACAAGTATCTAATATTAATGTTTTTCATGACAAGAAATTGAATATTTAATATTCTAAGAAGTTGCACTGAATATTTCATCAATTTTTTATTGGCATCAATACGGAAAATTGAAAATTTGGCTCAATCAAAGGATTTCTTTTGCCGTGGCTATTCTTGAAACATTTTACAAAAACGCAAAATTTTTGACTAAATGTAAGAGCAAGTTATTTTATTATCGACGTAAATACGCACAGTTTGACAACTTTTACCGTTTAAACCGTCAATTTTGGTTTTCTACTTGTAAAATTTGAAAACGTTGATCAAGTTTCAGGGTAAAAGATATTATCCAATAAAATATATTGTAGGCGTTTCTTACTGACTGGATTCTTGCATAGAGTTTCTTATTGCAATATGTCCTTTTATACACTAAAGTATGATAAATACATGGCAAAAGAAAAATATTGATATCTCTTACAATTTGTTTGAAACACTGTCTCAAAGTTGGGCTACTTTTTCGGTGTCGACATGAGAACCTCCCCTTAAATTTCTACTCGAGTATTCTGATTGTATTAAACATATGGTGGCTTGCGCATATCAAATTACTCGCAAACAAATGCTGAACCCATAGGCAGCGAATTTGTTGGCAAACATATTTAAACTGACAATCTAAATGTAAAAAGAAACTGCCTATAAGATATCAAAAAGACCTATTGGTCGGACCACAAATAAAAGAGTTTGTATTTAAAAACACAAATAAATGGACCACAAATAAGGAAGTTATTTATAAAATGCAATTTCTTTGTTTATTCAAAATATCTCTGAATAACAAAAGCACCCATAAGACACAATGTACCTATAACACGAAATAAAATCCATTCTAATAAAAACAAAATTAAGTACGTTAATTAAATACGTAAATTGTTGTGAGTGGCAGAATAGCTCCTGGAAAGATGCCCTTAAATCATTTTTAATTATTTTCAAGGTGAAAATAATCATCATAGTTAAGGTACAGGTATAACTTCTGAATAAATGATACTACATTGAACCTACTTCTCAATCTTATTTTAACTCTCTTGTTCAAATTTCTGTCAGATTACTTTTGTTAATCGTCTTCAATTTCGTTTGGAAAGTGTGTTTTGTAATTTGATTATTTACATATGTATGTAGGTGGTACTTTGTAAAATTCCTAATAGAATTTATTTGGCAACTATATGCTGAAGCAACGTCCATCATTATCAATTTTCTTTAAAAATGAATAGCCAGATATCTTTAGAACGAAATATGTGTTTAAAAAAAGTTAACATAGCGATTATCACATTTTTTTTCTTAGCAAAATTCAAAACCCCTCATATATCTAATACGTTCTCCTTTGAGAGTCGTACTTTATCTGCTCAATTTGCCTCGCAATCAACGACATTAACCTTAACACACGTCAGAGTAAACAAAGGCAGGTGTTATCGTCAGTTTGTCCACGTGTTCCACGGTGATAACGCACGTCTTATACGATCTTCAACTGTTGATAGGTTCGTTAAACCGACGCGAACCGGTACCAATAAATGGCAGCATTGTCTTGCGGATCGTGCATACATAAAGGTAACACGATAACGTACACGGATCCGATATTTATCCACTCGTCGGTCTAGACGTGTTTGTTGCAAGCGACGGCTGCGGCACCAGAAATCCGACCCTACCCTTTCGCTAATACTAATACAGGTCCTTTGTGAAACCGGATATCTTTTATCATGTTAAAGCAACGGTCCATTTCTTGTCTGGTCTAACTGATTACGGTACACAAATAGAAATGCGCGGAAAACGACGACCAGTTTCTAGAAAAGGACTTTAGACCGGGTTATAGAGCAGCACGATCTGCCACATCAGCGTTGTATAGGAAACTTCACGATACAGGGCGATTTATAACTACTGGATATTAGGTTATGTCTGTTATCCACAGATAGACATTTTTGTTTAATTCAAATAAATATTAGTTTGGCAATTTAACCAGACGCATGACATCAACTGAGCGGTATGCGTTTTACTCGAGATAAGGCCGAACTACAAGGAGAGAGTTTACAGTGCCATCTAACAACACAGTTGGATGAGGTATTCACGTTTAAAATATACCTATATGAATCAAAATATGATTTGTTTGGTGGAAGTAAACCTATTTTTAAGCCAAAACAAACATATTTCTTTGATACCCTGTGATATACTGTGTCTTATGGGTGCTTTTGTTGTTATTGGAGATTTTTGTAAGTTCTCTAATGAGCAAACAGTTTAATATTTAACGATTTCAGAGATATTTTGAATAAACAAAGAAATTACATTTTATAAATAACTTTTTTATTTGTGGTCCGATCTATAATAGGTCTTTTTGATATCTTATAGGCCGTTTTTATTTACATTTAGATTGTCAGTTTAAATATTTTTGCCAACAAATTCGCTGCCTATGGGTTCAGCATATGTTTGCGAGTAATTTGATATGCGCAAGCCATATGTTTGATACAATCAGAATGCTCGAATAGAAATCTAAGGGAAGGTTCTCATGTAGAGACCTAAAAAAAGAGCTCAACTTTGAGATAGTTTTTCAAACAAATTGTAAGAGATATCAATATTTTTTCTTTCGCCATATATTTACCATACTTTAGTGTACAAAAGGACATAGCGCCATCAAAAACTATATGCAAGAAGTAGGATACTGTTGCAGGAAATATCAGGTCATGTGCGGCGTGCTTGTCTCAACGACGTGCACGATAGCTTCTATAAAAATAAATAGAAATCGAAATTTCAAAAGCGCTCTGAAACTAGATGGAATTAGTTGGAGGCTAAACCAACATTTAGTTATAATAAACTGTAGTATTCAATGACGTAAATATTGTTGGCGTCAAAGAAATATCTGTGTATCGATTTTATTCGATTATCAGATCGATAACGTTTTAGAAACACTGCTAGATAAAAACAGTTAAAAATTTTTTTAGTGGACTTGAAATCATTTCTATTATTACAGATTACCACTGACAGATTCTAAGAAAATGAGTTTTTAATGAAGAACGATTACTATTGACCGCAGTAAAAATTGCGGTTTATATTGTCTACAGGCATTTTAAACAGCTTTGTAATAGACTATTTACACGTGTTATTATGTCAAAAATCCTCTTAAAAAATACGTACCTAGTGATCTTTGACGGTGATTGTTATCTTTTTAATCAATATTTGCGTTAACAGGCGCCTACTTGCTTGGCAGGTTACATCATCTATATATCTACACACCCCATCAAATAAATAATTTGTTTTGCAAGCTTATTCGGGTATTTTTCTTTAAGGCAAAACATTAATAATTAATCAACAGTATTGCTGCAGACACGTGTATAGTTATAATAGTACACTGTGTAATTAGAATTAAATTGTAGTTAATGATATGATTGGTTATACAACGTGTGTTTATTGTCTCATTCAATGTGCTCTGTTCGCTAAATAGCAGCAAAAGAACACGTGAAAATCGCACAGAATTTAATATGACGTATTTATATACCATATACATATCTTTTATTGGGCGATTTAAGAACGTGTTTTACTGCTCGTAATCGTTTTAATATGGTTTATCGTTCGTCATTGTTCCTATCGGTTTATGTGCACACATAGTACACATTTTAGACATTTTAGTCACCAAATAAACATTTTACGGTAAACAGAAGTCGATTTATTATTTTTAATTTCCGGCACAACTCATCCTAAAAATATTTTAAATGAGACTACCGTTCGTCTTAATTATAACTCCATTAAAAAGTACGTATATCGTATTATACAGCATATCGCATTATCATCTTCTGCACATATTTGAATGAACTCGATAAACCGCTTTCAGATAAGGAATGCGGCGTTCATTCATGATTATTTAACATCAGGCGATTTTATTTTTCGGAAAATAACTACTATACTACTACTATCACATACATAAATACCGCTACTCGTTTTGGTATAGAATAAATCTAGCGCTCGCATACTTATTTATAAAGCCGAAGGTGAACTTTCTTTAAGATCAAGTTCAAGACTGTAACCTTCAGATTTAAGTGATACGAACTCATTCGGTTTTGCAATGCAACATTTTTTGCGGGTTACAATTATTTTCTTGCAGACTATTATTAAAAGTCCATTCTAAGTCTATAACCTTCAAATTTAAATGGAATGAACTCAATCCATTTTGCAGCATACGGTTACAATTTCTACAACGGTTAATTATATAATAATTATGTCCTGCATACACTCTATTATTATAAATCCATTCTTGTGCATTGATTACTTATTTATCTCGTATTTAATTTATTGTTCCTTTACTGTTCCAGATGTTATTCAAGTATCAACTAATGGTCCACAAGAACAATTATGAGATTCTTCATGAAATTGTTTGAAGAAAAAGCCCTAAAGTCGTTACAAACCCAAGCATTGGGTCAGATATGTTGATGATACCTTTGTGGTTTCGCCACACGGTAGAGATAAACTTACCGAGTTCCTTAGCCACCTGAACAATGTTAATCCGTCTATCAAATTCACGATAGAAATAGAAGAGCATAATCAGCTGCCATTTTTGGATGTGCTGGTATACAGAACGCCAACGGGTACGCTTGGACATACAGTCTGCCGTAAGAAAACACACACCGATCGGTACTTGAACACCAAATCACACCACCATCCCCAACAGAAGAGAAGTGTTATTAACACTCTGTTCAACAGAGCCGAGAAGGCGTGCAACTCCAGCATCTCGGACGACGAACGGAAACACTTGGAGTGGGCTCTACGTCAGAATGGATACACCAAGTCCGACATACGAGGTGTCACACAAAGAAAACCGCAAGTCTCAGAGGAGCGGCAAGAGTCAAAGGGGTTCGCTTGCTTACCATACGTAAGTGGGGTATCAGAAAGAATCGGTAGAATACTGAAGAAATCGGGTATCACGGTAAGGTACAGAGCACCAGCAAACGTAAAGGATCTTTTGCCCAACCGAAAGGATATCACACCCCTCCTGAAGAACGAAGGGGTATACAAGATAACATGTGAGTGTGGAACATACATGTAAATACAGGTATATAAGGGAGAGTTTCTTGGTAGGTCTTCAGTATTTAATTAGCTTTGAAGAAGCGAGCAACATGGTTCGCGAAACATTAGCATTAACAAATCTTGACACACGGCACAACCCGGAAGCAGTTTATATTTTCTAAAAATTGTTCTTGTAATTTTCTTCAGTTAGATATATGTCGTTTGCTTTGCCTAGAACTATTATTTAAAAAGTTTCGAAAAAAGTGTACCCCTAATTATTTGTTCTTTATTAACATCAAGAGATGCATATAGTTTGGCAGAACACAAAATTAACTTGCACTTTCTATCCCACACATCTTACACCATCAACGTTGTCACTCATGTCTTTTGTGATGAAAAATCTTATCAACTTAACCTTAGTTATGATAATTATAGTATTTTGTTTATTCTACTGGACACTTAAATAACATCCGGATTAAAGAGATAAATAAATAAGTAATCAATTCACAAGAATAGATTCATAATAATAGTCTGCAAGCAGAACATAATCATTATGTATATAGTTAACCGTTGTGCTGTAGAAATTGTAACCGTATGTTGCAAAATGGATCGAGTTCGTACCATTTTAATTTGAAGGTTATAGACTTGAACTTGAACCAAAGACAGCTCACCACCTGTTTCATAAATAAGCATACGAATGCGAGATTTATTCTATACCAAAACGAGTAGCAGTATTTATGTATATTTCGTGTAGTAGTTATTATTCGAAAAATAGTATAGCCCGATGCTGAATAATCATGAATGAACGTCGCATTCCTTATCTGAAAGCAGTTTATCGAGTTCGTTCAAATATGTGCATAAGATTATGATGCGATATGCTGTATAATACGATATACATACTTATTAATGGTGTGATAATTAAGAAGAACACTCGTCTTATTTAAAATGTTTTTTGGGAGGAGTTGTACCGGAAATTAAAAATAATAATCGACTTCCGTTTACCGCGAAATGTTTATTTGGTGACTAAAATGTCGAAAATGTGTACCATGTGTGCACATAAACCGATAGCAACAATAACGAACGATAAACCATATTAAAACGATTACGAGCAGTAAAACACGTTCTTCAATAGGCCAATAAAAGATATGTATATGGTATATAAATACCTCGTATAAAATTCTGTGCGATTTTCACGTGTTCTTTTGCTGCTATTTAGAGAACAGAGCACATTGAATGAGACAATAAACACACGTTGTATAACCAATCATATCATTAACTACAATTTAATTCTAGTTACACAGTGTACTATTATAACTATACACGTGTGTGCAGCAATACTGTTGATTAATTATTAATGTTCTGCCTTAAAGAAAAATACCCAAATAAGCTTGCAAAACAAATTATTTATTTGATGGGGTGTGTAGATATATAGATGATGTAACCTGCCAAGCAAGTAGGCGCCTGTAAACGCAAATATTGATTAAAAAGATAACAATCACCGTCCAAGATCTCTAGGTACGTATTTTTTAAGAGGAATTTTGACATAATAACACGTGTAAATAGTCTATTACAAAGCTGTTTAAAATACCAGTAGACAATATAAACCGCAATTTTTACTGCGATTAATAGTAATCGTTCTTCATTAAAAATTCATTTTCTTTGAATCTGTCACTGGTGATCTGTAATAATAAAAATGATTTCAAGTCCACTAAAAAAATTAGACCGTTTTTATCTAGGAGTGTTCCTTAAACGTTATCGACCTGATTATCAATCGAATCAAGTAAATAGGTGTTTAATCATAATAACCGAAATATTAAATGTTAGTAATATATAGTAAAATAGGTTATGATAAATTTTTACTTTATCTTACGCAGTATGATAAGGTATAGTAATCGTGCCAAAAAATAGCGGAAATAGGTCTTTTTGGGTCCCCTGATCATTTTTGACTAAGGTACAAAAAATGTCTGTGTATTTAGAAGTTTTATGACTAAATTTAGAGCTGAAAAGCTTTTGGTTCAAACAAAATATTATCTAATACCTTCTCAACTTCTCACACTTAGAAATACTTTTTTCAAACAACATTTTTGTATAGCTTTGAACATAAAGGCATTTTACTCTTCAGTGTTTTTCGTAGTTTTGGGAACACCCAGTACATGCAAGCAAATACATTTTAGGGTTAAAAAAGTTTTTTACCGCATAGTTAGCACAGAAAATCTGTCAAAATCGCTCATCAAAATTTGCGAGTTTTAAAGTTACAAAGTTTTAAAGTTTAACATCTGTTCGCATATCTTAAAAACAATCTAATTTTATCACTTTTAAAAGACACAACACCTCTTCTTTCCCAAAACTCTTCACAAAAAAAAACTGGTTTGCAAACTACTCCACATTCTCCTTAAAAATGCCATATAAAACTTTATAGTCGCGAGCACAGGTGGTCGTTATTTGTTTATAATATTTTACGGTATGCAAATTAAACATAAATTCTGCCGTGACAGCTATAAACGTCAGACTTCAAATATATGATGTAGAAACTCCGGTCTTTGAGGCATAAACTTTAATTTTATTCACACGGAATATGAGTATGTACTCACAAAAAAATACGAGTATATTTACAAGTATTAGTCCTGTCATTCTAGATTTTCAGTAGTAACATAAAAATGTTTATAATTATGGTTAATACGAAAATTTGTCATTAATTAAAATCCATTTAAAAATTTTGCCCAATCAATTATAATTTACTCAACTATTTTTTTTTGCGATTGCACGTCAACCGATCGCTTGACATTAATTAGAACAGCCGTTTCTAATGTCAACCGACAATCATCAAACAATAGTTTGACATTAGAACGGGGGCATTTCTAATGCCATCTGACCGGTTGACGTGAAATCGGAAAAAATACTTCAATAAATTATACAAAATTGACCATTCATTTTCTCGTATAGGTTACCGAATCCTTTTGATGGTAAATTTTATGTGCTACAATGTTAGATTAATATCAGAGAGGAAGAATTTTCCAATAGTTTTTCGTCAATTAAAAAATTATTATAATGTATTACGTACGCGTGTTTATTCATGCCACTCGTTATTTAAAAATAAACCGCAAACAAAATTTCCGAAGTATTACACGCCATATTTGTATTGATAGCCGAATTCTCGGAAACAAAGTGCGGGGAAACACACAGGAAATGTGTCACCGCCTACTTCCACAATAGCGGTTGGTGCAATTTCTAAAAATCCGGAAAATCCACGCGTCATCGTCACATTTTTTTTCAACACCAAATCATAAGTCATTATTCCGTTTGTTCTTCCGATAAAAACTATTACGAATTAATAAATAATAAATAAGGCGAAAGTTAAGATTAGAAATCAATTAAACCGATTACAATGATGTATGACTTGTTATAAATAAATACGCGAAAAAAGGCCCTCATAAAAAAATCATGGGGACTTAGTTTGATATTACGTCACTACCGTTTCTATCTATATACCGCATATTTACAACAAACAATGTACTTTGTACACCCGCAATAAAATCTAGCGTAAGATTGCTCATTATATATGCTTATTACACTAATTTATTATACATACGAATGACCTCCATTTATTGTGCAAATTATGCGTCTAGCCTTTTTTTTTTTCGACGAGAATACTGTCTGATATAAAAATAGAATTGAAACATCTATCTTGCGCGGCTCTCAAATTTCGTAAAATTACACATATGCGGACAATTCTATTTTTAACCGTAGACGTTAATAATAACACCAAATTAAAGTCTTTATAGGCACAGAGTAATAAATAGTCATTAAGTACACACAAGTAAAAGTGATTGCATATTTGTTGCGTTTTAATGCCGTGCATAAATATGTGTTTCATTAGCCTCAAACATAACAAACTGCAAATAAAATTAACTTCCCTGTTTATGCGGCTATATATAGAAATATAACGGAAATGCTCGTTGTTTAGTCTGTTGTTTACTGTCTTAATCATTCCGCATCACATAAAAACATGTCTGGTGTATAAATTATTAGTCTCTATTATACAGGGCTATCCCAATACTCAACAATTCTTTTTTCTTTTCTTCAGTTTTTATGTAATAAAGGTTGCAAACAAGATTTTGATGGAAGCCAATATCTCAGTTACGAATGTTAGCAGGACAACGCAGTTAGTATGCAAATAATTCCTATTTACTGCGATACACATCCCTTGAATTTAATAGCACTCCGACTATTTGTTAATTTTTTAAACCGGAATAAACATCAACAATATTTAGCACAGTTTGACTTCCCTCGCTTGTGGGTTTTGGTGGGAGGCAGTCGAACGAGATGCGGGTATAATTACTTGTACATCTAAAATCATTAACTGCATTTAATTCGAACTACTATTCAAAATTCCGCAATTAAATTGTTCTGATCGTATCGTAGTATTAGTAAATAATCTTCCACTGTCCCAGCTACGTTTCCATTTACCGTTACGATTGATGTAATGTGCGCTGAATGAAATTTATATCACTCATATCAAATACCTTAAAAATTATTATGCAACTCTTCTTCTACAATCGCATTAAATAAAATATGAGGATTATTTATGCGCATATCCCGTTATCGTGCTAATATGCGTTACTAAGATATCCGCTTCCAGGAAAAATCTTATTTGCAACATTTATTACACAAAAAATGAAGAAAACAAAAAACGCCAATCTATAGAAGATGCTCTAAATTTTTGTTGCAAACGGTTTACCAGGGAAAAAATTGGAAAGACGAGACGTACACACAATTTTTGAGTTTGATAAATAATGACGATTTTTTATAGACAAAAATGAAGACCGATGTGTCAAAAAATCAACTTTTTTGTTCAAAGTGCTCCCAATTTTACAAAAATCTATTTTTCTGAATATCCATATGCATTTCTATAGCTCTACTTGTGTAGGTATATCATGAAAAGAATATTTTTTCTGTAGTAAAACATAGCAATGTTGTGCCATTTTAAAAAATATACACTTGATGAGCAATCGTTTACAATAACTTTCCAGGTCATTTATTGTTTAGATATGACAACACAATGTTAGCTATCAGGAAAAAAATAAATCAATAATATTTTTCCAAATGTATAACAGTATTAAATATTTATCTTTAACTGGTGTTCAATAACAGCGCTGTTTCAGGTAAATGTTCATGACAGAAGAATAATAAATATAATAAAAACGCACAATTTTACGACGTGTATGTCTAGTATCAATGCGATATCAAAATAGTCTAATATTCTAGGGTTAAAAAAAGAAAAACACTTACTTGGCCTGCATTGTGTCAGCGCCCTATTGAGATCATTCGTCTGTTTCCTCGAGATTTGTATCTGCATCGCCTCGCAAACAAAACTGCCAAGTACGGGCATCATAACCGCTCGGTAAAATTTGAGATCTTGGCACTCCTGCGTAGAATCGCAGCCGGTATCGACCGTCAAATACTCGGACACCAGATCGACCAGCCACATGAAGAACGGCTTCGACTTGCACGTCTTCTGTATCCGCAATATCTGCCTCTTGTTCGGCAAGGAAATCACCAGATTAGCGTTCCCTTCGCCGCGGTAGATCCACTCCTGCCGGTTCGCATTCTTATCGGTCGGTTGGAAGAAGATTAAGGTTAGTTTCGTAAAGATATCCTTTATGTTGCCGAAGTTGTACAGTATTGTTGCCATGGTGTTTATTGGGGCTTATAACCTAAAATAAGTTGTACTTAAATTAGATATTTTAACCAAAATTTAATGGCACGGAATACTCACGATCGTAAAATTTAAAACTTATTGGTCTACTTAAAACTATATCACATTTTTAGTTCGCGTTTGCAGAGTCGATGAAATGTTAACTCTGCGTGGTCTTAGCGACACCAACACACAACACAAGCCGACTGAGAAAACTGACATTTAAATTAGAGCGGCCGGGTTTTATACTACGCATCGTGTACGATGTGTTGCGTAGACCGCGAATTTCACAAGACCGAATCGCTGTTAGGTCTTTTGCGTCGTTTTTGAACACCTTTTGATCAATATTTCCACCGAATAAGTACCGCACAAACTCAACGAAAACGTATTTTACTTCGGCAGTGTTTTATACTCACAAATGATCACATGAATGAGAGTCGATTGTACAAACAGCGTATTCATAGTTTTGCTCGATTAAATTATACGATTTCTGTTATCGGAGAAATGAGCAAGCGATAAAAATTGTTATTATTACATTCGCGCATTGCCTTAGATAAGCTAAATAGTAGTAATTAGTAATTAACACATCGCTTTACGTTTGATATGGTTATGGTTTGTTGGCAACCGAATATACATCCGTGTATGTTGAGTTGCCTAAGCGGTGTAATTTCTTCTTGCGACACAAAAAACCATATACGTACTACTACTACTGTATACAGACGTTTGCTCTATTCCGCAATGCTACATTTGTTGACCGATCATACCAATAGTTTTAGATAAATGTCCTGAACACCACATCAAAATGTTTACTGAATTTTTGATGATATTATTATTGAAATTAATTCAAAACTCGATCAATAATTAAAATATCGTCATGAAATGTTGAAAACCTGTTTGCACCAAGTTAAGTTAGTGAACGGGGGAATATACAGTATGATTTTAATAAATGTTTCCATTAATATCTCCAAATAATATCTCCATTTTGCTTATCAGAACAAATTATACACCATATTTGAAACAAAAGATGTGGGTACATGATCAACAAAGAATTACTTAAAAATATTAACAGATGTAGGCTTGGGAAAACGTAAAAAACAGGTTTTTAGAACCGAGATATTATGTCAATATCCATTGTCAATAAATAGAAAAATTTTCTGTCTTCAATGACTAGACAATTTCATAATAATAACAATTACTGAAAGGTTTGTTTTCCGAAAATTTACAGGTAACAAAACACAACACAACACAATTTTATTTCTAGAAACGAAAAGTTATCATAAATTCGATTAAGTTTACAAATGGTAAAAACTAAAACAACTGCTGTCGACGAGGTAGGAAAAATTAAGACAAATAAAATAGGAATACATTTAAAAACATGATTTATTATTTCTTCAAGATATTATGTACATACTAACAACCGCCGTTCAATTTCGAACAGCTACACAACTTGGTAATCCGTACTTTGCAGATTTACAACATTGCAGATACCATACTTAGCGACCGGTTTATTCAGTCCAGATAAACAAAACTAGAATTGCATGAATATAATCATCTACAACAGACTATTTTATAAACGGTAACATAAATCGAATTAACTAATTGTACAACCGACTAACTAACAACACTGGAAGAAAAAAAAAATTTGCTCAAATATTTTCGATTAAAACTTATCACATCGCAGCGTTTATTAATAACAAATAAATTGCATGTAAATAAATTGTACAATAGATAAAAATGTATATAATAATAAGATAAGTGGGAGTAGTCACAAATAAGGTACCTAATAGACGATTGTTTAATAATATATTATTTAATGATGCGGCTTGAGGTACGCATCCTCAAACAACTCTAATTCGTGCGTTAAATAATTCGCCTTATTCCTTAAAACTTTCGCCTTGCCAGCCGCTTTATCCAATCCGTTAACCTCTACCTCCAACTCCTTCAATTTTTTATCCATATCACCCGTCGCCTCATCAACCAGATGACATAACCTCGCAAACGTACCGCTCAGCTCCTGCTGGACTTGATGGCTACAATTAGCCGACGTCAGATCTACAATCATCTTCAATTTTCTCGTCGCGTGCGAAACGTATTGGCGTTTAAAATTCTTTTCCTTAGCCTTATTCGTCCAGGTCAACCTCTCGTAAAGATAGAGACAAGAATAAACGGCCCCGGAAATGATAATAACCCGCCAACCGACAGTTTTCATTAGAAAACCCGCGACTAATAATCCACCCATCGTACCTTGAGAGCTTGCGCTAGCCAAAGCAATCCTACTCAAAATCGACCAATCTTCCGAAGTGGCTCCCGCGTAAATTAACCTCCCGTCAACGGCATCGACCGGTGTCGAAGGAATCGAATTATTCGGATTTTCCTTTTTGTCGTTCCTAACCGCTAAAAAGCTAGATTTCCCTTGAGCGAACCGCTGGATTAAGCTAGTTATCCCCCAGGAGAACCTAAATTCTAAATCCTCGTGGAAATCAGCACACAAATTATCGCAGTTTAAACGATACAGGATCTCAAACGGTTGCCTTCGAGGCATTATAACGCCCGCTGTTGTCTTGCTGGTATCCGGTATCAAAGTCTGCATTCTATCGGTCATCTCGCGTTGACTCGATTCCATGTTCAGGGCTAAAGCGGTCGAAAGACGTGCGCGTAAATTCGAACCTAGTCCGGTCTCGACGTGCGTGTGGAGTTCTTTCTTGTAGACGTTCAAAACTAAAGGTTCGGGATGGAAGGGGAGGTTAAATTCGTCGACGAGGTTACTGAGGCGTCGGATTTCTTCGTTGAGGGCTTTCGAGACGCGCTGCTCGACGTCCTCGACCATGCTGTGGATCTTCTGTTTCATTTCGTGCGTGATGACCATTAGTTGTTGTTCCGTGTAGTTGACTTTGTCGTGCAATTCCTTCCGTTGAAGGAGTTTCTCTTCGCGGAGCTTCTGTGCGTCTGCGTATATCTTGTCCAGGGTTTCTCGTAATTCGCTGCAACAGGCAAGATTCCGTTTCGGAAATGGTTATTTTTTTATTTTCCGAAGCATAAACGGCCTATTGTATTATTACGTCTGCCTGAATTACATTTGGGAAGTTTCGTTACTCTTCAGTACTCGTATCTTACTCGTTACTTTTGGGTGTAGTAATTGTTACCATGTAATTGTTTCTATTCGTTATATTGTTATATTCGTGTACGTGCAACTAACATATATCACATATATCATATTACTTGGAGTATCACAAAGTAATAATTACTACATTAACCGACCGTCACTAAACTGAATTATTAATTTTTGTGGTTAGCATCAATTTAGGACGTATCGAAATTATAAAATTGTGGAAAATCCAATTAACGTAACAGTTTTGTTACCACAGCAAGTTTAGTTACCATAGTAAGTTTTGTTACCATAGCAAGCAGTCAAAAATAGTAAAATTTAGTTTTGTTATCCAAGAATCCAGTCAATAATTGTCAAATTTTGCTGTTACCAACTAAAAAAGTATCAAAAAATATGATTTTTAGTTTTGTTACCACAGCAACCAGTCAATAATTGTCAAATTTTGCTGTTACCATCATACAAAGTTACAAAAAAGATGGTTTTAGTTTTGTTACCATACTAACCAGTCAATAATTGTCAAATTTTGCTGTTACCATCATGCAAAGTTACAAAAAAGATGGTTTTAGTTTTGTTACCATACTAACCAGTCAATAATTGTCAAATTTTGCTGTTACCATCTTAAAACGTTTAAAAAAGATGATTTTTAGGTTTGTTACCATAGCAACCAATCAATAATTGTCCAATTTTGCTGATATCATTATAAAGCGTTTAAATTTTTTTGCAATTTTTATCAAGATCAAACTTATAAATTGTGAAAACAAGTGACAAGCAAGTGACAGTTCACTGTTTGCTACCATAGCAACCAGTCAACAATTGCCAATTTTTGCGGTTATAATGAGATCAAACTGATAAAATGGTAGGTCAGGTGACAGATCTTAATTTGGGTGAATTTGTTAACTTGTTACCTTAGCAACCAGTCAATAACTGTCACCATTTGTAATTACCATCTTAAAAGCTTAAAAAAATACTTCTTAGCCCATTATACAGTGGTAAAGAAGCAAAACAGAACCATATTTAAAATAAAGTACTTAAATTTTCTATTACTACAATAATTTGTTTACCTGGCGATAAATTTTCCGCGCTGCGAATGCTGCTCGAATTTCGTTTTCACGGCCGACTTTGATATGCACTCCTCGAATTTCCGTTCGAAGTCCTGGAACTCAAAGTACCTGTTTTGGAAACCTTCCGCTAAGGTCATCGTGGGCGAACTGTTGCCCTGCTCGGCCATGCGAGCCAGCAGCGTTTCTTTCGCCGATATGAAGAAAATACGTTCCTCGGCCTCCTTCTGTGTGCATACCTTCAGCTCTTTTACAAGGAAGTCTATCGCTCGTTCTTGATGTTGCCTTCTAACCTAAGAAAACAAAAATATGTCCTTTTTGAAGAGAGACGTAATAAACAAATAATTATTAGCAGCTTAAAGCTTATACAAAATTTGAATATATAATTTTTTAGGTCTATGTCCTCAGCCCAGCAATATTCAAAATTTCACATTTGAGCAGAAAACTTTTGTTTACGGGACAAAACACCACATGGGCGTATCCAGCGCAAAGACATAAGGGGGGGGGCAGTTTTCTAAATTTAACTTGGTGTATGGGTAAGGTGACCAAAATTTTATTGAGGCAAAGCAGGAGAAAGGTGGGGTGGGGATACTAATTAAAACCAAATACTTGCGTTGTAGTAAAAGTCTAAAATCAACGTATTCAAAATTTTAAAAAAAATATTTGTATTATCAATGTGATGTTTAGTTGGCTTGCATCCACAGATATATTTTGACGTAAATGTGATGCTGATGTAAACATATCTAATTATTTTACACACAAAATTCTAAATATTCTTCCTTCTATATTTATTTCAATTAGATAAATGTTTGGAA
This sequence comes from Melinopterus prodromus, assembly GCA_964023965.1. NCBI lineage: Eukaryota > Metazoa > Arthropoda > Insecta > Coleoptera > Scarabaeidae > Melinopterus > Melinopterus prodromus. Next base: position 588,299 of record OZ030392.1, read on the forward strand.
TACAATTTTTAAAGAAAATTATAAATGTTAGGCCTCCTGCAGACCTATTTTTTAATACCCTAAAGACAAATGTATGATAACTCACTCGATTTAAAAAAAAAACCACAATTTTATAATTCATCGTAACCTTTTTGAACTTAGATCTAAAAAAAATTCCGCACCTAATCTGTATGTTTAATTAGCTTTCATCAATCTTTTAAATAATTCATGTAGTAATTTTTAACTAGCTTCCTTACAATAAATACCAGAAATAAATATACTGTTGCCACTAATGAAGTAACTTATTTATTTTAATTATACCACAATTTCTTCAAATATACGTTTTTTATACCAAATAGATACAGAATATCGCCGCAGTGTAAGTTTGACTATTAAGAAAACACCTAAAATGCTAAATTTTTGGTGGAGGTATGAATAAATATTTTAAGTTCCAAGGACATGGTAACCAAATGTTCTAATTCGCTGGTTTTAGAACAATACACCAAAATGTCCAGTTGAAAAGTACGGTCTAAAAAACAGCAAATCCTTTTGTCACATTCTATTACAGATTAAAAACAAAAGAAGACGAAAATATCAAAAATTCTACAACAAAAAGTTAAAAAAATTCGACATATTATCCCTGCAATTTTAATTTAGTTTTAATCTATAACAGGATAAGAAAGAAAATAAGTCAACTTGTTTGCTCATAGGTATAATATTACAACCGTAGATTTTCTTCAACTTAATATGTCAATAAACAGAAAAATGGCAAAAAAATTATGCTAACAAGACTGAGAAATTTATTTAGCTCTGGCTGCTACCTAAACGCATAAACATATCAAAGCAAAGCAGTGAAATGGGTTTTTGTGAGATTCCACAAATTGCAAAAAAAACACGATATTATAATTGTTTTAATTAAAACGCAAATTATTAAAACATAAATTCCTAAATAGTAGAAATTATAACTTTAAATTAAAAATTGTAAACCATATTCTTGGAAAATTGGATGTGTATTATTACAGTTTTGTTTAGTTATTTATTTACCATTTTAGTTATTATTAATTATACCAAACTGCTACGCCCTGCTTTTCAACCAAATGATGGATGGCCACGTACAAATGGAACGTGAAGTATGGGGGAAGGGTATGTCACCTGATGTATGGCAAAAAGTGCTATGCAGTAAACATAACAAAATATGGAAGGGGGGCAGCTGACCCCATTTCCCCCATGGATATGCCCATGAAACAGCACACAACAAGCACAAAACTTTACATGAGAAAAATTTGCCATATCAAATATGGGGGGGGGGGCAAAGGACATAGACCGCATTTTTTTTTTTTTTTTTGAGGACGGTAAAAAATTTAAAAAAGTGATGCAACAAAAGGCGTGAAAATGGCTGAAGGTGTAACTATAATTACACGTAAGCTCACTCACCTCAGCCTGTTCATCGTATTGCTTTATAAAAACAAGAAACAAACGTACAAAAATAAAACTTACTAAACTTACACGTCAATTCCCAAATTCACAATAATCAACAAGTATCAACTAACCTGATCCAAAAATTCAGGTTCGTTCGCAGAGGCGTCCCATCGGTTATTCAAAATAAATATGTTCGGTTTCGACAGTCGTGTCGATACTTTGTGAAAGAAATTTTTCTCCTAAAAAAAGACAACAGACATTTTTTAAACATCCCAATTTTTTATATCGGGTTTTCAACTTACGGTAACCATCAGTGTGGATTCTGCGTTTGCAACCAGCACAAAGACGTCGGCATCTAAGCAATGCTTGTCGATCCACTCATCAAGATTGGGCGTAACGTCTACTCCGGGCGAGTCTACAAAAACTACATCGTCTCTGAGCAGAAGGCATCGGTTCCTCGGCCAGTAGACTCGTACTAACTGCGACTCGTTCAATTTTTCTTTACATAAGGCATGCGCCAACTGGCCCACAGATTCCACGGCGCATTTTTCATCGCTATCTTCCAAGACAAGGTAAGCTTCGTCGTTAGGAGAACCTTCAACCTATAGAAATTCATATTGAACTTAATATAATAAAATAATAACTACAAATTTATACAGTGTCTTTGATACTTGATATTCATTATACGGTTTATCCAAAAGATAACAGTTTTCAAGTTAAGATTAACAATTTGATTTTTAATAACTTTCCAATGCAAATTTACTGAAAATCTCTTTAAAACTGTTTTTTGCGCTCCCCACAATATGTAAACAAAGACAAGCGTCTCTCTCACACCGGCTACATTGGGGGCCCACTATTTTCCTATTTCTTGTTAATTAACGAAATGTGGGCACTGACCTACAATAAATCAATTGAGCTGCTATTTTTTAACTGTGAATATCAGTCTATAACAGCACCCTTTCTGATTAAATTAAGTATCAAGCATAAAATGTTCGTTTACACCAACATGATGCTATAATAGGAAGAACAGATTTTGCAAGTACTAGATATAATTCGATATGGAGACAAACATGAACGTTTTCATCTTGCCTAAGTCTTTTTAGTTACTATACCCTCAACAACAGGAAAAAAACATAAACATAAAAATAAAGAAATTTATGGCAGATATCTTTACCTGGATTCAGTGATGTACTACAGAATATAAAATTAGTAAATAGGTAATAAAATACAGCTAAACAGTTTCTTCCAGTTTAAGGATTTTACTATAAACTAAAAAATGTAATATTTTGGTACGAAGCATCTCGACTTTGTGATGAGCTGTGACAGAGGTAATATGGTCACTTTTGACATTTCTCCATCGCACAATTATCGCTTTTTTTTGGGGAAAAGTTTTGTTAGAAAGGGCACTTAGATAAAAAAATCTATAATGTAAGGTTGGGCTATTTGAACTGTATTTGAGAAATCCGAAAAACATACAAGTATCTAATATTAATTTTTTTCATGACAAGAAATTGAATGTTTAATATTCTAAGAAGTTGCACTGAATATTTCATCAATTTTTTATTGGCATCAATATGGAAAATTGAAAATTTGGTTCGATCAACAATTTCTTTTGCCGTGACTATTGAACTTGAAACATTTTACAAAAATGCAAAGTTTTTAACTAAATGTAAGATGTAAGAGCAAGTTATTTTATTATTGATGTCAATACGCACACTTTGACCGTCAATTTTGGTTTTCTACTTGTAAAATTTGATCAAGTTTCGGGGTAAAAGATATTATCCAATAAAATATATTTTAGGCGTTTCTTTTACTGACTGGATTTGTCATCCCAGGCGTTTTGATGCGGCAATTTTTGCTTATCTCATGAATCCCGGGATTACAAAATCTTTAATCCCGGGATCAGTATATTGTCCGAGATTGGAAGCCCTAGTTCCTATGCGTTCTAGTGTATATTTATGATTTCTGTGGATGTGACTGGTTTCTTTGTTTATATATCTTAATTCGAAGTGAAAAAATAAAAAAAAGAATAGGTACTAACTTGTAAGAAACAGTTTGTAGTATGGCCAATCCCGCTCGGTAAAATTTTATCTCTCAACATCGCATTTATGACGGAACTTTTGCCATTCGACGTCCTGCCAAAGAACGCAACTTTCATGTGATCCCTAGCCAAAACATCTCGTATTCCATGCACTTTATTCACAAATTCTTCCGACTGCTTTACCGTAGGAGTTTCGATAATTTTCTGTTGCTTTTCCAATTCTAAAACACAATTCTCCCACAATTATTTACACAATTCCAGCCCATAAACAGACAAAAACAAACAAAAACCACTTACCGTGCATATATTCGACGGCATCTTTAACGTAATCCTCGATCTCACCAAAGATATCGTTAATCTTCTTCTTTGCCCGAACGAAGATCTGCAAAGGAGAATTGTCAACGGGATTGCGCGTCTGACGGTGATCCGGAATCGACGACATCGGGGCCCTATTGTGCGGTCCGTCGCCCGAAATCATAGACATGGTGCGATTTAAATAAGCTGCCATCTCTCAAATGAACGTGCCGACCTCAATTACACCAAATAAACATCTACCATGCAAGTAGCAACTGAAACAAAAAGAATAACGCAATTAAAATTAACACGTACGACATTTACGACACAAAATATGGCAAGAAATTATATAGAACTAATATAAAAAAAGCAACGTGCAAGGAAACATGGATTTAAAACCGATGAAGTTATAAGAACCTGTTCATTTCGTAGCATTGCGTGATCTTAACCTCAATCTAGAAAAATCGATTTTTTTCGTTAGCAGCAAGTTCAATGTCAAAAGAAATACGGTGTGACGAAGTTATTTGCTAACTCACCTATGCTTATTAGACCGTTTTAAAGCTATTGCGTCTATTTACATCCAAAAATAAACGATTTCTGAGATCAGTCAGTCACATTGCATTTCTTCGCATTGCTATTTCTACCGTTCGGGCCTCGGTAGAAAAAATTGCGTTTATCTAGACGAAAACCGATGCGATTATTAATCGACCGATGAGTAAATCGTACTTACTTACTAATTTCCAATAAAGATTACGTAATTTTATATTTTTATATCTACGATATTGCACACAAGGCACAGAATTCGTTCACTTGACAGTCGATTCCTACGCCATCTGCAGGCAACACCGCGCACTAATTCGTGTTGGTGCTGCCATCTGACACCGCTTAAGTGAAACTTCATGACATAACCAAACATAACCTCATTTTTTGACGTGCTAAACTACTATATGCGGGTACATAAATAGCAAAATGTCGGTGAAAATCTTCACACAACAAGTACGATATTTAAATTCACTATCGGCGGCGATCACAAGACCGCATAGGAGGAATTATTTGTTGAGTTACCCGACACTGGTTGTGAATACGGATGGTTCTACATATACCGTTAGGTATGACGAGCCCAGGCAAATTATTAAATTACCGATTAACTTGTGGACGCTGAGTGAAGCTGAACGCAAAGCACGGTTAGAAATGAGGAAACCGAAGAAGAAGGTTAAGATCGAAGATGATATCGAAGACGAATACGATTCTAAAAAGTACTTGAAATACTTGAAAAAATAAGTTTGTGCGTTTAGTTGTTTTCTCGTTATATTTTGTATGTGCGACCTGAATAAAGTAGTGTGTTAAATAAATTTGTTTTAATTTATTAGTATTTAAATCATAATTATTATTATTTTATTAAAAAATACGTATTAATAATACATTTGTATGAGATTACAAATACGAAACTAACGTAACATTAATTGTGAGAAGTTTGGAGTTTTTGGGAAGTCACCACGACATTTTATCAGCTTCTTTGGACCACTTGTAAATACCACCTCGTTTTTTGAACATGGCTTCGTCAAACCCAGAAAATTTTAATGCGTTTGCAACTCCAATGTCCAAAATCGACTTTGAGGGAGTTTTGCTACCTTCCGTACAATCCAGAAACCTCATCTAAAAAATTAATGTTCAAATTTGAATATAATGATAAATAATACACTCAAATTAAAAACTTACATATTCGTCAAGTATCAAATAACTATTCTGCATGCTACTATTAGATTCTGGCACCAAACATGTAACATTCTTATGCCTGTCGATAAAATTTTCAAATTTATCTGCCGAAATATAAAATCTTTCAGCATTTCTCAACGCATTTTCTCCAACGTTTTCACCCTCAAGAAGCAGGCATTGGAATACCTTCCATCGTACTGGATTTAGCTCAGTTATTTCTTGCGTCATATCATCATTATAGTTGTAAGTGTTGACGACGGTATTTATCTTGAATAAAACATTGTATTCAGTACACCAATGGCTGATCTTTTTTAATTTTTCAATGTGGTTTTTCTCTTGACGTAGTTTTGTTGACGCAAATGCTCTTCCAATTACCTACAAAATAATTGCTATACATGAAATTATAGATTTTAAGTGTTATAATTTACTTTATTCGTATCTTCATCGAAAGAATCGCAAGAGACAGCCATGATGTCTAAATACTTTCCGTAAAGTTTAAACCATTTCTCGGTAACCAAGCTACCATTGGTTACTATGGTAACCGAAGGCAGCTTAAGATCTTGTTTGCAGAATTTTACCATTTCACCAACATAAATGCCTCGTTTTGGAAAAAACGGTTCCCCTCCACTGAAATTGATTTTTTGCATTCCTAAAAGGACTATTTATAGAACAAACATACTTATTTGGAACTACTGGCCACTTACCTGCGTTTTGCAGCAGTACTAAGCCATTTTTTGCGTCATCTAACTTCATAATGTACGACGTTTTTGCGGTATGAAAGCAAAAACCGCATTCGTAATTACACACCCTTGTAAAATGGTAATTTACACTGACGGGAATAATTTTTTGATCAGTGCAAGAACTGTCTCTGAAGGCATATTCATGCAGTGAAGTTTTATGTCTGATATTGTGCCATTTTCGTAAAAAGTTTACCGTAGATAACAGAATATAGGCGCAAATGATTAGGGCACTTGGTAGTTGTAGCACTTCCACAAACATTATTTTGAGTATATATTTTAATATAAGCGCGCACTGGTTTAAAGTTGTACGTAGTTTGTTGTTTGCAATATTGGCGAGCGTTGCTTTATATAGCAAAATAATTTTGGGGAATTCCCCTATATGCGTACATCTGTTTACGTGTTTGTTAATAAATGGGTGGACCACCTATATACCTAGTGTGCATTCAGAAAAATCAGTCTATATCGTAATCATAATTTATCTGGGTTTATCGTCAATGTAATGAATTGTGTTTTTAATTGTGCGTGAATCATTTTTAAGATTGGGCATATTCACAGTTCAATGTACGTGATATTTGTATCAGTGCGCTAATTTTTAAATCTCAAATTTTGAAGGATTTAATCTGTGTCTATTGTAGGCTATCCAAATAAAAAACATTATCATTGAGATACAGTAAATACTGCCAGAAAATGCATGACCATCATTAATGTTTTTATGCAGACTACTCTTTTTCATCGGCGTATGCTCAATTTCTGTGCAAATATTTCGGGTAAGTCCCTGTTTTGGCTCAAACACGTTTGATTACAATTGCTAACAATCGCGCTTATTCAACGCCATCTAGCGGCAAAATTAGGAACTAACTTACCCACAGCTTCTAGGCCGCAATTTTTTTAAATATCGGTAGTACGCATAACAATGCACATCTGGGTCACAATAGAAGCACTAGCCGGCTCTAATTAGCACTAGAGTCTTTGAAAATTATACCGGGTTTCACTCTTTGTGGAGGTCGCGGCCATTTTTGTTGCGAAACGTCAAATTTTTAAATCTGCAAACTCGCGTTGTTACCGGCTGGTAATTGTGCTTATTCAACGCCATCTATCTGCGGAATTAGGAACTACATACCACAGTTTTGTTACCACCTCGATATGAAAGAAGTAAATTTAATAAAACTAACTCACCAGCAGACTGTAGGACTGCAATTTGTCGATATTAGGGGTAGCATACGTCACAACTGACATCTGGATCACAAGAAATGTTCCAGTGGGTTCGAATTATTTCGAAATTGTCTGAAAATTATACCTAGTTTCACTCTTCTTGTTGAGGTCGCGGCCATTTTATGCGAAATGACAGATTTGACCCCCTAACGGCAAAATTAGGAACTCTCAACACAATTTTGGTACTGAACTGATATTTAAAGCCGGTAACGACCACAAATTATAAACGTTGTTACTGCTGTTGATTGAGTAATTTGAAAAAGCATGTTTGGATTAAATAAAAAAATTACATGTATAATTTATTATTTTTTTATCAATTATTTAAACAGTAAAAAATAAACACAACTTCCTAAAATGCGGTCCAATGGTATTTGATTTAATATGGAGTGACTTTAAGGGACATGATTTCTTATCGCATAGCAATAAATTTTGTTGATCGACAAGAATTGACGTCGCTTGGTTTTCGTTAAATATCTTTAAAAGTATTAAGCTTAGCATAACAATTTTTTTACTATATTTAGACGAAGGATGTGAGTACATAATAAACAATGAATTACTTAGAAATATTGAAAGATGTAGGTTTTTGTTTATCATGACATCTTTTGTCTTGAATATGGTGTATAACTGTCTCTGCTACGCTTAATATTTTTGGAGATATTAATGCAAACATTTCATGGTGATATTTTTAATTAATTTCAATAATAATATCATCAAGGATTCAGTAAACATTTCGATACATGATTTATTATTGCATACCATGAAATTTTGTTGCCTGACCAGATTTGAATTTACACGGTTTAAGATTTTATGTCGGGTGACACCACTCAAAATGGGGAGACAAAATTTAAAAATTGAATTTATTTTTAAGAAAAGAGTCACAAATAATATTTATTGAATATCGTTTATTTCTAATTTTGTACTAAATATATTATGTATAGTAAGCCTATATAAAAAATACATATCACTCTACACACCGTATAATACAAAACACATGTATACCAGACTGACACTAGTCATCATATCTCAAAAAATAAAAATAACAAAAAAAAAATAATAAAATCACAAGAATAACGACTAATTTTGGTAAAATTAAACGCACGTAACTAGATTATCGTCGTTACGACTGAACATTACAACTGAACACAATTTAATCGAAAATTAAAACACCGATTAGTGTCTATATCACAAGAATGTGTGACCAACTACATATTTCATCTTTAATAATTCGTTTCGTTCCAAATATTATTATAATAGCTACATACAAACGTTTCGTTAGATTTTAAATGATTTACAAGAACATAAAGTTTACAAGAAATATCAATCAATCAACTTAATTAATATCAATAATAATTTCACATAGTTAATTAACGTAATGTATAATTCAGTTTGATAAGTTTGAAGTAATACATGCATTATAAATAAATAAAACGATGGAAGGGCTTCCATTTTTTCTCCATACGTTATTGAAAAGGTATACATCATCATATGTTAACACGATATATTTCGAAATAAATATGTTACAGTAATAGTAATGATTTTATTTTGTAAACGAACAGAAGTTTATGTACAGGGGTTCGAACGTATCTACAAACAATTAGAATCGTAAACTTATTACAATATCTAAAAATGATATCACTATTCTTTTATTTTAATATCGGGTTAATAATTTCTCATACAATCTTTTATACACAATAAGTAAAAAGAAGATGTATACGTTGTTTATATTGCTTGTAACGATTATTACAAAACATCATCGATAAAAGAAAAAAATAAGTTACATACTCAGCTAAACAAAAAAAAATACTGTTGAAATAAAGACTACAAATCCAAGAACTAACCAAATTTTGATTCCATACTTTTTTTAATTATCAACCTTTACAAAATGTACAACAAAATTTTACTTCTTCCCATCTTGTGTAATCTAACTACAAAATAACAGTCCCGTTTTGTACATTGCTATCTTCGTCTGATCTAATAACGTCTTCGCAATCTTCGTCGACTGAACAACTTACGGATGAACTACTGGTACTCAGGGTATCCAAAAAGTCGAAACTCGCTACGGCTTCTTTTTCCTTATCGCCGTACCTGATGAAAAAATCCGGTCTGCCGATAATCGAAGGCCTAACCGACGGTAGAGAAGCTCTCACGACTGCTAACTCCGGTCTTGCCGCGTTTGCTGGAAGAATTTTCAACGTTCAGACCGCTGTCTCCGTGATGGGCCTACATGGTGATGATGGTGATGGCGTTGAAGCTTAAACCCCAAAATTGTACAGTCCGCTCAGCTAACCTCGAGTAACTGATAGTACAGTCATTCTAGATTTTAAGTAGTAACATATTAAAATGTAAAATTGTACCTGTCAGACCTTTCCTCGAATCTCACTCACTTAATCGCAAAAATAAAAATACAACACTGTAGCAGACAAAATTTACTATCAAAAAGGTTCTAGAACTGATACGAGAAAACGAACAGTTAATTTTGTATAATTTATTGAAGAATTTTTTTGCGATTTCACGTCAACCGATCGGATGACATTTGAAATGCCCGCTCTAATGTCAAACAATCGATTGACAGAAACTATAGTAAATTTTGTCCACTACAATGTGGTATTTTTAGTTTTGCGGTTAAGTGAGTGAGATCCGAGGAATGCAGGTTTAAAATCCGACTGGCACAGTTTTCAACGGTTTTTAATTAATAACATATTTTCCTATAAAACTAAACATTTTCAATAAGTCGCTACTAAAAACCGTTGACTGCAATTAATCTTCGGAATACAACGTACATCAAAAATCTAGAATGACTCGACTATGATGCATATAACGTACACTTAAACGCAAGTTTTCATTACAAAATATACGATAAATACGATAACAAAAACATAATCTCCGCAAAGATTTGACGGTTTGAAAAATTTGCGTTTAAGTGTTTTACGGCGACCAAACTCATCGAAAGAACAAATAAACTATGTCGATTTATCGAAAAATAATAATATGTAGTATGTACTAAAGGTTTAAAAATGAAAAATAAAGCAAAGCTATGTTTGTTAGGCAGGTTTTAATAATATAATAAGATTGTTTACAGAGGAAGGTGGGATACTCAAGGGAATTTCTAATATACGATTATTATTATTGTTTTGCAAGCAGATGTCGGGTTTTTTTAATAATATCAGGCACAAAACTATTATTAAGGTAAACTCCCCTAATTCAGACAGAACAAGGATTTGTTTGTTACATTTTTTTACTAAATTTTCTCCAACCCCAGAGTTTTGAAATTTGTGTATTTCAATCAGAAAAAAAAACGTCAAATATAGTCTTAAGAAATCTGGTAGGTCACTATTGATAACTTAAAGGTTCCGATCAGCAAAAATGACATAGCTTTATTTGTGTAGATCACGTCATGGTAGATCACGACAATAGCGCAGTATTTAGAATGGTATCAGTGTTATTGATAAGTTGTGTGTGTTTTAGTTAATAATGTCACAGTTCTGATTAAAAAAAACTTCTTTCTTGAATAGGCACAATCGAGAATAAGCGATTAGTGTCGTTAAATAAACGGATTAAATTATTGCTGAGATTTCCGAGACTAATAATCGATAAAATGATGTCACTTACGATGAAGCGAATACGCGATGATTGCAATGAATCATGAAGACAACGTGATAAACCATGTGAATACAAATCTTTACAAGTCAGCAACTGTTAGCAGTTTTAAGTTTATTAAGTTTATTCTTTTAGAAAATCAAATCTACGAAACCTGATATACATTTTGGTTTTCCAAATATCAGTCATGAACGCAGATATCGTGAATTGAAGGTAGTTTTTGAGAAAAAAGCGTGTTTTCTGTTTTATATTTTAGTGGTTCTTTTGTACTGGTTATCTCAAAAACAAATGACAATATTTGCCGTCAAATCCTACTTCTGCATTTCAGTTAATAAGCCAATATAATTACATGCTCGTTAGTGTTGTTAACATAACGCTAACCTAAATTTATAAATATTAGATGAATGATTTCTTCGATGAACTTATTTGTATGTGTTTGTATTGGTGAAAAGTGGGGTGATAGGATGGATGCGGGGTTATGTTTAGAAGAACAAATAAGAAAACAGCAAAAGCCAAAATAATGTAAATGAACGTATGGGAAACGTAAAAGGATATATAACGGGTATGAATAAAAACCCTTCTCCTATCATTAGCTGAACGCACCACAATTCAGGGGACTCGATAACAATCACCATCACCTCTACTACACTATTTCGGTGAAAAAAGCTCATGCATGGTTTTTGCTGCCCATCAAAGAAAAAACAAGCATCTAACTGGATTTTAGTAATCTATCGACTAAATATTACTACTAATCTGTAATAATTATTACTAATATTGTGCATCTAAATAAATTCTGAATTACAATAATAAACTATTTTTCATATTTGAGGTTAACACCACTTTTGACAGCTGTCAAATTATCTAATTTCACCTTCAAGTACCGACCAATCAAATTCAACCACTTTCATTATTGTGTTGCCATATTTGCGGTTATCACCACTGACAGCTGTCAAATTATTTAATGTAACCTTCAAATACCGACCAATCAATTTGTAGTTTGGACTTGTAACTACTTTCGTTATTGTGCGTTGCCAACTTAGTGATAAAATCTAATTGAGAATTTATTTTTATAGGCACTGTATTTCTAAGATTGCGATAACCTCAAAAAAATCGTACCTTTTTTCTGCCGGTGGAATTTGTGTATCCGATGTAGTTGGCCGTAGTCTGGTGGGTCTTCCGTCGACTCGCTGGTTATACTTCCGCCGCAAGATGACGTTGGAGATGAGTCGCTTGATACTGAAGTCATCATGACGTCCAATAGTGTAGCTCTTGCCTAGAAGTTAAAGTAATTTGTTAGTTTTTCATGTCAATCTATATGAAATAATATACCTAAAAGTTAGGTAGGAATCTGCTTAATAGCATGCTTTTTATTTGAACTCTCTACGTCGACCCCAAACAAAGTTATTTAGTTTACCGCGAACACGTGAATTGACTTAATAATAAGTTGCGATTAACTAATATCTTCTTTCTAAGTGTTATTTTTTATTAACTAAATTAATTTTTAATTTAGTCTCACCTTTGGGTCGTTGAGATCAATATTCTGCTCCACGTGGACCCACCCAGTCGAATGGCAAGCCTCATCCAACCTTACGGCAATATTCTCCGTACTACACTGCGTAGTTTCATCTCCGTTCTTGATCATGCGATTCAACTCGTCGATGACATCTTTCGAGGTAGCCCTTTCGTGAAAACTCACAGCCCTATGCGGCGGCCCATCTATAATATTACTTATAACCCCAGAGCAGGGCTGAGGCAGCTTTTCCGACGTGATAAGATGCTGCGGTTGCGGACTCTGCACGGAGACGATTTTTTGCTTCTGCGCCGCAGTTTTAGGCCTTGAAACGTTCTTCGAAGGTATCCTACTCTTTGGTAATTTGGAATCCGAGCTTGTCGAAGTTTTTGCGGGACTTACGGGAATTTTCGACGGGAGATATTTCCGCCGCGGTATTTTCGAGACAATCGTGTCAGGTGTGCTGTTGCTAGAAGTTAAGGATTCACTCGTATTTATTGTATCCGTCGATCTTATAAGATCGTTTGTAGAAGTCGACATATCACTAACTTCGACGCTATTTATACAGTTCTCTTCATTCGTTATCTCAACACTAACACTACTACAAATATCTACAGGGTGCTCGCTAATATTCGAGCAATTCTCACTTTCAACGTCTATCGGAGTCACCAAGCAGATCTCGTCCGCGTAAGCGACGTTCTGCAAGACTTCGTCTCGAAAACTCTCGATCTTCTTACACTCTTGCGTCTTAACCGTATTCTGCTCGTTTAAGGTAAACTCCGTGCACAATTGTTTTAACGTAACGTAATTCTCGTTCTCACTAATCTTAAAATCGGAAGAGTTCGATTTATTACTTAAGTACATATCACTGCTGCAGTCGCATATTTTGATCTCGTCTATCTCTTGCGGGGGCGCCTCGATGTTGAACTCTTTCGTTATTTCGTTTACCGAACACGGTCTCGACGACGCGTCCCTGCAGTGGACGTATTTCTGCTGTTCGGCGATGAAGGTTAGAACGTTTTGAAGGGCGGAGTCTCTATCGCCTATTTCGGATAGAGCGCCGCCTAGACTTCTGGAAGACGTGGATGCTAAGCTCTTGGTGCTTTCGAACTTTACTAACCTGAAACAAGAAAAAAAAAGGTTTGTGTCTTAAGCGAGAATTGAACTCTCTTATGTAATTTTTGCTTTTTGATGTAAAGAACAGGTTCAAGAGGAGTATTTATTTAAGACGAAGATAAATAGTGGAAGATAAAATTAGCTAACATCTTTTGTTTTCGAATTATAAACAAATTTTTTTTTATAATTCTTTTTTTAATACCAAGTTCTTTATTATTGACTTCCCGGAAAATGTTATTTGTTATAAAAGTTGGTGGGTCCTCTAGAACTAATGTTATTTTATCAAAATATACACTCGTTTCAAATAAACACCCAACTTCCATATTTCTTTTTTTGATCTAACACTTATCAGCATTCTTTTTTAAATGGCAATTATAGATATTAAAATATTCCTTACTAATTTTGATAGATCTTTTAATTGTTTCAATGGAAACACAAAAAGTTGATTGTATACATAACTAAATTTTCTAGAAAAAGCCAAATAGAAAATTGAAGAGGTGTCGGTATATTCGACCAAGTTTCTCAGACTGACAAGTTTCGAATGAAATGAAGTAAATACGCACCGAAAAAAACTCATATTTACCTATAAAAATCCCTCGTAAAATCGGTCCCAATCACCGGCAACTCGCCCGTATCGTCGCTGCACCCGCTCAGCGCGGCCGAAGACCTCTTCGAGTACGTCTCGGGCTCGTGCGAGTGACAGCAATCCGAGGCCCCGCTCGACCAACTCTGATCCGGCGAATTGTGCAGATTCAAACTACCGTTAAGCGCGTACGGCCACTGCTTCTCGCTATTCCCGTTATCCATCAGCAACGTAACAATCTCGTGCCCCTCCTTATCCATCAGATAACTCGGATTATTCCACAGACACTCGTTCGAATCCTCCTCCAACTCCAACGCGTTGTTCTCCTGGATACTCGGCAGAGTCGCCAGCGAAATCTGCCCTGGGGTTGTGACGTCATGCTTTTTCCAATTATCTCGAACGTCGTCCGCGGATAAACTCAAACTCCAGTCTTCTAACTCGGTACGATCGTATTCTAACTCGAAAAGATCCCTGTGCTGTTGTAGAGTAGATCGAGTTTCGTCTAACCTCAACCAGTGCTGGATGTATTCCGCGTCCCAAGAACTGCACTCTAGGCGTTCCTCGGCAATGCTCGACCACGAATGTGGAGACGGCGCGTCATCGTGATGGTCGATATTGGTGTGACCTGACGCAAAAGATATCTCGTAATGGTTAAATGTCGGTAGGACAATACTACCTAACAAACTTGCTGTCGCTTTGGTCCTTCGTAAGGGGTTTATTGTCTTTTCGGTAATGTCGACGAAGAGGATGCTAGGGCTGCTCGAAATTGGCGACGTGAACGTGTAATACGGGCCTGGGGCGGTGGTTATTTTGATGCATAGGTGCGAGTCCGAGAAGCTTCTGACGATGTGCTGGAAGGGTATGACGTCTTTGCCGGGAGGGAAGCTATTCCTGTAAAAGAGAAACAATAGTTTTTTAGTGAATTTCTTTTTAGGGTTAAATCCATAATTTCCAGGTTTGACAGAGGTTATGTTTTAAAAATCTGGGTTTGGCTTCTTTTTGCAGTATTATTATGGAAAATATTCGTTTTAGTGAGTATTTGAAACCATTAGAGCTAAAATATCTTGACCTTGCTGAGCAGTATAAACAAAAATCTAAATTCTGAACAAAAATCTGAAAATTGACAGCTATATCGATGCTATTGACAGTAGGTATTATCGAATCATTAGTGTTTGACACTAGCTACTATCATTAGAATCAGTCATCTGTCAAATCCTGGTTAACTAGTTTTATGTTAATGCAGACAAGATCGATATCAATCAAATACAATTTGCTCATGCAGCTGAACTATTAATTTCACCAAAAAATGTCATAGACATAAATTCTACCGAATTTCCTCTACTGTAATTTATTATTTATTTTGACGAAATAACAGAAACGGGGGCTCTTTTTCAAAATCGTTAAAAAATACTAACTAAGAGCAAACATCCAGTTCCTTTGAACCTTTTTGAACAAAAAGCTTTTCAGCTCTAAGTTTGGTCATCAAACTTCTAAATATGAAGTTTCGTCCCGATACCTTTAGTAGTACTCATACTGCGTATGATAAAGTAAAAATTAAAAGGCATCGGAAACTGTAAGAGCTGCGATGTCGGTTAATTGAGACAAAAGATAAATAAATGGGGACGCTGTCTACTTTTAAAAATTTTTGCATGATTCACTAGATATTACGAAAAAAGTGAAAACTGTCAATTTATTTCTTCTTCTTAAATAACTTTGCTACTACTAACTCCATACTCTAAAGCGACTTTTGTAATCAAAAAATGTGTTTGTACATCCGCTTTAGCTGGTAATATTTAATTTTTATATTTTTTACAGACGACATTAATTTTTACAGATATAAATACAACATTGAAAGAGGTTGACAACCATGTATAAGACGTGTATGAAATTATCACAAAATACATTGAAAGTCCAATTGGCTGGCCCACCACATCGCCTGACTTAACCCCACAGATTTTTTTCTATGGGTCCGCATGAAAACTAGCGTCGATGACCTGTGCTACTGTACAGGGCTTTCAGACAGCAGTGGAGAATGCTATTAGCGGCCTCTTCAGTAATTGCTACTTCTTGTTTAGAACAAATAATGGTCACTATGTAAGGTTCTACTTGATATTTACCGATGCAAATAGCATATCAATATTGCTTTACAATCGCATTTGTTACTATTTGAATGAACTGTCATCATTATAGGAATGTACTGTCATAGTCTGTCAGAACCTACATGGATAACACTTATTTGACAGTTTGCTCGCAACCACTGACAAATACATTTAAAATATGTGATGTAAAATGGAATTTATGAGTCGTAGATAAAACGTCGTATTTGACTCACACAACGGATTACGCTATTGATTACGCTCGCATGATTACGCTATTATGTGCTCGTCAAATAATATACTATTTCAACAATGGATGTCAAACATCATTCTTGACAAAATCATCTCAGTTTCTGTCAAACATGGAAACGTTGGATTCAGTTATAATTTTAGGTTACATTACCTGGGCTTGAGATTCAGCAGATTGAAAGGAATGTATAGAATATCCGGCTCCGTATTATCAGTTATAAGAAGCCGGGTCTCAGCGATGTCAGTCTCGTCCGTTGCTTCCTTCAGGTCCTCCAAACCACGAGTTTGCACGCCAACGTCCCCCGAACCGCGCGTCACTTCCGCCTGGACATCCGAAGACATCGTCGAGTATCCTTCGTCGCGATTCCCGCTTTCAGGTGATTCGTTGCCTGTGGTCTCCTCTTCGCTCTTAGATGCCGATTGAGCTATAAAAAAAATCAACATATAAAATTAATATTGGTTAGGGGACTTTTTTTAAAATTTTGCCGGGTTTGTCGTTTGATGTAGCGTTGAAGTCTCCGAGCAAAAAGTATTTTTTTGATTATCTTAAGATGAAAACTGATAAATGTATGTATTTTAAGGTGATTAAAGATGATTTATTTATGTCTAAAATTGTTCGGTTTTTGAGTTATATGTAGAAGAGGATTGACGGAACGAGTACCGTAAATACTTTATGGTCTAAGACAATTGAAAATTGTAAAATATTGATAATTTTGTGGAAAAAATTTAACAAATTTATACCAGCTGAACTCATAGTCCTAGAAACCTCAAAATGGTCTCATAGTTAACAATAATCTTTGCACTTTTACCTGAAATCCGAAGAGTTATAAATAATAAAATGGGTTCTCCATACCTAGGATCGGTCTCGATCTACGATACTTCGCCGCCTGCAAGATCGGCAGTTGCAAATTCAACGACACAGGCCTCTGCGGCGGTACCCATAAGGCTGAATCGACAGCAGATAGCGCCTCGATCAATTTCTTTGGTGTAACTTCAGTCCCTTTGATCTCAGTCCATAGTTTCGTCAGCACCTGGTGCCTCTTCTTATCTTCGAGCGAGAATCGAGTGTCCAGCACCTCCGAATCGGCCGACAGACGCTTCTCGATCCTCGACACCACGTTTTCGCAGGGCGAATTCGTCGACTGGCACGGCGATTGTTGCTCCAAGATTTCCGAGTTGAACGAGTTGCAGTGCTTAAAATTTAGACTCGTCCTCATCAGGTTTGTCGGTGATGCGTCTGCCGAGGTGTTATTGTCTTCGGATTGTTCCTCTGGATGCGATTGAGAGTCTTCCAGTGCTAGTCTACTGAATAGATTCTGGTCGCTGCCAGAGAAAGGATTGTCGCCTCGCAGCTGATGAACCAGCATTGAGGTGAGGGCTCGGTTCTGCGTTTCGAGTTCTTGGATTTTGTGGTTTAGGTTGCCTACTTCTTCCCTTAAGCCCTAGAAACGAATAAAAAAGTTTTCATAACAATGTTTTATAGCCCAGTAAAACTAGGACGATTAAAAATTTTATCCTAACTTTAACCCTCGCCTGATCATAGGAAGATTGCTATTTTATTGCACCATGACAATTAAGTAGTATCTAGCTAACATTGTCTCCTAACTAGTGTTTTTCAATCTGATATTCAATCATATTTCCTGCTATTTACTAAAAAAGCTTCGATATCAAACTGTATTCTCTATTTTGCTGCATCTTATTGCTTTTTTTTCGTTAGTTATTCATGTTTCAGAGTTATTTTTTTGACAATTAAGTAGTAGCTAACCAAAATAGTCCCTTTTCTATTGTTTTCAATCTGATATTCAATAATATTTGCTGCAATTTAATAAAAAAGCTTCATTATCAAACTCCTATTTCTCTATTTTGCTGCTTTTATTGCATTTGGTTGGTGCAAATAATTTCTTACAGGCAATGTGTAATGTGCTGGGCAGCCATCTTGTACGGCAAAATAATTGGCCCCTTTGGATTGAATTGAATGAAATATATCGCGACCTTTTAGAAAATGAACTGCCAAATCTTTTAGAAGATGTGCCATTTCTGCACAGGTCAATCTGCCTTCAAAAATGTTTAAAATTTAAAAAAATGTCTGATTTAGAAAATAAATTACTTCCGGGTTATGCCGTGTGTCAAGATTTGTAAATGCTGACGTTTCGCGAACCATGTTGCTCGCTTCTTCAAAGCTAATTGAATACTGAAGACCTACCAAGAAACTCTCCCTTATACACCTGTATTTACACCTCACTGCGCACATCTGGAGCTACCGCTCCCACGTGCTTTTCCACCTGACCGCGTTAGGATCGATTTCCAGACCCTACTAATATCAGTACCGTCCTCGCGATTGACGTTGTCAGGATGTTTGTAAATTTCGATGGTTTCTCTAATAAGCATTCGATGATAATTGCCCACCCTTGCCAACATCTTCACGTCATCGAAATTAATTGTGTGTCCCGACTCTTGGCAGTGTTGAGCAACAGCGGACTGTTGAATCTTACGTAGCCGGGTGTCTCTACTGTGCTCCTTGACACGACATTCGATACTTCGTCCTGTCTGTCCTACATAACATGTTCCAGCATGTTATCTTGTATACCCCTTCGTTCTTCAGGAGTGGTGTGATATCCTTTGGGTTAGGCAAAAGATCTTTTACGTTTGCTGGTGCTCTGTACCTTACCGTGATACTCGATTTCTTTATTTCTTTCATTTACAAATCTTGACACACCGCATAACCCGGAAGTAGTTTATTTTCTAAATGATTCTGGCCGTGAAAGCCTACGTACTTATTTAAATTTCTAGCTATTGAAATTTCACAAATGAGCTTATTTTTCAGTAAAAGAACAGTATTAAAAAGTATTTAAAAAAAAACACTAAATGGGCAATCAAATGGGCAACAAAGACACTATTTATAAAACAACTCACCTTTTGTGCTAAAAGCGCTTTAACAACTTGATTTGCTACGTCATCCAAACATCTCTCGTATTGTTTTCTTGATTCCTCCGCGTGCCTGTGCAAAGCTGCAGTGTGTGCTTGCAGAAGACCTTCCTGCGAGCTGTTATTCACTTGTTCCAACTGGTTCCTCAACGAAAGAATTTCCTGGTTAAGCCTCGATATGGTGTTTTGATATTGCTGACAACGATTCTGTAACAAATCAAAAACAAACATTATAATACACAGTTTATTATCAAAATTCATCTAAATCTAATGCACAATTCTCCTACATATCTCATATAAAGTTTACAATCATCGATAAGTTGGCCAAACGTCAAAATATGGCGCTCATAACCTAAAAATAAAACAGCATCCACAACAGAGATAACAATTTTAATATAAACGAAACCAATCTCGAAATAATGAGAGAGGGCTATTATAAAACTTCAACGATGAACCAGAACATTTATATGGTATGGCTGTCTGTGTTTATAGCTTGGGGTTGGATGGGAACGCCCATGAAAAGAGGGTAGTTTAGGGTTGCCTGGGGGATCCCCGTAGGGTACGGTCATTACCGTATACGAATTGGATGGACGACCTGGGGCAGAACGGGTTGACGTTTTAGAGTAAGCGAGATATTAGTCTGGCTGTGTTTATGATGGAAAATTACACTACGACGACGCAGGGCTTTGTTCAAATAGCTGCGTGACGTTTTAGTCGATTTATGTGATGTATGTACATCGGTGGGAGTTGTTATAAACCGACCGTGATGTTGAATATTCTCTATGAAAGCTCTGTGAGTTTATTGGATGAGATGAGAGCAGATTGGGACATAGATAATACTAAAGGGTGTTTCAATAAGATAGCACAATTTGATTTTTAAATTACACATGGTTGTCCTAAAATCCTAAAAAAAGGTTAATAAATCAATTGACCTGCTATTTTTAAGTGTGAATATCAGTCTATAACAGCACACTTTCTGATTAAATTAAGTATCAAGCATAAAATGTTCGTTTACACCAACATGTTGTTATAATAGGAAGAACAGATTTTGCAAGTACTCGATATAATTCGATATGGATAAAAACATGAACCTTTTCAACTTGCTTAAGTCTTTTTAGTTTCCTTTACCCTCAACAACAGGAAAAAACATAAACGTAAAAATTAAGAAATTTGTGGCGGATTTCTTTACCTGGATTCAGGGATGTAGTACAGAATATAAAATTAGTAAATAGGTAATAAAATATAGCGAAACAGTTTCTTCCAGTTTAAGGATTTTACCATAAACGAAAAAATGTAATATTTTTGTACGAAGCATCTGAAGTTTGTGATGAGCTGTGACAGAGGTAATATGGTCACGTTTGACGTTTCTTCATCGTACAATTATCGCTTTTTTTAGTGGAAAAGTTTTGTCAGAAAGGGCAGTTAGATAAAAAATCTATAATGTATGGTTGGGCTATTTGAACTGTATTTGAGAAAACCGAAAAACTTACACGTATCTAATATTAATTTTTTTCATGTCAAGGAATTGAATATTTAATATTCTAAGAAGTAGCACTGAATATTTCATCAATTTTGAACAATAAATAACGTCTTCACATGAATAAACATCCATGACATATAAATTCTAAAGTTATCCAATTTTATTTTAAAGAAGAAAACAAAAATACGTCAAAATGTTTTATTGGCATCATAATGGAGAATTGAAAATTTGGCTCGATCAAACAATTTCTTTTGCCGTGACTATTCTTGAAATATTTTACTAAATGCAAATTTTTTTAACAAATTTAAGATGTAAGAGCAAGTTATTATCTAATAGAGTATACATTTTGTTTATTATTGATGTCAGTACGCACACTTTGACACATTTTACCTTTTCAACCGTCAATTTTGGTTTTCTACTTGTAAAATTTCAAAACGTTGATCAATTTATCGGGGTAAAAGATATTATCCAATAAAATATATTTTAAATTATCTTACTGACTGGATTTGTCATCCTAGGCGTTTTTTACATCCCGGAATCCCGGGATCAGTATATTGTCCGGGATTGGAAGTCCTATCACTAACCTATCATTAGACAAAATCTGAGTTTCTATGACAAAAACTGTATCGGTCCCATTAATAGAAAATCAATAAATATACAGAGTGATTTACAATTCAAGGCGAAAATTTATGGGGACAGGAAACAATAAATATACAGAGTGATTTACAATTTAAGGCGAAAATTTATGGGGACAGGAAACTAAAGTGAAATTTCAAATTTCGTGACTACATTTAAATAAACAAAAAATAATTAAATTAAAATCAAGTAAGTACTAATTTTGACAACGCAAAAAATTTAAAAGTTCGTCAGTTTTTTTATTGATAATTTGATGTTATACATTTAATTTTTATCTCGAATTATAAACTATATTGTATTAGCCGTTTCAACATTGTGTATGTATAAACCAAGTTTTTCTTATTTAAGGTGGGATTCGAAATGATAGGCAACCAAATATACCTCATAAATTTTGAGGTCAGTGTTTCGTGGTATTTCACCGAAATGATTAGGTATTTCAATTCAAATTATACGTCGAACAGAACATGAAACCTTTGCCGATAATACAAAAAATATCGGGCTCAATTCTGTCGCGTCTAGGTGACTGATTTTACGATTGTTGATGGCTATGTCGAAGTCTTCTTACGTTCAACAAAAACTGGCCGATATTCACAGAATTCGTCACCTATACATGACAGAATTGAGCCGGATATTTTTTGTATTATCGGCAAAGTTTTCAAGTTGTGTTCGGCGTATAATTAGAATGGAAATACCTAATCATTTCGCTGAACAACGCAGAATAATATTATGAAGTGTCTTTGGTTGCCTACTCATTTCGAACCTCATCTTAACAAACTTTAAGAGAAAATATCGAAATCATCTTGTTATACATGAAATGACTGTGTACAAATATATTCTACTTGTGTGTTTATACCCAAATTGTTTTTCTCAGAACGTAATTATTGTTTTGACTAAAATGTATCATAAAGACTTATCTATTTTTTCAATACATACCTTAAAAATAACAAAATATTAATAGAATAGTATTTTAAATGGCTCTCATCATACTTCTTAAGGAATATTAGCTTGTTATTTGTTATCAATAGGTCAATATAAAACATTTTATTCAGAATACATTTTTCTTAATTTTTGTGTAAGACCAATGATAATTGTTTTAAATTTTTTAATGAATTAATTTATTTAATTATTGTAATAGGTACAGTTTATATCCTCCGTTTTCGCATTGTTTGCTTTGTATTTTCTTTTCCCTACCTTTGCTAATACTTGAAAGGGCTGTAACTTTTGAAGGAACTGAAAAGAACGAATAAGTTTATACCTTGAGAGAAATATCTGCAATGCAAAAAATACTCGAAATGACATTATGTATATTTGATTTTTTTGGGGTTCCGCCAGGTTCCAGCCCAATTCAAAGAGTTCCGCAAAAGTAAACAGGTTGAGAAACGCTGGTTTAGTGTGATTGTTTAATTACTAATATACTGGTATACTATAGAATAGTGGAATATGGTCAGTCAATATTCCGCAACACACGTCGATTTTAAAAGAATACCAATCTCGACTTCATAGCTAATTTTCGTCATAATTTCATCAAAAACAAGAAAAACAGTATAGAAAAGGTAAGTAGGTACGTAATAAAAAAAGGTTTTGATAAGTAATCCCTCTGAAAACACACCAACCCAACCGTATCGCACTCCTACTTTCCGCGAAATTGTGACTGCAAACAATGGCTGCGCCGCGCCATTGTGGCATCGGATTTTACGATGTCACTCGTAGGCATTGTCGGAACTGTCGACCGTGATACGGAATATCTCTCTGTATATATCTGTCCTATATGACGGTACGGCATTAGGACGGTAATTCATGAAAGCCGCCCGTATACAACAGGCTCGGATAGCGACCGTCCCTGTTCCATACGGAGGGACGTTTAACTGTGGAGTCTGTAGACCACAGTCAGCGCCGCTGTCTAGCAAATTGCCGCTTAATTGATACGGTCAATTGATCGCCTTTGTCGACCGGCACGGCGATGGATTAAACAGCCATTCCCAACTATAATATTACCATTGTAGCTAATGTATGTGCTTGCTAGTTAACTGGCTAACTGATACCAGCTCATTAACAAATTGCGCTTGCCTTGTGATGACGCCGAATGTAGGTGTGGGTAAATCAATGAAAGAAGATGTCTTTTAGACAAAAATTAATAGGAAATTACAAAGAAATGCTTGTATTTTGGAAAGTTTGAGTTCTTGTTACAATGCGTTGAATTATATGATATTTTATTATGAATTGATAACAAAATAAATTAATCTTTCATAACAATATTGTTGGATCTTACAGAAGAAAAACCTTAATATTCACCAATAAACAATACAGGCTGTTTGAGAAAAGGCTGTCCCAGTTATCTCTCCTTAGAATGTTTTATTACAAATGTGTCATATTTGCACCCGTATACAGAGTTAGTTAAATTTTGATTCTTATTGGTGCCTGTCGAGGGTTCAAATTTACATAAGAAAATGCATGGAAAAAAACATTTTTTGGTATTTTTCGAATAATTGGCCGGGGTTTGGGAAAACTTAAGACTAAAGTTATAGAACTTGTAGACGACTTTCCAAGGAAGAATTTGACCTATCATACATATGGATTTGATGCCCCCAACCCACCCCCACAGTTCCCTGAAAACTACCCTAAAATGAAAAAAATTACATACTTCATAAAATTGACCGTTCTAATCATTTCATTCTTTTTTCCCATAGAAATATTCGTATAAGTCTAGTCGAATGGTTATAAACATTTGACAGTTAATTACCATTTGTTTAAATAAATTCTATTTGTTTAAATTGTTCGTTTTTCTCGAAAATCCATGTGAATTCTGTTTTCTGAGGTCGAAATGGTAGTTTATTATCTTAGAATGACCCTATTCATTTAAAAATGTCTTCCTATTGTTTGAACAATTATTCATCTTCACTTTTTTCTAATTATGATAGAAAAGTCAGCGCTTTTGTGAAATTAACTTATATTATATGTTCGAGATACTTTGCCTATATTATCTAAAAACCGACAATTGCTTAAACAAATGCAATTTGTTTAAAAAAGTTTTTGCAATTCGTCTAAATATTTTTTAAGCCGACTGTTATTCTCAAGTGACTTCATTTATATTTGGGATGGCTTTTAATATTTTATCAAATTAGAGTACAGATGATTTGGTGAACTTCAAGAAAATTATTATTTAAAAAAAAATTAACTCCCCAATTTCCCTAAAATAAGGATTTTAATGAATCAAAATTTATCGAATAAATGATATTGAAAGCGAATAATATTTTATTATTTAAACAATGGAAATCATCCCAAAATATAAATGATATCACTTGGAATATCTCAAACATAAAAATTATAAGTTCTTTTAACAAAAACGTTAAAACTTTTCTACCAGATTTAGAAAAAATTGAAAATGAATAATTTATTGTTTTAACAATGTGAGGATTATTTTTAATGAATAATTTCACTCTAAGGTATAAACTGTTTCGAGAAAAACGACTTATTTAAAAAAAATAAATATTGTTTAGAGAAATAGAATTTAACTGATTTCTGGTGAGAGAAAAAGAGAATGAAATAATTATGTTACTTTTCTGAAGAATCTACATTTTTTCATTTAAGGGTAGTTTTCAGGACACTGTGGGGGTGGGTTGGGGGCATCAAATCCATATGTATGATAAGTCAAATTCTTCCTTGGAAAGTCCTTTGGTCTCAAGTTTTCCCAAACACCGAAAAACTATTGGAAAAATACCAAAAAATGTCTTTTTCCCGTGCATTTTCTTATGTACATTTGAACCCTCGACAGGCACCATTAAGAATCAAAATTTCAACAACAAAAATACGTGTCCACTTTTTTTTGGATTTGGAAACGATTGGGGGGGGGGGATCGTTGCTTTCTAAATAAAAATAGCCAATTTGAACCACCCTAATCGCCACTAAGACTTTACATCAAACTACCAGTCATTCTAGATTTTGATTCAGAAATTCAAGTGCTACATATTTCTTTAAATGACTATGAAAATATTTTCTGACTATAGAGCAATTGATGATCTCCAATTTTCCTATATGGAACAAAACTAAAATTATTTAAATCTCCTAATGCCAATAAAATGTACTTTACTTCTGTATACTATATTACTACAAACGTCGTTTTAATCCTGGGTTAGTCTTTAACGAAAAGACTAATAACCTGAGGAATTAGGACCCATGTTTAAACCGGTTGAAAATTCGCAGGATTTCCGTGAATAACCGCAAGCAAATCAATAGGACGAGGGAGATTTTGGGACCCTACAGGGTGCAGTAAATTCGGGGGGGGGTCCCTTTTCCCAGCCCAGTTCGCTAATCCTCGCCAACCCTCACATCTCTACGGATGTACACTTTTGCAGGTCACCCCCCACTTGATATGCAGGCATATTTACTGGTAGCGTAGATTTATACGTCTGTATTTGCTTTGCCCATTCAAATTGGCAGTATGGGACTGTCATATGCACTCGTTTATATGTTCTGGTTGATATTTTATCTTTCAGAAACTTTTAGAACAGTCCAAAGAAAAGTACGTAACAATGGTCGTAAAAATGTTGATGTAACGTCCATTTTTCACAATGAGATAATGCTGTAATTGGATACTGGCCAACAAACTTTCCACAGCCAGTGTATAGAACGAAACAGGAAAACTTTTGAATTAGTTTTAAAGTTTTATCCTCTAAAAGAATTGTACCACGTACACTGGTGGAATCTAGTATGTTCTGATCCGTATTTCAGCAGTGTGTCGATGTTACATCCATGTACGAGTTTTTTGTTACTCTGGTTGGCCGCTCGGCCGCTAAGTGCAAAAAATTGTCCGTTTACGCTGCATACTCGTATATCGGAAATTTATTATTTGCGAAACTTTGTTCGAATGCTTTGAATTGGTTTATAATGATTTATATATTTCTAGTTATTAGCTTAATGTGTAATTAACTAATGTAATTCCTACATTGCAATGTAATTGTGTTTTTATTAATTATAATTTATTATATAACATGAAATGAAAATCTCATTTCACGATATTGCATAAAACACAACAAACTATACAAACTAATTGCATCTAATAGATTTTTTGCGTTACTAAATACAAAAATCAATTTCTTGTCGTGAATATTTTTACTGAAGGTTATTTCAGAACTAATTTGTATTAATATGTATTCACAAAACTGAAATAAAATAATAAAATTAAATTGCTTTAAATTTGTATTTATGGTAAATTGTTACTTGTGATTTACTGGTGTTTTTGAGATATTTAGCTTCAACGATATTTTGCAGTGTTTGCCTTAATAACCACAAAAGGAGTATGTATTTTATATAGCATGAATGTATCATTACAATTTTGTATACAGGGTCCTGCAACTAAGCTCCCGTCTTCTGTAGCTCACTTACTCATTAAGCTAAGAGTTTGACATTTTGCAGGCTTACCCTGTACTTCAAGGTACAATTCAAGAAATTATTTTTTATTATACAGGCTGTTCCAAAAATGTGCAACGCCATGGTAATATATTTTTTTAAATTGCATGCTATACATTTTTCTACACATTTGGAAGCCTTTTATGGTTGCCTACATACCAACAACATTTTATTGAAATCGGTTGAGTGACCGCAGCGGAAAAAAAAATAAAAACCAAAAAAAATTGATTTTGCATTGTAGGCTTTAAAAATCAATAAAAACCACAAAATGCACCTCGTTAATAAAATTTTACGACGTGCTTATTAAGTTAGATGTAATAGTCTCGTTAACCAAGTGACATTGATCCAAATTATACAGGGTGACCAAAATCGAGTGTCAAACTTGTCAAACTTCAAAGCGCGCTATTGTTCTTATTTTAAATTGGAACCCATAATTTTTTTTAGGTGAAACGATGCGGAATTAAAGAATAAATATTGTTTCTGAATACAACCCCATCACAATTCCCAATATTTTAAAAGTTATTCACCAAAAACTCATTTTTCAACGTTTCCAACGGCAATTTTAGGTAATAAATATCGTACGTGGCGTTTAAAAACAATTTATTACATAAAATATAACGCAGACAGGTATTTTAGATTTTACTGTACTTAATTAAGTAGTTATTCAATTGCTAAATTTGCTGCAAAATTTACCTATAGCCACATTTCCGTCCTTACCGCTATAGGTAAATTCTGCAGTAAATTTATCATTTGAATAACTACTTAATTAATTACACTCAAATCTAAAATACGTCTATTATTTTTTATGAAATAAATTGTTTTTCAAAGCCACGTACGATATTTATTATCTAAAATTTCCGTTGGAAACGTTGAAAAATTAGTTTTTGGCGAATAAGTTTTAAAATATTGGGAATTGTTATGGGGTTGTTTTTAGAAACAATGTTTATTTTTTAATTCTGCATCATTTCACATAAAAAAATTTATGGGTTCCAATTTAAAATAAGAACAATAACACGCTTTGAAGTTTGACAACTTTGACACTCGATTTTGGTCACCCTGTATAATTTGGATCAATGTCACTTGGTTAACGAGACTATTACGTCTAACTTAATAAGCACGTC
Source organism: Melinopterus prodromus (assembly GCA_964023965.1). Classification (NCBI taxonomy): domain Eukaryota; kingdom Metazoa; phylum Arthropoda; class Insecta; order Coleoptera; family Scarabaeidae; genus Melinopterus; species Melinopterus prodromus. Next base: position 616,419 of record OZ030392.1, read on the forward strand.
GCAAAATTTTATTAACGAGGTGCATTTTGTGGTTTTTATTGATTTTTAAAGCCTACGATGCAAAATAATTTTTTTTTCTTTTTATTTTTTTCCGCTGCGGTCACTCAACCGATTTCAATAAAATTTTGGTGATATGTAGGCAACCATAAAAGGCTTCCAAATGTGTAGAAAAATGTACAGCATGCAATTTAAAAAAATATATTACCATGGCGTTGCACATTTTTGGAACAGCCTGTATAATAAAAAATAATTTCTTGAATTGTACCTTGAAGTACAGAGTAAGCTTGCAAAATGTCAAACTCTTAGCTTAATGAGTAAGTGAGCTACAGAAGACGGGAGCTTAGTTGCAGGACCCTGTATTATTATTTTGTATTTACTTTACAGCTATATTTGTCAAATATCTGACAACTGAAAATAATGATATGTATGTATATGTATATCACTAATTTACAAAAATTGATAATAGCTTGTAGAAGCAAGCTCTAAATTTTCGACGAACTTTGATGGAATGTAAATACGTAACATGTATTATTATTAAAAAAAATAGCCAAAATATACGACCATCTAAAAGAATATTTAGACAACATAAAAATTATTATTGTTAAAATTAGTTCCATCTATTCCCAAAACTACTACAGATTTGAGATTTGAAAAAATAAATAAAATATAGCGAATTTTCGATAAATCAGCTATTGTTTCCGATAAATTAATTACAATAAATAACAAAATGACTTAGGAATAACCAAAATGTTTTTTTTTTCTAGAAAGTAGAAAGTAATAAGTTCCATTCATATAGTCTTATCGGTTTCTCTGTTCCTTCAGAAGTTGGAGACGTTTAAAATAAGATATTGTTTATAATTCAAACGGCTGTAACTTTTTATTGAATTGAAAAGGTAATTTGCTTTCTGAAAACATGTTTTGCAGAAGAAACGTGGGAAGCCTGTATATATTATTGCTATAATTTAAAATTATTTTGATTGTCAAGCATGTATTAGATCTCATGAAAGATAATTGAAACATTAACTGCTGTAAAGTAAATACAGATATATTTCTATTGTCCTTCATATAAAATACATGCTCCGTCCTAAATTTAAATTAAAATTAGAGAATTTATTTATATTTAGTGAATATATTTTAATATTACAATTCTGAAATAGTCTATATTCAGTGATAATCATCATTGGCAACAAGATGATTTGTGCATCTACAAACTTACTTACTTAAGCCCGTCATCCCACTGCTGGGCAAAGGCATTTACTTACGTAATTAAATCTGTATTAGATAAAATAAATTTAAATAATGTGTCGTGATATTGCGCAATATCTTAAAAGGAGATTTTCGTATCATATTATCAAATATCATGTTTATTAATATTAGTATAGAAGTAATTCTATATTTAATTAAATGCACTACTCGTAAACTTAACTGTAGTGGTCATATTACATTTATTACAATGCAATGAAGGTATCACATTAAGGAAAGGATCGGACACGCACAAAATAAACTAAATAACGTTACATTACAACCATCGAAAAACCACCTCGTGACGGACAACTTTTTGCGAAGCGGCCGGGTCGAGGGAGCAAAGTACACGAATGTATAACCGACATACTATTTTCAAATAAATAGTAGCATTGGAAATCTATTTAGGAAAACCGAACTCAGTTAAAATATAAAACGTGACCAACCATTTATCAACAAATTCAAAGCACTATTATTTCAATGGAGATAAAATCCACAAAGCGATATGCTGGAACAACATTTAATTTGTACTGCAGAATAAATATTGAATAATGGCTTCGCGTATTAAAGCGGTGACTGCCATTTATAAATCTGTATTGTGTCCAACGCGGTGTGGTGTCAACCCCATCGACTGGTCGTATATTTTTGGCCGGTATTTACCAACCCCGTAATTTATGATATCGCGCCCTAGTAATGAGAAATTCCCGTCGCTAGCGATCGCGTTGTCCGTCCAGTAAAGCATATAAAATATCGCGCCAACCGTATCCGCGGTTATGGATTTAATTAAAACAAAAATTCCCTATCGCTTATTTTCAGGAAATTGTATACGAGAAAGGGCTATTATAATTCTTTACTATTGACCGCAATGGGCCAACATACTGTATATTAAAATGTTACAGCGTTATTCTTGTGTCCTCGGAAACAATTTAAACGAAACATACATTTGGCAATACTGAATCCAACAAGTGTTCTGTGACTGTAAAACAATCTAAGCAAACAAATATTTTGCTTTGGCTTCAAAATTTAGGTTTACTTCCTTCATATTTTGGTTCAAATAAATATATTTTTAGTGTGAATAATGTACACTCTCAATATAATCCTCATCGGGAATAAACGGCGCGGAAAACCCAGACATCGGGAAAATTCTCAACAGCAGGAGTGTAGCGGGAAAACCCTCCTCAACATAATACGGGACTAAATGACGCGCATACGATGCAAGTTAGTGCGAACAAGGTAGCTTCCTGCGAGCGGGGGTTGACTCCACGACTAGGGGAGTTTTTGGGGTGCAGTTTTACTGCCTCTCCGCGCCACGGGCTGGAAGGGGAAGTTTGCCGTATGGATTGTAGGGCCTTGCAGCGACGAATTAATAAAAAGATGTCGGACTGGGAATATCTCTCCCCTTGTTTGCATGAGGCCACCGCGGCAGGACTGCCGGACAAACCCCCTGGCGGCGAAAATACTAAACTCCCCGATATATACAGTACACATGCAACCATTATGAAGTATACAGAGGGTTCGAAAGGGTGCTTGTTATCAGAGTTGAGTTAGTTACCGAGCAATTTGATGGAACATTTAACGCCGAAACCTGGAATTTGGCGAATAAGTTCTATGGTTTGAAGAAATTGTACTAAAAACTAAAAATTTCTGAAAAATTTTAAAAAATTTCAAAATTTAGGAAAGTTTTTCAACGTTTTGGCAAGTTTTCCAAAAATTTTCTTCTTGATTCTTGCAATATCACAGGAAATCTATTGGTATGCAAAATTTCAGCTCGATTGGACATTGTGAAATATGCAAAACAATATCGACGATATCTTTTTCTAATAATAATTATTAAAAATTCACATTAATAAATTATTTTTTCTACTCCTATTGAGGAATGCATTCATTATCATGGCAATTTATGTTAAGTAATACTAGCCATTCCCCACACACATTGCAAATATTTTATTCCTGGCTCCTCATACCACGCGAGTAGTGAGTAATATTTCATTCCTCACGGCTTTAGAACCAATCACAGCTCTGGATTTTTCATTTCCATATTGTTTTGATACACTGCTTAGCGACATTGTCAAGGCATTGACAACGTCGCTAAGTGACAAGCGCACCAAACAATTTTAATCTGTCAAAATCCTGTAAACCGTCATAGTGACATACAACCATCTCTATATACTCGAAATTTTATTTATAAAATTTCGTTGCATGGTCGTAGAAAAAGTATAGTATTCCATTCGCAAGTACTGGCAATTTCTCACTCGAACGTTTTGCAGCACTCGCCTACGGCTCGTGCTGCAAACTTCGTTCTCGTGAGAAATTGCTGTCATTACTTGCTCATAGAATAATATACTATTTTCTACTCCTATTGAGGAATGCATTCATTATCATGGCAATGTATGATAAGTAATACTAACCATTCCCCACACACACATGACAAATATTTCATTCCTGGCTCCTCATACCCCGCCAGTAGTGAGAAATATTTCATTCCTCACGGCTTTAGAACCAATCACAGCTCTGGATTTTTCATTTCCAAATTGTTGATACACTGCTTAGCGACATTGTCAAGGCATTGACAACGTCGCTAAGTGACAAGGCGCACCAAACAATTTTAATCTGTCAAAATCCTGTAAACCGTCATAGTGACATACAGCTGTCCCTATATGCACGAAAACTTATTTATAAAATTTCGTTGCATGGTCGTAGAAAAAGTATAGTATTCCATTCGCAAGTAATGGCAATTTCTCACTCGAACGCTTTCTCGAACTTCGTTCTCGTGAGAAATTGCTTACATTACTTGCTCATAGAATAATATACTATTTTACTTTATCTTACTTTATCTTATGAAGTATTGTAATCGTGCTGAAAAAAAAAAAAAATTGAGATTTTAGCGGAAATATGTCTTTATGGGTCCCCTGAACATTTTTGACCAAGGTACAAAAAAATGTCGGTGTGTGTGTATGTGTGTGTGTAAATGATTTTTGTGGTGACGATTCCGGAGAAACTACTAAAGGTATCTGGACGAAAGTTTATATTTAGAAGTTTTATGTCCAAACTTAGAGCTGAAAAGATTTTGGTTCAAAAGGGTCCAAAGGAACTGGCTATTTACTCTTAGCATTTTTCAACGATTATGCAAATGATCCGTCATTTCTGTACTTTCGTCCAAATAGATAAATAATAAATTAAAGTAGACGAAATTTTGTATAATTTATGTCTTAACATTTTTTGGTAAATTTAATAGTTTAGCTGCAGGAGCAAATTCTATTTGATCGAAATCGTGTTTGCATTAATAGTAGGTAGCCAGGATATTTTGAAACTTTTGACAGTATTCAGAACGTCAGCGGTTGCGAAACGTCAAATCAACACGCAAATACATGGAGAATGCGATGAGGAGGAGAAACACGCGCGCACGTACGCTATGTGAAACAATATTGAAACAGCTTGGTGTTTCCATGGTGTTTACAAAGTCAATGTGTATTTCGAGTGCGGATAGCAATGTTGTTATGCATTTTTCAAGGATTTTGCAAATGAGCCGCCATTTCTGTAATTTCGTCAAAATAGTTAAATAATAAATTAAAGTAGAGGAAATTTTCTATAATTTATGTCTATGACATTTTTTGGTAAAATTAATATTTTAGCTGTAGGAGCCAATTCTATTTGTTCGTGATCGTGTCTGCATTAATATAGGATTTGCCAGATATTTTTATTCTAATGACAGTAGGTAGGTCAAAGGCTGATTTTTTGACAATACCTACTGTCAATAGATGTCAAATCCTGGCTAATTCGTTTTATTTAAATGCAAACACGATCGATCTCGATCAAAAAAAGATCTCATGCAGCTAAACTATTAATTTTATATATTGTATGATAAAGTCATGTGCGTGGCCACATCATTAATAAATAAAAAAAAAAATAAAGTAAATGTGGTGGAGACAATGCAAACCGAAAAGTTTATTTTTCTTCATTTATTCAACGTATGATGATATACAATGGTATGTACCCGGCGTCGTTCGGCAACGCGGCATTCTAAAATTCTAAAGTCTCGTGTAAATTATTTAGTGTTAAGTAAATATTGTAATTAGACAACCAAAGTACGACACTTTTATACTATAACAATACCTTTCTTATTTAAAATGTTAAATAAGTTCCGTTATCCAATTGAGCTTTTTTTGCAGGATTTATTTTTATAAACACTAGAACAAATCTAGAGGGACGCATAAAAATAACTCGATGGTAGAAAACCAAGATCCACCCAAGTATATCGATTTTTTCTATTTAATTTTGTATCTATATTCCGCAACAGAAGTGGAAGTACTAGATATGGTCAGACCGTACCGTAGAGCTAAACAGTACGCAATAATTGAGGATTTTCCGCGAGAAAAGCGTTTCATTCGTGGGTCGAGAGCGGATTTAGTGCGAAATGTTGGACGCACAGCGCTAATTTCGCACATTACTCGACGCAGGGCGCCTACGCGTACACATTACACCCGCAGGGAAGGGTCTACTACCTATCTCGCCTATTACTAGCTATCCAAAGCCTACCGGGCTCTGGGAAACAAATTTCCGCTCCCTACAATAATTACTTAGGATTCTATTAGCGGATAGCAGATGTTAAACTAAACAAGATTAGAGAATTCCAAACTTCACCGACGGCTAAGGCCCGAATGCTAGAGATAGGGATCGTCATTCCTGAATTTCCATCCCTCAGCGGAGACACCTACGAGGTATCTGATAAATGATAAGTGAGATATTTAGGGAAATTAGTGACAGGGGGTGATACGAAATGAGGGTACGATTGCAAATTGTTCGCATATGTTACGGGAGACGTTTGTATATCTTATAGATGTAATCAATAAGTTGATATTGTATACAGGGTCCTGCAACTAAGCTCCCGTCTTCTGTAGCTCACTTACTCATTAAGCTAAGAGTTTGACATTTTGCAGGCTTACCCTGTACTTCAAGGTACAATTCAAGAAATTATTTTTTATTATACAGGCTGTTCCAAAAATGTGCAACGCCACGGTAATATATTTTTTTAAATTGCATGCTATACATTTTTCTACACATTTGGAAGCCTTTTATGGTTGCCTACATATCACCAAAATTTTATTGAAATCGGTTGAGTGACCGCAGCGGAAAAAATAAAAATAAAAAAAAATGATTTTGCATCGCAGGCTTTAAAAATCAATAAAAACCACAAAATGCACCTCGTTAATAAAATTTTGCGACGTGCTTATTAAGTTAGATGTAATAGTCTCGTTAACCAAGTGACATTGATCCAAATTATACAGGGTGACCAAAATCGAGTGTCAAACTTGTCAAACTTCAACGCGCGCTATTGTTCTTATTTTAAATTGGAACCCATATTATTTTTTACGTGAAACGATGCGGAATTAAAGAATAAATATTGTTTCTGAATACAACCCCATCACAATTCCCAATATTTTAAAAGTTATTCGCCAAAAACTCATTTTTCAACGTTTCCAACGGCAATTTTAGGTAATAAATATCCTACGTGGCGTTGAAAAACAATTTATTACATAAAATATAACGCAGAGAGGTATTTTAGATTTTACTATACTTAATTAAGTAGTTATTCAATTGCTAAATTTACTGCAAAATTTACCTATAGCCACATTTCCGTCCTTACCGCTATAGGTAAATTATGCAGTAAATTTAGCATTTGAATAACTACTTAATTAAGTACACTCAAATCTAAAATACGTCTATTATTTTTTATGAAATAAATTGTTTTTCAAAGCCACGTACGATATTTATTATCTAAAATTGCCGTTGGAAACGTTGAAAAATGAGTTTTTAGCGAATAACTTTTAAAATATTGGGAATTGTGATGCGGTTGTATTCAGAAACAATATTTATTTTTTAATTCTGCATCATTTCACATAAAAAAAATTATGGATTCCAATTTAAAATAAGAACAATAACACGCTTTGAAGTTTGACAAGTTTGACACTCGATTTTGGCCACCCTGTATAATTTGGATCAATGTCACTTGGTTAACGAGACTATTATATCTAACTTAATAAGCACGTCGCAAAATTTTATTAACGAGGTGCATTTTGTGGCTTTTATTTATTTTTAAAGCCTACGATGCAAAATAATTTTTTTTTTGGTTTTTATTTTTTTCCGCTGCGGTCACTCAACCGATTTCAATAAAATTTTGGTGATATGTAGGCAACCATAAAAGGCTTCCAAATGTGTAGAAAAATGTATAGCATGCAATTTAAAAAAATATATTGCCATGGCGTTGCACATTTTTGGAACACCCTGTATAATAAAAAAATAATTTCTTGAATTGTACCTTGAAGTACAGGGTAAGCTTGCAAAATGTCAAACTCTTAGCTTAATGAGTAAGTGAGCTACAGAAGACGGGAGCTTAGTTGCAGGACCCTGTATATGTATTTAGTAGATAAAAAAAGTTTACATCAATAATTAATTGTGAGATTAGTTCGGTTGAACTTTTGTCCAAGAAACTGAATAATTTCTAAAATTGATTAAACTTTGGATGGAAAATTTTAGTTAAACCGCATACAGGATTACGAATACAATTTCAAACTTGTTGAAACCAATTTAGGTGTAGGATAAACTACATCTTTCGGTATAATCCTTTAATAAAGTGAAATTTAAGCAAATAAGAAACAAAGCGGGATATAAGACTTCCGCTTGCATAAAAACCTAAGCGAGACTGTCTTGGCTGCTGGGGGATTTTAAATAAGTAATTAAGACCTTTAAGCCCTCAGTGAATGGGGCGGGTACGACTTGGTCTTTAATGGAGGCGAAGGTCTTTAATCCAAATTTCTATTTAAATTAATTAACTTACGGCGTACTTCAGGTACAGTAATTAGAAAGAAAA